>JAGPOW010000745.1:2723942-2757277 GCA_030014935.1 Caiman crocodilus | reverse complement strand
GGGATTTTTCAAGTGTTAAGTAATTGTGTGTCACCATGTTTGATATCAAGGGGCTAAAAGATGCCAAATCTGAGATAAAAGTGAAGTTTACTATCTTAAAAAAGTGAGGCAGCAGCAGCAGCACTGAAGTGCTACTTCCTCTCAGATGATTTCATGGAGCAAGTCATTCTAGAGAAAATACAGAGCAGCTTGAGAAGTCGAATGACAACACAGGCTTATGAATGAAGCACAGAACCTGCTGGGTTTGGCAGGCTGTAGTCAGTCAGCTACATACTAACTTTAAAGCAACAGAGGCTTTGGGGATCGAGGTGTTTTGGGGATGGGGTACCAGTAGGGTGGTCATGCAAGTTTCCACATCCTTGGCCCCTTATACTACTCTACCCTGCGAGATTCTGCAGGAAAGCCTCTGTAGGAAGCATTGGTTTGGACCTTCTTCATCTAAATGGAGGTGAAAAGCATCTGAAAGAAATGCTGAGCTCCCTCCTTCTTATCCTGCAAGCGGAGAGCCTGCCATGTTAGCAATTTGGGTGGTCTCACTGAACATCTGATGGTGGGGCTCCACTCTGCAGGAACAAGGATTTGCTCTGGGCCATGCACCACCTGTGCAGCTCCATGGCACTGGCCCTTTACTACAGCGGTGAACTTGTAAGAGGGTCAACACCTTAACTGCCCTTGACCCTTACAGAATTATTATTCACCAACTTACTATTAGATTATATAACACACAGCAGCATCACACTGACAATCCCTCTGGCCACTGGAGAGTATTATTTCTACCCTCCATTATGCATGATATCCTGGAAAGTTAGTGTCCTTTTTTTGCCAATTGCATTTTTTTCCTCACATGGCAAACACTGAATTTTCCAATTATGTCTTAAATAGCAACTCACCACATACTTCCTGAGGAATCCCTCTCACCAAAAGCGCTATATGAACCATCTTGTCTTTTATAGGTCAACTGGCGCTGGTAACCTGGAAGTCACAAAAGGAACTGTGGGAATCCAGCATCTTCACCCGGAGAAAAGCAAGCGTTTACACTGAGTGAAGGCTCAATCTTCTGACACTGACACCAGGGGTTCTGTTGATCGGCTGTGTACGGTAGAGCCAGCTCTACCTGTACACGCAAAATTTTAATTAAATCTCATTTCAAGCTAGTGCTTACAAGTCTCCATAACTCTCCCGAAAACAAAATGAGTGAACGACTACTTCTCCAGCTACTAGTGTTTCACTGGGCACTACACTTTTCTAAGAACTAATTATATTACTACATTTCTGGGATATGAAAAAAAAACAGTTCTTCCATATTCATTGTTAGAAATATTTCATTTGTAATGTTACTAAGCTAAGATACACCATTTGTAAAGAAAAATGTCTTCCAGCTTAAATACACTGCCCCTCTCTTCCTGTTGTATAGGAAGTACCATGCAATGAAAAAATTAATTTGCTGGATGACAGCATTACATCATAATATATACCCCTCTATTCAGCTTGGTATCAACCAGGTGTTTATGGGATATAACCAGCAACAACTCATGCACAAGGCAGAATGCATCCCGTCATGGCCCGTTTGTGTTTTCAGTTATGGTTTTTTAATTCTTCCCTGCTCCCAGGTCTCTTGCTTTATTAACTACAAATCATTCTGAGTGCACCATCCTTTATATCCGAATATAGAGAAAAACAGTACTGTATGTAAAACACCAGATGGTTTCAAGCTGCACGCACAAAGGATGACATGACACCAGCCACAGAGAGGAGAGCTCTGCTGGGCTCTGGGGTGTCTGCTCAGGATCCTAACATTTGTTTCTGTAGCTTTGTTACCAAGGATTACTGTCAAATCAGAAGGAGTTCAACATAAATAGCTGGAGGGATTGAGTTATGCAGAAAGACTAAAAACTGAATATACGTAGCTCAGCAGAGCTAAATGTGTCGATGCCACAACTATTTGAAAGGAACAAATACCAAGGAGAGAAGGAAAGTTGCTGAGAGCGCAAAAACCATATATTTAGGAATAACTAACATGACAAAATATAGGTTGCATACCAAGGAAAACTTCCCAATGCTGTCTCAGTATGTGAGACTACAGGATAATCTCTCAAGGGAAATACTGGCATCTCCATTCTTGGGGACATCTGAGATCAGGAAGGACAATACTAGCCTAGTTATATGTTCTATTTGACTAGATAACTTATAGGTTTTTTCTGTTTCTACAGCCTTTAAGTCTGAGGTGGTACCTTGCACCAGGTAATCTGTGGCTTCACACTCCACCTCAGGGCTGAGTTGTTTAGTTTTCTGCAGATATTTTAGAACAAAAACATTCGGAGCAAAATGGATCATGTTCTGTTCTCCACATCCAAATGGTAATCGCAGAAGGTTGTCCAAATTGTTCAGCGTTGGGCCCATTACATCTCCTGATTGAAACAATAAGACACATGATCACTACCTCTGAATTCTGTCTCGTAGCTTAATTTTACTTCCTAAGCAGAAGGAGAAAATGAAGAAGGAACAACAAGAATGGCTGCTGCAGGAATACTATCACAAACCCAATGACAGATAAATTTCCACCAAAATCACAATCTCAGGTTAGTTAACAGAATACTGGATCCTCAGTCCTAGCCATGCAAGATCCCCTTAGAGTGAAGAGGCACTTTCAGTCTCCAGGGCTCATTTACTCCTTTGGCCACTCAGCCCAAACTGCTTGTCAGGGAATCAATTTATGCTATTTGTGACTGTGATGATAACAACAGCTAGAGATCCCCACATATACTGGAAATTGGAGAGGGCCATGCTTGGCAGCACAATAAAGAATACTTTAGAATGTAATGGAATACAGTTCTATGTTGGCTATGACTACCTCTCCTGGTCCATATTTGTTACACTTAAATATTAGTCTGAACCAAACCATCTTCTTCACACTGTAGTCCCCAACCCCCTTTTAGTTGGTACCTATTATTGAGGCAGTAGCTCTTTCCGATCCTGGAATCACATTGTGGGGAACTCCCAAAGTAAATGCTTCATTGTGATTTTCATCAGACTCTTCTTTTCTCCAGATTTTAAACTCTCCCATTGATCCCCAGCCTGTGGAGAATCCAATGTACTTCACCTCGGGCTGTTTCGGGATGCTCCACTCCACTATAATAGATTCATTTAGCATCTGAGTACCGTGGCCAACCTGAAAGGAGCAAGCAAACTATCCAATTCCAAGCAGAACATGGAAGTCAACTCTGCCCTTCTCTTTAAATCAGAAACATGACCTGTGCGCCTTTGGACCCAAGAATCTGAACTTGTGGCTACATCATAAACATCAGCCAAACTGTGCCAGTCAAACTCTACTGGTTTATGTGGAAATTTAAGAGAGATTGCCATACTATTTCCCATAAATGTCCTAACAGTACTGGCCAATCAGCCTCATGCTCACCAATTCAGACCAACCAGGAGCAAAATATGCTTAATATTAATCATATTTAAAATTGAGGTGCCCAGGGCACTGGATGACAAAGAGAAATATTATAAATATAAAAAAAGTGCTCAATAAGGAGGGAAAAAAACTATTAAAATGTAATATAGAAAAGAAATGAAGCACACACTACAACATGGCTAATGAACATGTGCTTTGTGTGTTCTCACTCTGGATTAAAAAAAGAAAGAAACCACAAGGCTATTACACACCCAGATTCACTACCTGGATAATTCCATTTTTCCAGCTGATCCAGAAGCTTCGGAATTCATCCCAAGAGAGGATACCAGCTGTGTCCACACTGACCACTGGTTCGCTCATTTTACTGGAGGAAATCCATGTTTTTGTATTTTGATGCCCACCAATGACTATCTCAGTCATTTCTGCCATGTCATGTGGGCCAGAGGACAAGGCAAGGTGAGCATTATTGTGAGCTTTCACAGCAATGTCGAAGTGTGTCATCCAAGAAGGCTTCTGCATGTATTGGTATTCATATTTGTTAGGTGTAGAAATATGAATTTTCTCTAGTCAAAAAATAATGGAATGTTGTCAGAATTAGCACTCAACATTTCTTAATACAAGACAAGGCCCAAAGCTGATTTGCAATTCACATGGACTCTGTTCTGCATAATCTCTGTATCAATGGTCATGTGTCTCATAAATCAAAGTACTAAAGTAGACAATAGCTTCTTTTGTCCACTTTTCATTGTAGTCCTCCAAAAATGGAATTGCAGCTCTTGAATTCAGATAGCTTAGATGAATCTCTTGCAGTTTATATGCCATTTCCCTGTACACCTGCTTTAAATGACCAAGAAGCCTCTCTGTTTACCAGAAGCCAGATCACAGTTGTTGTAGCCAAGTCCAAGCTATCCAAATCAGGCAGAAGAGACACGAAGACTTCATGAATTATTATTTTTTTAATTATGTAAAAAAACCAAGAGTACAATAAACATTATAGCACTGTCTATAGTCTCATCACTTAGACAGTTTTATAAGATACGGAAGGTTAAATTTTTATTTGCAGAAAGCATTTGGGCAGTTGATATTGTGCAAAGGTTGCCAGCCAAGTGTGATCAACCCTTTTTTTATCAATACCCTGTATTATAAACCCATCAATAATATTAACTGATTTACCTACTGACCAGATGAAAACAAGGGTAGTTTTTCCTGGGGAGGAAGCATTTCTATTTACAAACATTTTCTATTTATAATTGAAACCGGAAAAAAACGTATCTTGTCTCGCTGTAGTCAAATCACGTACTTACCATTAGGACAGAAGAACACGCTGTAAGTATATTCTCTGGACAGTCCTTCTGGCTACACATACACACACAAAGAAATTCACATAGAAAGTTATAAGCACTTGTATTAACAGCAGCCTCCAGTACATCTTAATGATAAAGGCAGAAAAACAAAATTCTGATGTCTTAAAACATTAAAGGACTCTCACAAAATATGAGGCTTCATTGGTATCCTGCTGGCTGGGAGATGTGCTATAGCTAGCCATGGCCTGAAAATGTTACACAACATTTCATTTTTCCATACTGATATAAGCAGGAATGCCTTGTGAATTTCCACCACTTTTTCTCCCTCACGGTACCTAAGAAGTATCAGCCTCTGTGGTGCATCAGGCCAAAGCAGAACCTCTGTGTTAGTGCACGTTCCCCTTAAGATTTATATGGTGTACAGAAGGCTACCAGCAGTTTCAGAGCTGGAGCTAGGAGCTGAGGAGTGTTTGCATATGATTATAGGATGACTGGAATTTGTTTAATTACATTTATGATGTTTACAATGACATATTTAAAGCACATTGTAAAAAAAAATACACGTTTCCTATAGTATGAACATGAAACAAATTATTATATTGTGACACTATTAGTGTCTCTATCTGGTACCTAAGAGAACTGACGGTAAATAACAAATAAGAAATTATGTTTAATTATGCATTAGAAAGTCTTTGAAGGGGTCAAAAAACAAAGAGTAGGAATCAGTACAGTACCATATATCCAAAAGGAAGCTATTCCAGGGGTTCCTTCTGAATCTTTACTAGGACTGGTGTTATGTTACAGCAATATTAGAGAAACAACTGAACGAGGTGACATTTACAATGATATACTATATATTTAGATAAGTCAGGATCAGAGAGCTGAGAGACACACAGGGCCCCTGCTACACCAGGCTACCAGGAATCAAAATGATTAATTAAATTTGATATGGACAGAAGAGCAAGAATAGTTTTTTGGGGAATGCAGAAGATCAGGCTACAGTCCTCGGATCTGCCAAGATCCTTCCTTGGTCTGTGCCAAATTGCTTCTGGTCTCTGCACCTTAATCTCCCATCAGTGTAATATGGACGATAATCCTTCCTCCCCCACTCTTTGTCTGTTGTAAAATGCATGAGGCAGGGACAGCCTCTTAGCGGATGGACTGACAAACAATTATAATATCTAAAGTTGGAGGTGGAGGGACTTACTACTCATGAGTGTGCATCAACTGTTCCATAGTAATGGTTTCATCCATCTGCTCCTAATCTTTAGTAAATGAAGCTAAACTGTGGTAATCTTACCCTAGTTCATTCAGAGGTAAGATGTCCCAGTTTAACTTTCATTTACTGTGGGATAGAAGCAGACAAACAAAATAGTTACAATATGAATCATAGTAAATCCCCCCTCAAAATGGTATAATTGTTCATCTGTCGACACCCTTACTTTATACACAAAACCTAACACAAAGGGACCTTGACCTTAATTGGGGCTTTATACATGACTATAACATACATTCATAATAAAAATACTAATAACAGGTAACTGCAAAGGAACAATTTAATTAATTATATTCCGAGTTCTTAAATCAATTTCATCTGTCATCATGTGGTTCGGCAACCTGGCTTTGTTAAGGCACTCTGTAGTTCCCTACAATTCTATGATCATGTTAGATTTGACTTAAACCATATCAAAGTTTTATTGCACTGCACAGTGGCACCTGGGCCTTCTTATGAAACATGAAAAAAATCATCTTCTTACCTCAATTATTACACTGCTACGAACATAATCTACCCCGACTGGGGTCCTTGTATCCATGGAACTGTCCTCTATGTGCTTGCCATTCTTTGAGGTTTGTAGCCCTTGTTGACAACAATTTGTTCCACCATAAGCAAAGGCTTTTGCTAAGGAAAGGAAGAGAAAGAGCAAAGATGTAAATGCAGTGGTGTTTTCCGGTAGCTGGAAGAACATTTCACTTTAGAATTGCTCTTCCCAAGCAGATGCAGGTGACTACATCACGTCCTTCCTTTCCTTTTTCATGTCCTTATGACAAGGTATTTAGCAGAATTCACAGATTCACAGGGCTGCACCATGAGAGCTTCTGCTGTGGCCTTAAACTTGCAACCTCTGGGCTGTCAACCATGTGCCTTAACTGGTACCACCCCAGCCCTACTACATCAGGTGTTTTTGATTAAAAGTTGTTTGTTGTTTTTTTGTTCTTTTCCCACAGGGCCAAAAAAAGAGAACAGCAACAGTCCCAAGCAACAGGTGACAACACTTTAAACATAACTAATAGTGGACTGAAGTGAATAGCCTGCAGCTTGCTTGTACAACACTTCAGATAATTTTGATAAACAGAGCAATTTACAGATCCATGGGGCAGCTAAAAAACAGGAGAAGGAAGGGTAAACCTGCAGAAAAAAAGTATTCACACTGAATAATTTGGGCAGTTGTAACCTTGGCAGGGGATCTCCTCCAGTCACAGGAAGAGCAATGCATTGCTTATGTGTGTGTTAGAAACAGGTTAGGCAAACACTTGTACAGTATGCTTCGGATAAGCATGATCCTGCTTGGAGAAGGAAGCTGGATTAGACTACCTCCTGAGGTCCCTTCTAGCCCTACCTTTCTGTAAGTCTATGACCACTACCTACCTGTGATGTTGCTTAACCCAAGCTCACTGAAGGACAAGACTATGGAGGTGGGTTTGGCCTCTCCAGGGCCTACACACTTCTTTCTTGTCAGATGATGTTTACCTGGATGTCCAACAAACTTTATGCCTTTTGGAACAGAGATCCTCACATGAACCTGTAAAAACAAGTGTTTCAAGCCATTAGATGCAAACCTCATCAATAATAATGGCACACAGCATAGAACTCAAAGATTCCTAAGTGTCCAATATACACCTAGCATATGTTGATCACAAATTAGCCAAAGCAACAACTTCATGAAATATAACACAGTACAGATACACAAATAAACCCAATGACTGTAAGAAAAGTATAGAAGGTAAGAGGAGTGTATGCTTGAAAAAGAGGGAAAACTTTTCCAGTATTCATCTTTAACAGATGTCTGTCTCAACAGTAAATGACACAGTGATAGTCCACCTAAGAACAGAGCTACTTCGCCATTCTTCAGTGGGAATGTCTTCATTGTCTCTCAAATAATTTTTCAACATTTATTAACAAAATAATAAAGCATCCACTTTCACTACCAGTACAAACTAATAAATGTCTCTCTCTCTCTCTCTCTCTCAGTATTTATGCTACTCTTGTCATTTTACTTTCCCAGCACCTTACCTAACACTTCTTTGCAAACATCACAGCTAGGTTACATTCCTTGATCATGGAAGAAAGTTCAGTGTTTCTGGAATAGGTTAAAAGGCTGTTACCTCTACACAGACAGCCAGGTAATTGTAGACTGTAAGCGGGATTTTGGTCTGCTCCCCACGAATGACACGATAGGGCAAGGTGAAATCAATGAAGAAAGATTTGAATGTTTTCAGTTCTGTTTGATTGGCCAGGCCTAGCCCCTTGTCCTCAGACAGGCCCACGGCCTCTGTTATCCATGTAGTTATTGAGTCAGGCACTTCCACATGTAGCTGCGCTTCTCCTGAGGTGTCACTGCCAACAAGAATAAGGAGTAATGGGCTAGTCAGATCAACAAGACGTATTTGAACCGAGCCAAAAAGCTTCTGCAGCTAACCGCTTTGGGAAATTCCTCCAGATCCTAGCTTACAACATAATATCAATATGTGACTCAGGATGTCTTCTTTGCATGCCAGAACACCAAAGGCTGCAAGACTGGATCTTTTTCTTGCTAGATATCTGCTGTTTTGGAAACCTCTGCAGTAACTCAGATGCATGAGCAAGGAGTAGACAAGCAGCTATTGGCTAGCATAGAGTAACACAGCATCTCACGTTTAAATCTTTCCTGGATTAAAAGTTTTAAAGGCATTTGTTCTTTGGCAACAGAATCACTTTCCTTAGAGGCAAAGGTCTGTATTAAGAAAAAGAAAGAGAAACTCTAGTTCAGGATTAAACTATGATTTATCAAACAATCAGTGAAATAAAAGTACAGAAATCTGCTGGAATTTGTTACTTCCGTTATACATACTGCCACATAGGAAACTTTGCCTGAATGAGAGCTGGTTAGAAATGTTCTGTCAGCTGTTCCCTGCCCTGGAGAGGATATTACTTTTCAGGAACTTTTTTTTGGAATCATAGTTTACAGAAAACTCTGGTTTTGCTCCAGAAAGGTTAAAACCAAATGCAAGAAATACTGAAAGCTTGCAAACTGGACGACCTGTCTTTCAGCCAGCTCTCCTGGGTGTATCACAATGTGCCTACTATAATTCGGTCACCCAATATTCTTCACGCTTTGTGAAACTCAGGATTCAACGCTGTGCTACATCCTTCACTATCTTCCTCTCCCAAAAGAATTTTGGCCCTATCTAGAAGGACAAACAGTCTTCTCTAAAGCAAGAACCAAAGCTATTTCATGGCTCAGCTGGCAGCATGACTGGTACATTTAGGAGCAGACCCTGAAGAATGCTTTCTTCGGAGTTCTTATTCCTATCCCAGAGCCTGATGCACATGCCTGCGAATTCTAGAGTCTTTTAAAAAGAACAACACCTTGGCAGGCAAGACGGAAGAGCAAACAAGACTCTAGAGTAAACAGAGGTAGTGTCCATGTAATAGCATGCTGCCCTCACAGATCATGGTACCATGGATTCAGGTAGTCTTAAGTTCAAAGAGTTAAGCACATTCCTATTCTACCTAGGAAATTCATGCTTTAGGATTCCGATTAATATGTTTTATATAATCCATATAAAGAGTTACACTGATGATGTGTTAATATCACAGTTAATGAATTAGGCAAAGTATCATGCATTGATTTGCAGGACTGTCAGAACTGAAAGCTAAACGGGACTTTGAATTAACTTCAGGGTTTAAAGTACATTTATTTAAAACACTGAAACATTGTGTGTTGAAAAAAAAAACAGATGATGTATAGGTATCATGCCTGGAACTGGAGGAGAGGCTCTGGGCAGATTCCTGATAACTTTCTATATGTTAAATTCATGCAACTGATGTTGAAGAAGAAACAACAATAACTGCCGCAAATCGGAAGAGGTCTCCAAGCTCTGAGACTCATAGTTGAACCTACTGCATTGACCTTCACTGAGGAGGAGCCAAGCTCACAGAAGCACTGGAACAAAGAATGAGGGATTATCTCCTGAGAGAAGCAGCTGCCAGAATGCATAGAAGGGTGAAATGTTCTTCCTTTTACATATTACGGATCTGTTCAAATAACGGTTGCAATTCTGTCAATGTACCAAACAACATAACTACTTAACTGAAAACCTACCTGGTAATTCTACCCAGGCAGATAAGCAAGATAAATGCTATGCTCATATTCATATATACTGCACTTCACGCTGGAAGACAGGTATACAAGAGAGTTAAGAACACTGAACAAGGAAAAAACTGCAGACGGTTGACAGGACAGAAGCTAGACGTGCTGCTCAGATCCCTTTGGCTATTTCCACAAATGACGTTTTGATGAAATCCCAACAGGGAAACACTCATGGTTCAAGAAAACATAGAGCTCAGGATGGCTGTGGTGATGCTGTGTGCTAAGCTCAGCCTGTCTCTACATACTCCTTCCTGCAGAAAGCCCTTCAGCAGAGGGACCTTCCTGAGAAAGGCAGTTGGCTCAGCAAACTCCATGTTATTTTAACCTCTCTCAAACTCATCAGTTTCTTTATGCTTAAGTTTGCAATTATAATAAGAGCTGAAAAGCTGGTACCTGCAACAAACTGCAGCTATGGAGAAGGGCATCCCAGCCCCACGGCTGGCACAATTCCAGTCCATTTAACCGGACAATTTGTTGCAGCTGATGTTCTTTCCACTGGGATTTCAGCCCATAACCAGCATTAACATATTATTTTCACACATGAGGGCACTTATTCTTCTGGGCGGGGGGCCAAGGTACACACACATTTCCAGCCATTACACATTTCAGCCAGGCTCTAGGAATTTTTAAAATCGGTTTGGGAAGTTGACATTAGGCTTTTGATTCTTTTTTAAGGATTGTATATTGTAATTACAAACAGTAAAAAGAAAAAAAAATCTTCCTGTTCAAAAGAGTGGAAATCAGGCAACGCTTAGCTCAGTTATTTATAGTGAAATGAAGTGAAGAAAATGCCTTCTGCAACTTCGATTCCACAAACTCATAATTAACCGGGCCTTGGGAGGCTGGGGCAAACAGGCACTTCTGGAATTCTTGGTGTATTTCTACAAGCATATTTCACGCTCAATTGAACAGATTTGAATACACTTGCTGCAAATTCCTGTCAAATTTAATTTATAACCATTTACTGGAAATTAAGTTTACTTGCAAACCTGGAGAAACCTTTTAAAACCTGCCTCAAATTTCCAATCCCAGGATGTGCTGCCTCTGGGAGGAATTAGTCATCTATTTATCCATTTCTGTGTCACTCATTATGTCTGGAACAGAATCTGATTTATTGGATGGTAAATCTGGTAAGTCTCTGAACAAAATGGAAAATGAAGGGAGGGGCTCTGTACAATGTTGAGCTGACATACCAAATCAAAGTAGAGTGTTCATCAGTGCACAGCTATATTACACAAGGATTTTGGAGGCACTGCTCTCCTGCCAGTGTCTTGTCACAGTGATCACACAGCAATCAATCTGTACACTAAGCCTCAGAAGCCTTAAAAATGACCTTTATGTCCTGGTAGATATGCAAAGATATTTTCCTCAATGAGGCATCATACACATTCCTTGGCCCCGCTGTTAATGAGGCTCTTTGTGGCTCACATACTTCGAAGGATGTTTCACAGTACTTCAGGCATCCTGAGTGTTGTCTGCATCCCAGGAGAGTGCTCATCTCAAGGAAACCTCTGGCCACACAAGCAATGACGTAAACAGAACATCTCTTTGCTCATTCGCATTATATCCCTCTAGCAACTGCAGTAACTTTTTACTGAGAAGTATTCAACCAGGCAGCTCTCTACAGCACCAGGAAAGTGCTCTGCAGGCTTCCATCAGCTCAAAGACCATACCTGACAAGTGCGGCACTGTTTTTAGTCAGCAAACCACAAGCACAGTCCACAGAGACGTGCTTTACAAAGAATTTCAAGTGTTAAATGCTAGAATGCGGTAGAGATTAAATTCCAGCTGCATCTGCAAGTCAGCTGTCTCCACTAACACTGTAGGAGCAAAACCTTAGCAGCACTTGATCACTGCCTGCTTCCTCCTTGCAGTGAGACTCCTCTACTGCAACAGAATAATCTTCCAGACAAGGTAAACTCTAAAGCAGCAAAGACTGTTGTTTAATGCAAGTAACTTCTCATAATAGCAGATAGAGGGGAAATAAGTTAAAATTCGGAAGATGTGGATGCAACCACTAATTGGTTTTAAAGGAATCTGTGAGCCAGGGACACAATTATGCCAGTGAACTAAAACCTCCAAAGGGCCTCCCTGCAAATAGCCCAAAAAGCTTGCCACAAATACCTGATGTTGAGGCAGTGCCAAATCCATGTTTCAGGGAAGAATGTTCTTTTTTTCTTCTCTGACCTATTAAGACATGAAGTAAATCATCAGCAATTAATTGCTTCAACAAGACAGAGGATTATACCAAAAAATAATAGAATAGAATGCTATTGCTGATATGGAATCATTTATTTAATTTATTTACACACACAGGCATGTATAAGAATGGTCTCATCAAAACAGTATGAATGTATGACTAAACCCCATGAAAATTACTTCTCAGATTAAATTGTATAGTTCTTGTAGTCAGCAAGCAAGGCAATAAGAGATACAAAATTTATCTTTTGATGACACCAAATGCCCACTTTTTTCTATAGGAGGCAAAGGAGGAAGCCAGGCACTCTTGCACTGATCTCCTTCATAGCAGTCAATTCTGTATTTCTCTCCTATGTCTCCTTGAATCTGTTCTCCTTTCATATGGAATTGTCCTTGTCTCTCTTCTCTGACCCACACACCCCACTTTCCTCCCCTGACACCTCAGATTGTTTCTATTATCTTTCACTGTATAATTTCTGACCCTGGTTTGGGTAAGAGGGAGCAGCACACAGCCTCTGTGTGCACCTGTAGCACTACCATCGTTTTGGTATCATTCTCAAATCTCTTCTTCATGCAGTCTGTCATTCAATTTGCTTTAACTACCTATTCCATATTGAGCAACTGCCTGCCTGTGCCACATAGTCCAGAATGAAAGCCAGCTCTCTTGCCTAAGAAGCAATGATGTAGAGCCAGTCAATGTGTGCATGTCCTAAAAGGTGCACTACTCTGGGCTTGTCTCTGCTGATCCTAGTCTGCCACTGCGTTATCCTGTTCCTTAGTTTGGATAGGTTTTTGCAGGCAACCACCAAACTTCTTTTGTCTTAGCTAAGCTAAACAATTTCCGGATAAAGCAGACCTGTGAGACAGATTGTAGTCGATGTGGAGTACAACGTGCAAGATCTTAACAACCAAAAGATTACCTTGGTACAATCTTAGAATGCATGGTAGCTACCAGTGTTCCAGTGTGGGGCTGAAAGGCTGGCACAGCCTCATCCGTGTACATGCCTCCATTCTGTCTGTGGTTTAAACTGACCAAGTCAGTCATTACAACCAAACCTGTTTCCTAGACAAAAAAGACCCCAACAATAATCATTCAGCATGTTCCCATGAGGACTTTCCTGATGGCCTCAGCTTCAAAGCATTTATAGAGGAAAAACTTGTTTGAACCTTACAGGATTGCTTAAGTTCTATGGAAAAAAATAGTTGGCAACATAAAAAATATTTGAGCATTTTAGAAGCGGGAACTCTGCGGTTAATTCTGGGACTGTTTGGAAAATTCCTTTTCCTAACATTTAACACAAGTGGGCATGTCCATAATTTTCAGGTAATTGCAGGTGGACAGTTAAGCAGAAATAGGTTTTAAAAAATCCCATATTTTCCTAGAAAGTTAGATCGCTGGTTCTAACTCAAGTTTATCCTTCCTTAAAAAAAAAAAGTTACTGGCATGTGCTCTCTCTCTTCCATCGCGGCAATTACCAGCAGACACTTACCTTGAATAAGGTATCCAATTTCTTTAGGGACTCCAGAAAAAATTGCAGCTTTAAACATTCTTACAATAATAATTTAAAAAAGATATTAAGGGACAAGAAAAATTTCTGCCAGCTCTGGCTACTTCCTTGCATTTATATTTATGACACATACAATTGTGATCCTGATGTTGTGGCCTGAGGCATCTCCCACACTTCTGCTCGTGCACCAAAGGAAATACGTACTTTGTTATAATTTAGATTCACATTTAATAATTATTAGATATCATCCACATACTACTAAACACATTCATAGTGATTTCTCACCAAGATCCTGGGCCCTGCCTCAAGAACTTACATCTTGGAGAGAAAGAACAACATCACAGAGAAAATGGGAGGAGGAAGGATTCCTGCAGAAATGGATTTCAGAAGGAATGTGGGAAGAATTGGTGGGAAAAAGGTGAAAAGACATTGGTAAATGGGGCACAAGGATGCAGAGGGTGAGCAACCCGAAAGAGGCACACACCCAAGTAAACAGAAAGAGTTAAAGGCAGCAGTAAACCAAGAAGGCAGTAAGAAGCATAGCATAGACAGAACTAAGGAATTAAAAAAAAAAGAGCCCTAGGCAGAGATCAGATTATGTATCAGCATAACGTTGAGGACATAGAGACAGGAAACCAGAAAAGGACAGAGTCAGTGGCCTCTCCTAGAGCAGCAGGAGAAGAAAGGAGCAAGGTAACTTAGAAAATGTAGCTGTTAAAGAGGTCATTTGGTGCAAAAAAAAGAGGAGAAAACATGAAGCTAGTGGAATTGTGTTAATAGATAAAAAAAATCTAAGGAATTAATTTACTTTATTAAAAAATTGCTGGCAAGCCACACATAGTAACAATAGGCCAGTGCATGAGAACAAGAATCAAGAGAAGCTGACTAGTTTGTTTTCAGAGTCAAAGCTGAGAAAACTGTACATAGTCAACAAAGACAAAATAAATGTTAGTTTTCTAAATTTGTTCTGGTTTAATAATGAAAGAAAACCCAGTTAACAGAATTATTTAAATTTGCTAACCTTAAGTAAGAAAACAAACAGAGATTAGAAGAGAATGTAACTGACCTCCAAACAGATGGAGCTAACAGCTGCCAGCAAAGGGACCAGGGGAGCAAGTTGAAAGGATTTTCAAGGGCTGTTCTAATAGAGTAAACTCATAGTTTTTTCCATAGCTATTCAAGGCTCCAGGGAAAGCCCCACGTTCAAATCCATTTCCACCCTTTTTGCTTTTCCCTTGAAGACCATTGCAGACTAAGCCTTAATGGTCTCACCCAGTAACAGAAAAATTTGTTGGGTACTTGCCTGATTTTGGGAGAGCTGGTTTGGATTTTTTTAGTCAATTCGAGTTCTGGCCTTCCCCTTGGTGCTGACTAGGGTTAGAGTACATTTGTTTAAAGTACTCAAGGGAGAATAGCACACTTTTTGCAGAACCTTCTATTTTGGGAAATCAGTTCCTAGACTATCATAATGATGAGACAAACCTCTTCCTCCCATGTGAAACATAAGTCCCACAAAACTCCAAGAAAAAGTCAAATTTCTCACTGACCACTTGGGAATAAAAGCTGAATGAATTTCAGACACCTCCTAGAGCAGAGAACGCTGACTTCGTATGCATAGTACATCCAGCAGTGAAGCAGCTTGCAAAATTTGTATGATCTCTTGAGTAGTTTACATCAAGATCTCACATTTTGCTCCTGTTACCTGTCCAGATGCAGGTAGTATTAATCCAAACTTACTTTGGTCTCTTCTTGTTCCTTAGCAGGTAAAGTAGAACAGTAAGGCTTTTTTTTTTAAGTGTCTCATTTCATTACAGGAAGAGGCATGCAAACTTCTTGTCAGTGTCAACAAGGAGAGGCATTATATTATCACCTCAAGTCAGTAGGACCCAAAAGATTTCAAGCAGATTAGTGGTTCTCATGAGCAAACTCCTCTTAAAAGGCTGTATTAAAAGAATCTTCAAACTTTTCTAATTCAAGCAGTCCCTGAAAATGTTCCCTAGAAGTACTCCTACGAAGCTTCTGCTAATTATTTCTGATCTTCCCCTCTTCCCCTAAGTGTCCACATAGCACTGAACTGCTAAACTTCTCAGGGACCAGACTTTTCAAAAAACTCAGGACTTACAGCTTTGTTGCGACACTTATGGCCTTAACAGAATGCACTGCACTTTCTGAGAATCTGGACTCACGTGTTAAAACAGTGGTTGTTTAGCAATGTGAAAGCATCACAGACACTTGACAGAGAAGCTAGACTGGGACAAGAGTCCTTCTCACCGTAAATGCAAAGCGGGCATCTTTGGTGATATCCCAATGCCAAGGGAAGACAGAGGAGCGACGGCGCCTGCGTGAAGACATGCCTGGCCACCAGAAGTGCCCTTCCTCCTTGGGAGTCCCAAAGGCATCTGACACATCATACTCTGCAAGCTCCTGGAAAACCTATGCAGAGAAGGCAGATATTGCTGTCCCCTTCCCAAAGCCAAAGATGTTTCTCTGCAGATCCCTCTTCAGGTAGCGGGCAGGTGATTATGCTACAGGGAGAAAGGAGACACTGGTACCTTGCACCTCCTCTCACCTGAGTAGAGGTCAGCTGAAAACCTGTCTTAAGAAGGTAGACGCTCTTATCCACGGTTGCAATGCAGACACAGCTTCCTGTCGCAGCTTTAACTTTGATGTGCACAACATCACCAGGCCTGGTCTCATTTGTTGAAAGTGCCACCGAAACCTGGATAGTTGCAAAAGAAAAAAACCCATCACCTGCCATAAAGTTTAGAGTGTAAAACCACAAAGAGAAATAAGGGAGGCCAACTGCTCCTCTACACTGGCAGTGTTGCCGATACCTGGTTTTCAAAGGAGGACTTGACAGCAAACTGAAGACTGTCTGTGACCCCTTCTCCATTTTCCCTGACGTAATATACCAGTAGACGGCCCAGAGGAGCCATGTTATGAGCTACTGAGAAATGGAGGAAGGTCATGCAGACTTCAACCTCTGCTGTAGGGGGGGTGGTAGGTGCTAGAAGACAAATTATACAGAGAACAAAGTCACTTGTCAAAATCAGTCTCCCCCTACCCTATCCCAAAAATCTACCAGGCCCAGTAGCCCACTCCCCACCCAGTTTTCTGGCAGTGCTTCCAAGCTTAACATCTTCTCCTCCTATCTGCCTTCTGCTCCATACAGTTATCAAGACGCCCATTCTCCATCCCCACCCACACATAAACTATCAGACCCAACATCTTTCCTTCAGCCTGTGGACATGGAACAAGGTCCCACGTGATCCCTTCAACCCTGCAAAATAAGACTCACCTCCTTACCCTCTTTAACCTGTACACATTAGCAGAACAACCCACATCTTCTTCCCCACTTACACTCACACTCAACCAGACCCAGCATGTTCCCCATACTCCTAAATAATATCAGAATCAGCATCCCCCACCATGCCACCTCAATGGTCATCAAGCACAGGGCTCCCCAAACTCTGAAAAATGCTGGGGAGGAGAAGATATATCATTTGGAAGAGAACTTTAGAAAAATCAAAGTTTTCATAAAACAGTTACTCCTTCCCTGCAAGGACTCTGTGCCCTTACAGAAGGGTATCAGATACATCAAGGAACATCTCAAAACTTCAGCAAGAAGGTTTGTTCCAATCAAGGAGGTAATCCTCACCAGATGAGAACAGTTACCACTTCTGTTACTAGCTACTAACCTGTTCCTGGGACACGAGTGACATGGATGTTCTTATCAAAGGTGGCTCTTTTGCTCCTTTGCTGGGTGATGTTACTAGGCTGCAGCCCTGAAAGGACAATGTTACCTCGCGATGCCACTTCATAGTGTAGAGTGAAATTACAAGGGCATGTAGACTTCACTCCAATCCGGGCCTTCTCTCCCACCTGTACAAACAGATGCAGCAGCCGGGAGTCAGGTTCATCAAAATATAAATAATAAGGGCCTGAAACTTTGTGAGGCACAGAAATGCACTCTGGAAAGAACAGAACACATAAAACAAGGCTATTCTCAACAGGAGCTCAGGAGGAGATAATAAAGAAAGCGTTACATTTGCACTAATCAGTGTTTGCTGTGGCTCCCCACAACACAAGAGAGGCCTGTGAGAAGCACTTGGTTTCCTGCAAGTTGAACAGGAGGACAGGATGGGCTGGGAGGGCCACATGGATTAGTGAAAGCAATAAAAGAATCTCTGGAATCCTGAGGGTTAAGCCCTTTGCTGTAAAGCAGCTGTCAGAGTGGGTTGAATTTGAGGACACCCCATTACTGGGTTCAGCTCTCTAACTGGAGAGCATGGCAGGGGAAGGGGTCACACAAACTTTGCTGTTTAACTGAGATTACATGTGGTGGCTATTGTCATTTGCAGGAACTAATTTATACATAATCAACCTGATTCAAAATAATCAAGAAAACCTGAACCAGGAAGAAAACTTTCAAATGACATGGGCCTCAGTGTTTGTTTACAAAACTGCCTCTCCAGGAGCCACATCAGAGACAGGCATAAGCATCACTTCTCTTCTGCATTATTCCACAATGACATTATTGGGATGCTAGATTTCCCCTTTCATAGTGCTATGAAGCAGCTCTATGTGCTCTCTTCCTTGTCCATTTGAAGTATGACAAACAGGTCCAATTACTGCTGAAAGCAGAGTAAGAATTCCGAATCCCTATGAAGTGGGGAATCTTCATTCCTACCAGGCATGCATGGTACAAGCCAAAACGATGGCATAGGGAAACAAGAACCCACCAAAAGGTTAAACACAGTGAGAGTGCAGAAGAGTTTGGAAAAGTGCCTCATGATGTTAAAAATTCAAGGCATGAAGAATGTCTTAGAGCAAAGTAATGAAACTGTTCATAAAAAATGAAGCTAATTGGAACACCCAGTAAGAACTGGGGAAATGGTTCCCACATCAGCTGGACACCCAACTCCCAGCTTTCCCACAGCAGAATTAGTGCTAATCAGGTTATAATAAGAACAATGTGTTCAAATTAATGGTGTTTAATCCCCTTTCCATACCTCAGAAACCTTGTAAAAGATTAATTAGTCATTAAACTGCCATGAAACACAATGAAAAAAACCCTTATTTGGCAATGCTGACCCTAAAACTCTGCCTATCAGACTTGCTGATAATGTAATAGTAAGTTAGTTATAGGCAGCACCAAAAACTAAAATGGATTATAAAGCACATCTCACATCCCCTCTAGGATGGAGAACAGTAACGCAGTACTACAAGAAGGGTGGGAAATTCTGGCCCAGAAAAGTCATGAAAACGTTTGCCTACAGCACAAGAGAGAGTACCCTCCTCCAAAAGAAAAAACAGCAGGCCCAGTCTGTTAACCTCCGAGACCCAAAGGATAAACTGATCCTACAGGGATTTGAGCTAGTAGTTCCAAAGAGACTAGATCATTCCCATCTGGGCTTCAAGATGATTTAGTTAACCCACTATCACTGGACTTCAAACCAGTCAGCATTTGATTGAATCAATATCTTAATAGCATTTAGAGACTATTTTATTATCCAATTCAAATGGCATATATATAAATGGGAAAAGGGGGAAAAGGACTTGTTTATGATCTGTGCTATGGAATCTAGTAAGTCTCTACTGGAGAGCCAACTCTAAACTTCAGAGAGGATGGGACATTCCCAGCTTTAGGGAGGGCATTCAGCACTAAAGGTATCTTTACGCATGGTCTGGGGTTGGGGGCAGAAGCTTTAATTACAGTGGTTCTCAGGAGCTGCTCGAATTAAAGTGCCTGCAGCATCTTGTGTATTCGGTATCCCACACTTTGTAATGGTGGTAGAGGCACTTTAGCTAAAGTTCATTTGACTAGAGTGTGCTTCAGCAGACTCAATTAATTGAGTCTGCTCTGACACATTCTAACTGGAATGTGTCAGAGCAGGCATCGCACACATGTATAGATGCCCTAAGGTGTTTCACAGTTCATATCTAGGGACGATTCAAAGACAAACTAAGCTTTTATCCATATGTGAAATGGATACAATCATAGGTCACAGGCCCAAAAGATAGATATGAATCAAAATATTTCATCAGAACAACAGGCATTGCCATAATGAAACATGTAGCTACTTTACCTGGAAAGGTTTATCTGGTGCTTGGAGCTGGATGTGGCACTTACTAGGTGAGTACCAGCTGCTTATAGACAAGTAGTTTGGCAGATACTGATCCCCTGCAGGTTTTCCATCAATTGCTGTCACTTTAGTCTTAAAGAAAGATGTATCTGAACATTATCCACAGATAGAAAGCTGGGCATCTGTCCCTCACACCTCTTTGCCTCCACCCATACTCCATCCACTATTCCCACCACATTGTTAACTTAATACTGGGAGGATGCTCTCCAGGTTTCTACTTAGACATTTAATACTTACTCCTCCCTGAGGGACTGGATTTGGCCTGCCTACTTAGCAGACAGTTCTATCTATGATTATCAGTCCTCCAGGCAACAGGGAATTAGATAAAAAAAAACCTCATGCAAAGCTAAAAGCTTCCCACTGTCAGTGACTGATTTACCATTTTTAGCACCAATTCATACAGTGCACATTTGACAAGATTAGCTGTATTAAAGCCCATTAATCCAATAAAGAGCTTCCACCCACCTCTAGCCAGACGTATTGGGCAGCTGTAGGAATGGAGGGAATTTCAAACTCTACCAAGCCATTGCTGGACATCAGCTCACTTGTGTAAACGTTGTCCTTTGGTGTTAGCTCAGCTTTGATTCGGACTGTGACACCGCCAGCTAGGCTCCCGTCAGGGTAAGTGATTTCTACCTAAATGACCATTTTATTAATAAAACAAGCTATTTCACATTATTGGCAATTCCAAACAGATACAACTCAGCAGAAGTATCAGCACTAGATGCGGCACATGTGGATAAGTTGTTCACATAGCTCGGAATTAGCCACCCCTCAGTGTCCCACTGTCTTACCTTCCCTTTGTAGGGCAAGCCAGGTTTGAACTGTTTCCTTGTATCCTTGGTATACTTGATGTCAATCAGCTGTTTCTGAACCGGTGTCGAGTCATCAAATGTGACCTGCTTGCTTCCATCAGAGCTAGTCACTGTGGCCCAGATGCTGACAGTGCCTCGAAAGTGCTCTGGGACATCAGCTGGCATCATGTCTTTCACACATATGTCGAAAACAGCAGAACCATCAATCTACCAGTCAGGCCAGGGAAAGAAATGTTATTTGGCATATGCTTTGAGAAGATGGGTCTTGCTTTGGGGAGTGGTGTGAGAGGGGAATTTCTGTTTTATTTCAAAAGGGTGCAGTAAAGGAAGGAAACATTCTCTAAGGGGAAAAAACTACCTAGCAATGCTTTTTACATTTTTTTCACTTGTAGCCTGATCTAGCAGTGCTTCAGCTCCTGTCACTCATGTTCCTCCCACCAATATTCTCTAAATACACCTCCCCCAATTACTAACACAGATAACATGCAAAAGGCTCCACCACTGGCAGCAAAGTTTTAGGTCCTAGGTCGTATATTCAGACAGATACTGCACCAACCACTGAAGTTAATGGGAGTTTTAGTACTGGCTTCAGTGACTGCAGATCAGACCCTTGTAGAGCAGCAGGTTTAATGATCCCCCTCACCTCAGTGGTTTTGAGGACAGGGTGTCCAACTTCATGCCTGTAGTACCCCACTCCATTTATAGTCATATTGACTGTTAACTTTCCTGTCACTGGTTTTCCAAATGTGTATCTGAAACAGGAGAAGCAAATGATGAAAAACTTCTGGCTGTCCCTTTTCTATTTCTCTGGCTAAACTGATGCTGGACTTACATATCCAGAAAACAAAAGAGAAAAGCCACAACAGGCTATTTCCAACTGGCAATTGTTAATATGTCTACAAACACTTTTATGTGGGCAAGCTCCAAACCACTCATCCAAACTAAAACTAGACTGAGAACAGAAAACTCCTGTTTGAAGCTCTGCAGGTTCCTATACACAAAGGGCAAGGGACTAAAGAGATTTTTGGACTTGATAGTCTCAGGATCCATCTATTTTAAGATTTGGGTTTTTGTTTCCAGCCAGTGCAAACTTCTTCTAATTCCTTTCTTTTCTCTGTTGTTAAAGCAAAATCAGAGTACAAACACCAAGTACCTTGCTCAGGACAAACATGAACTTTAAAAAAAGGCACGGAAAGCATTTCTGACAAGTCTTATTCAGGAAAATGTAAAAAAACCCAGAAAGTCAAACCAAGTAAAAATGCAAAAAGTAAACAAACAGAAGTAGTGGAAAGTGTATTCAATACTTGAATCCTTTCAGGTTTAAGAAAGATAAAATAAATATTTTCCTACCATACAACTTTGAACTTGAAAACACAAACCTTCAATATGAAAATTTGGCTATGCTCAAAAATTTCCTTTCTTTTAGCCAAAAGATTTCATTACAGTGGGTACCCTGCTTGCAGTTTTAGGTTGGAACTAGACCTGTCAGTCACCTGCACCAAGAAAATGGTCTACCCCTGAAATTCCTTTCAACAACTTTCACACTGGTCTCACTTGCACATTGTGTTAGCTGTGCTTTGAAGACTTCCCTTGAAAGACAATGATTAGTACATACAATGCTGTGGGTAGCAGATTTCATTATGACTTCTCCAAGACTGCCAACAGACATATATTTCGGATGCTGATAATTGACAACAGGGAAAACCTTTCTTGAATTTACTTCAAGAATGAATGCTATACCATGTGTAATGACTTGTCTGAATTAAAAGTACAACACTCCGTGTCATCTAACAGCTTTCTCCCAAATTCACCACCCAGAAGCTGCAAAGAACTTTTCAAGTACGGGGCTGTACTAGGGGACACATCTCCTACCTAGCATGAACAATCCCCTTTTCACAAGTCGCAAGATCTCGGATATAGCGAGGTGGGTCAATCAGGAGCTCAAACTTTGGTAGGACTACAGGGAAGACAAAAACATGAAAAAGGGTTTTTGCAATGATCTCAGAGTCCAGGACACAACAGCAGCTGTTCAGATTTAACAAGATCACTGTGTATTTAGAGCAGTGTAGATGAGATGCGTTGCTGGTGCACATCTCTGAAGGGACAACAAAAGCAAGGTAACTGGATCAGTCAGTGCAATAAATCAAAACTATCTTGGTAAACTGCTAGTGACAATTATCTATGAAGGAAAGGAAAGCAATAACTTAAAAAACGTTAACAGCTTTTCCAAAGTACAACAAAATCTTTATTATTTATATACATGTATTGTGTCACAAGACCCTCTATTTAAATTCCTATACTACACTAAGGATATAAACAAAGGATTTCATTAAGTGTCCATTTCTTGCAGCCTATTAACTCTCAGAAGAATATGTTCTCCTTGAATTTGGGGAGCATTTTTTTCTTGGTTATGGCAATACAGCAATATTTTACAGGGTGACTCTGAATATTTTGGGATTAGGGTCCAAGTGACTTGGAGTCAATAACTTACCATATTTCTGAACTTCAAAGGATTTGTTGTATGTTTGCCCTTGCATTTCAGCAAAGATGAACCATTCACCGAACACTGGTTGATCAGACAAGGGGAAACTCATATTTACAATGCCTACGGGAAAAGAAAAGCACTGTGAGCACTGTGACTTTTCAATCCACCCTTGTAAAGGACTATTTGATGAAACCCAGAAAGTGCAGAAAACAACATAAGCTAGCAAATAAAATAAAAACATGCGGAGCTGCAACAGGCTGGAACTTACCACAACAAAATGGCTTCAAATTGCTCCATTCTATCATGCGAGATCCCCGAGGATCCTGAATAATGGTTTAGGACATGCGATAATAGGAGAGCAAAGGTAAATGTCACCAATACAGCCAACTCAGTTTGCAACAAACGATTTAATTTTCTGAGCCACTAACAGCTCATAAACAATTAAAAAAATAAGTATTTGCTTGGGAATTTTAAATTTGTGCAAGCATTAAGTTGGTCAATTAACACAAATACAAGTCAGGCAATGAATCACTTCTTGTCAGAAAAAGAAAGTGAACAAAGAAAGGTGGGTTTGGGGGGGTCTCAATCACCTCAAAGACAATGAAAGAGGGCAGGGCATAGGGATAATCTAGTAAACCTTTCTCTTTCCATGCATTTCTAGTATGTCCATTACCATAACATCTGGGAGCAAAGCTGGGATTTGTCCCTACCAAGACAACCATATTACCCTAACAAAGTGCAAAATACAAGTGTATCTGCGTAGGGAGGGAGGAAGGAATGGCATGGGATGATAATATCCATAAACCCCACTGGATCTAACCAACTGCTCATTTTCCATTTGAAAGCATGTTTATGGGAAAAAAATTCTGAAACAGAAGCAGAAACCAATATTCCTGTAATAACTACAGAATAATGCAACATAAATGCTTCATTAACCCTGCCAAAGTAGCAGCACACACATAGTAGTAATGCCACAGACTGTTGCTGGAGATGGTGACAGATATGGAAGGAATATGCATTTATGACTTGCCCTCTTACAGGCCCTGAAGACCTTGTGCTTCTGCAAAGAAATGATGCCACTTGCTAGTAGCAGATACTCACCACTACATATGATTCAATCTGAAAGAAATAAAGAATAAAACCCCTTGTGAGACAAAGCCACATTTGTGTCTCTCACAATAAGCTGCAAAACTGGCACAAGTAACATCCATCCCAGTTTCTGGCCTCCATATGTTGGTGCAGAGGAAGAACATGCTTAAGCATCCACTTGAAAGAGAAGTTTGGTCCAGGGATGTCAATCTCACATGAGCTGGTTGACTGGATCTAGACGGTAGGGTTTCTTGTGGCCTGGACAACCCATCGCTGGATCTGGCCTGTGCAGCTTCTTGCCAGAACTCCCAGAACTGTTGTGCAAACGGTAACACTTCTCCCACTCCACTGCAGATTTGTATACCGAACAGCAATTGATAATTCAGCAGTGGGTAAAGGCAAGGTTGGTGTTACCTCCATGGGTGCTGGGTGTGGTGGCACAGCAGCCTGAGCAGCCACAGCAAGAAGCACTGGGGGTCAGATTCAGAGGTGAGTTGTCCAGCCAGAGAAAAGCCCTGTGGACTGCATAACCCACCTCTGCAAGCCAAATCTAGCCCACAGGCTGTAAGTCTGACATCACTAGTATAGTCAGACCACCATTGCTTTCAAGCATCTGAAACCCCAAACCACTAGTCGCCTAATTAAGGGACAGATCCTGGCTTAAAGGCATTCCCATCAGCTGCCTTACTTCGATATGGTACTTGACAGAACAATCAGAGATCCACATAAGTCTTCTTTTTCATCAACACTGTACGAAATTCAGTAACTAAACTTAAAACCACTACTTTTAGGGAAATCAGTGCCAGAGCAGCTGAAGGTGTACGGAACAAGAACTCACTACACATTTGTATAACTACGAATGTAGGTGACAAAATCGGAAAAGCAGAAGGCATTTCACAATGGGAAAAGGAAAGCCAGTCTACCTACCTTGTCATTGATTGGTCTCAGGTCAGAAGTGACCATAAACAAGTTTATCAGCACTAAAAAGGGAGGAAAAAGGAAATTCATTAAACATCATAGCTGGTGCTGACCAGGAATTGCACTCCCAGGACCCACTCTGAAAAGAGAGTTCTGGTTGAAGAGTGCAGCAATGTTAACATCTGAACAACGGCATAAAGAAGCTCACTGAAGCCCCTTTACCTTTCTGCTTGGGTTTGTAGACAGGTTTGTCAGTCTGGATGAATACTGATGACCCTTTGCTATCAATGGTTACTGTGGTATAGTTGTGAAAAATGTAACCTCTCTCTGTCAGGTGCCGGTTGCCCCAAACTTTTAAATGTGCTTGTCCACGAAGCCCTGAAGGCACCTAGAAAAGAGATCATGAGGTGGGGAAAAGCAGGCCTTAGATGAAGCCTTTGCTTACAAGGAAGATGTGAGTTATTAATGTCAAAGTCTCAGGAATAAAACCAATAGAAGCAATTTATCATCCCTAACCAGGAGATGAAAAAGCAGTTGGAGATGAACAGAAAAGCTACCTGCTGCATCTTTGTGCAACTGTGTGACAAACAGGAAATGCAAAACACATTATATATTTTACAAAGGGACCGAAAGCTTCAAAGGAGGTAGGGGCTGTACCTGTAGTACAGCTTGAAGCCACCCTCTTCTCTAGAGTCCCAAACAAGCCTGAGTTTCTGATCTGTATGTCAATATCCTGCTAACTTGGAGGCCTAGAATTCTATCTAATTGGGTTTAAGCATTAAACAGCGAAATCTTCCAGCAGTTTGAGATCCTCAGTCAGTTCTTAAATTGCATTGAAAATGATGTGCACTGTGGTGTGTGACTTCTATGAATGTGATAGAGCAAAGAAAGTGAGTCAATACCAATGCTGCAAGTGTAAGCAGGCACACATGCACGAGACACCATTTATACAGAAATCTACAAAAGATACTTTCCTTATAATACAAGCTGGGGATCTGGCCTTGTGTTAAAACATCCTGGCACTCAGTGATTGGAAGAAAGGACAGAAGCATTTTAAAAGCCTGAATAAAATGGCACAATTAAATTACTTTATTTTGTCCAGTCAGAAAGATATTCCCATTTTACATGATTCCTGACACCCCTGATATTACCTGGCTTCTCTGTCACATTTGTTTTTTTGCCAGTTCATTTGATTAATGCAGCTACACAAATAACTCCCATTACCATCAGGGGAAGAGTTACAAAAACACACTCAAGGCAGATAGTTATTCTGACCTCTGGTTATGGGCTACTGAGTGAACAAAAGTAGTTCAGTCAAGGAAGTGGGAAACTTCAGAGTGGCAGCAACTAATGCTGGATCCCAGCCTTTCCCCCTTCAACAATAAAACCAGTGATTCACTACAGATTGCACCTGCTCCTAACAAGATAGGCTAAAGTACAAGATATGCCAGCATGAAAACAAATATTTTGGCAATCAAATGAGTAAATGTAGTCTGAAAAAGGAATTTATGACAAAACGCATGACAATTAGTGGCTGCTTAGGCCAATTATAAGAACCTTGGCCTTACCATTTTTTAAGGAATGGCAATACTGTATTTCTTGAAATACCAGGAAAACCACAGACCCCAAATTAGAAAGGAGAAGAATAAATATCAAACCCTTTCTGGAACCCAGTTCCTAGGACAGTCATATGGCAAACTTCAGAGAGGGTAAAGAAAACTCTGGAATGTACCACCAAGAGAGCAGAGAGTCGAGCAGTCATGACAGATCATCATCAAGCTAGTTAAATGTCTGTAAATCAAAGGCTTTGATTTATTTATAGGCCAATGACAATGCTGTGGATACAGCGACGGCATCTAAGCCCTTTAAATGAATATATCATAGTTCTTTCAAGGATGTGCGTCTGCTGGATCAGGAGAGTAATTACATTCATTTCTTATGGTATAGCATATAAAGGAGACATTCAAGCGAGCTCCAGTGCAATAAAAATTACTGCAATTCACTAGTAATCAAGATAATGTGGATTTTATTTTAGTCATGATCACATAGCTATAGTGACTAATCCTAAGAACTATCCAGACCCTGTAGCTCTACAAGCTTCTTAAAAGTGATATTGTGCCAGTATTCCAGATGCATGTCACAATTTAATAACTCTAAGATTTGTTCCCCACCCTCAATCTCCCATTGGAGATAACCTAAAGCAAGCCCTGCCTGAAATAATGAGATCCCATTTTTAACACACCTCTTTGTCTTTCATTTTTGCTCTAGTTTATCATAGCAGCTATAAGAGACTTTAATAACAAATGGTGAATATATTAAGTACCAGATTGGTATATTCATACACCTTTTGTAGCACCAAATGCTTTGATGGTACTTCAATAAGGATGATACAAGCATGCCACATTTACTTGAATTTACATCCAGTATTTTATCAAATCTGGAAAAAATGAACCAAATGTTAACATGGCAGCAAAGCAAAACCAGCTTGTAGAGATAACCTATAAATGCCCTGTTTTTCCCCTGCATGGCACTCAATATCTTCGTTTACATCTGTGTAACCTACATGTAACAGCAGTAAACTCTGATTTGACAGCATTTAGCTCCTCTAAGGCACAGGGACAAATGCAAGGTACAAAGCAAGGGAGGACTAAGCCCAGAGGATATTTCAATTCTGTAGAAAATATGGACTAAGCTCTCAGCCTCCTAGAAACCGAATGAAGGTCAGTCTCCCACACATCCCTAAAACTCAAATGATCAACTTAGACAAGTTTGTAATGACTCTTTTTTTAAAAGGGCACAGAAACTTTCTGTCATGACTGTGTTAAATTAAACATGATTATTTTATTCCATCATGGATTTTTCTTCAGGTATAAATGTAGTTTCCCCATGTTTCTAATATATTCAGACTTAACATGTCTGGCTTTTATTAACTCCCTTCCCCATGTGCTGAAGTATTATCAATGTCAGAAGCTAAACCGCACAAATCTGAAATGAGTCTGTGATAGAAACACAGGATGGACAGGAACATGTTATTGTTGGAATAACTGCCAGGTGTCAAGTATTCTCTTACCATGTTTTGGAAACTAGTGTGGTATATGTCCTGTACCCCTTGCCACATATGCTGCACTTACAGAAAGAATACCCTAGTCATAGAACGCATTATTATGCAATCATCCATTTAAATTTCTCTTGGCCCCTGCACATACTGTTCATATAAACGACAATCCACTCAGGCTGCACCCTGAGACATTTGTTCTACTCTAAACTGATTCTCAGTTTCTTTGACTGCCGCTTGTCTTCATCCGTCTTAAAATCCTTTCTCTGCAAACACTACATAAAAAAATGCTTGACACTTACCTTAAGCTTGATTGTCCCTTTATCTGAAAAAAGAAAGACAAAGAATTAAAGTATGCCTTCTTCCCATACTGAAGTACCCACTTTGAAGCTAAGCTGGGTTCATACAATCACTAACTGACAGATCCTCGGATTGTGGCTTGATTCAGCAATTTCAATTTTTCTGTGCACTGTGCCAGGGCAAAATAAACTGACCTAGCTGAGAACTTTCATATAGACTTGGGCTACTTGGGTGTGCATGCTCATAACATGTTCTCATGGTACACTGCAAGATTCTTTATGTTTAAAATGTAAAACTAAGGTCAGGATTTGGCCATGGGAAAGCTTAAAAATTCTAAAAGTATTCCACTGCCAGAACTTGGCCTTTCCCGGGGCTTAAATCACTCTCTTTAGACACCTGGAGTCTATATTTGTTGCTGGATCCTACCATAGCTAGGATTTGTTTGGCATGTGTCACCTATCGGTATAAACACCACACCCATCAGTGTGACTCGCGGCTTGCCTACTAACCTGGACCCCAGATTAAACAGTAGTGAGACAATTTTGAAGGGGGCAAGGAGAAGCATAAAACCAGAGGTAGTTCCTTCTAGAAAAGAAGCCTATTTAATAGATGACTTTATCTGTGAATCATAATGTTTCCTCACTGATGAGTGATAGATTTCTGCATGTATGCTCTGTTAGTGCTAATTAAATTATTAATACAAGATATACTCCAAAAAAGTTAAATGAAAATGATTCCGAGAATAAAAAAAATTTTAAAAATTATTCCAGAGACATTCACGAACAATTGAATAACATACTTATCATGACGTTAAAGCAGCATCAACTTGGCCATTTACTTAATGAGTTGAGAGTAATGAACATCTTTGCCTTTGCAACTCACACCAGAAATTTGCGCAAACTAAGATTATTCAAAGGGGATTTTCCATTTTGTTTAAGTTTTTAGATACAGTGGTCTAGTATTAATCTGACCACTAGAAACAAGACATCAGATTACTGTCTGCACATTTCTTACCTGCCAAGGTAAATTGTTTTTTTTAGAAGCGAATGTCTTGATATCACCAGACTGATGAACAAAGACCTTAAATGTTATCGATGGCATACCTAAAAGGATTTGACTTTTTATCTTTATGCTAGAGGTAAGACATGTCTTCACTTGGCATGATCAATTATTTGAGCAGGCTCCTTATAAGCAACAAAGATACTGGGAACATTCTTTTAGGGCCACCAAAATCTGGTTTTCTTCCTTTTATGCAGGCAGTTGTAGCCTAGCAAATAACAGACTCCAACAGACTTGTATTCAGATCACTCTTCTTCATCTCAGCTCAGAAACTCTTCTGCTCAAAGCTTGATACCTCAGAGGGTAAATCCAGAGTTTTCCTTAGCTAGCATGCAGCTGTTAAGATCATAGCATTCATGCTGCTCCTGAGCTTTGCACAGGGCAGGGTTAAACATGAAGACAAAAATGACTGATTATCCACATGATAACAGCTTCCATTACTGTTAGGATTGCTGAACACCGTTTTCACCAATGTAAATGTGCCAAGCGTTAAGACACTGTGAAACACCTTGTGCCTTCCCAAATGGGATAAATGGATGTTGCCTTTTTACATGAAGGGGTACCCAGCTAAAAGATTTTATCACCTCTCTTAATAAGGAAGAACATCTCCATGATGGATCTTGAAGAAGGGAGACTTGGAAAAGGTAGAATAAGGCAGGGTTTCTGATGTTTTTGTAGAGCAGTCATATTCTTCCTCATGTTCAACCACATCCTCTTACTCTACATAAAACTCCTTCAGTGGAAGCATGGAGGCTTCAGTGGAAACATGTTAAAGGTAATTGGGGTGTGAGCGTAGAACACTTGAATATCAGTGAATCAGCATATTTAAGTTCTCTCTGTATCTTCATGCTTCACATTTAAGCTTTCCCTCTATTTCTATGCCTCAAAGGTAACAGCATTGACTGTGTCAGACTTCATCAAAGCCAAATCAAAACCAAGTTGCCAACATTCAACCCCTATAAGCAGCTTCCAAGGGAGTTTGGCTTTTGATGAAGCTGAAGAGGTCCTGCAGCAGCATAACTTTTAGTTTCACATAAACTAGATCTTACCTAGGACTGCTCCATGGGCCCGAGCTACCGTTTCTCCTTTGACCACGAGTTGAATCTGGACTGTTGTTTCCTTGACTGAGTTAAAGATGGTCACGCTAATAGCTTCCTCTAAACCAGATCGGAAAACAGAAGGTGCTGCAATCAAATAACCCCTGGGAAGTAAGAGTGGAAGTGAACAGTCAGTGAGAAGTCACAAAGCATGCTCTCCCTTCAGTCCCAAGGTTGGCAAGATGCAGTGGAGCATAAATTCATTCAAGGCATTAACAGAAAGGAAAAATTAAACTTTCCTATGACATGGATGCCCCTGGAAAGCCACAATGGCAATCTGACAGGAGCCTGGAATAGTGTCTCATATGTGTAAAATGCAATTGATTGCAGTCTGGCATTTGTAATCTCTGCTGGCTTCACCTACTAAAGGCTAAAGCAACTGCAACACTCCATCTTGCCCCAAAGAGAGATGGGACATCCTAAGAGCAGTGCTGCAGTCTCTTCAGAGCAAACCTTTGTATTAGAGATAAGGTCAGCTTCAGGGTAATCTATAGAACGATGGTTCACACTTTGAACTTAGATTTTTTTTCAGATTTCACTAATAACTAATGTAGCTCCTCAGTAAATGTTCACTTGCAAAGATATCTGTATGGAGTTATAGCTCACCTCAGTATGCTACCCAAAGAAGTGGTTCATAAAAAAAAAAAAAAAAGTATTTTTAACTAAATATCACAGTACTTTGAAACCAGCATTATGGCCAATCAAGAGTAATACACAACTCTCTCTCAAATGTACTGTACTGGATGTATTCAGACTGATAGACTTGTGTGCAATGCTGAGTAGAGCCTGTATAACTGATCAAATCCAGCTATTAATAACTGAATACCCAATTGGTATTATATGCACACACTTGCATACAATTAGCTATATTCAAAATTCAACATCCAGTGAAGAATATGGTAACATCAAAACTCTTCATAAATCATATTCTCAGAAATAATATCCTGTTTTGAACATGTTAATCATTTGCTTCATTTTGGAGGCCATGCTGATACACCTTTAAGGAGGCTCTCTTTCACAGCATTGGTGCTTTCCAAAAGTCAGTTTATATATAGTACATCAAGCTGAGCATCAAAAGAGAGCAACACAACCAGTGTTTGAAAGTGCTGGTACTTAAAAAAAAAGAAAAAGGAAAAAAAAGAAAAAGGAAAAAAAAAAGAGTTGTCTTTAAAGAGGAAGCAGAAATTAATGAAGCGCAAAACTGGGGTGCAGGAGTTTGGAATTCAAGTTCCCAGTTCTGCCACTTTGTAAAAATAGCTACATCTTGAGCAATATTCAAGTCAAGGATTTATTTTAATTAGAAAATAATGGATTTCAAAAGTGCCTTGAAAGCTATCACAACTGCACATAAGGTGATACTGTTGATAGCAATGACAGGACCCTTTTTGATCTTTCAGTACTGAATGACATGATGTGGTAATTTTATAGGCTGTCTGAATGAGCTTCCTTTTTAGTTACAATTGCCAATATCCTCTGTGTAGTACGTGGAAAGTAACATACTTATATCCTCTTTATGGCATCACATACTTTTTCACTTCCCCCCAAAAGGATTGTTTTAATAAGGTAACTTTTCATGTCACACACTTTAAAACATATTCCAGCCACTTGCGTCACTTCGCTTCCAGGAGCGGGGTCACTTTGGTTGGTGATGAATGATGACTATGGGGTAAGGGGTAACGGTGATGGCGTTTTACAGCCCCTAAGTCATCTTTTAGTGAATTCCAACCCAGTGTTTGTCTCTCAGCAGGACACATTGCCATGGAGATCCCATTACACCCTGCATCATTTCAGATCTCTGGCATTTTAGCTTGAGCACATGGGATATTTAGACCTTGGAGAGTCTGTGGCTGCCAGGTCTGAAACATTATCAGCATAAACAAACCAGTTACTACCTAACCGGCAACATTTTTAGAAGAAAAAAAAAAGCCCATCTATTTGGGAGAGAGAGAGAGGGAGAATGGCATCTGCAAAAAGCATGGGAGGGCTCCAGTTTCAACCCCCCTGCCCGTACAGATGTGCAGCACATGCATTCACAGCGCTTTCAGGACTTCTAGCTTTCTTTAGGGACCAGCAGCCTGCTGATGCGGTCACTCCAGATTATGTCATTCCGAGCCGCTGGGCTTGCAAAGTACAAGTTTAGGTCGGGAGCTGGGGACTGGGAGTTGACAGCTGCTGCGAGAGCCGCTGGCCGCCCGCCCCGCAGGTTCCGCGAGCGCGGGCTGCCGAGGGCTTGCGGTCGGCAGCACAAGAGCCTCCTCCCGCGCCGGGCACCGCAACAAAGCGGCTGCGGACAGCGCGGGCCGTGCGCCCGAGGGAGTCTGCCCGCTCCCGCCGCCAGCACCCCGGCCCGGCCCGACCCGACCCGGCCCGGTACTCACTGTCGGGCGGCGGGCGCGGGCGCGGCCCCGCACAGGCTGCCCAGGGTGAGCAGGATCCAGCAGGCGCCGGGCGCGGGCATGGTGCGGCCGCGGCGGCTCCTTCCCGGCCCGCGGCGCCGGGCACAGCCCTTTGTTCGGCGGCGCCGCCTCGCCTCG
>JAGPOW010000745.1:2707071-2723842 GCA_030014935.1 Caiman crocodilus | reverse complement strand
CTCGCCGCGCCGGGCCGGGCCGGGCTGGGCGCGGGGCTGCGCTGCGTTGCGCTGCGCTTGGCTCCCCGGTGCCTCTGGCCGCCGCCCCCTGCTCCCCCCGCCGCCGCCGCGCCGTGTCCCGTCCCGTCCCGTCCGTCCCCGCCCCCGGGCCGCCCCCTCCTGGCCCCGGTGCCCGCTGCCGGCTCTTTGTCTGCGCCCCCCGCCCGGCCCCAGCCCAGCCCCGCCCCGCCCCGCCCGGGACCCCGCGGGCCGCTGTGGGGCTCGGCCCATCTCCATCCCTCCGTGCCGCCGGCTCAGGCGGGAGGGGGAGCCCTGGCCGGGCCCCCGGCCGCCCCTGGCCCGCACGTGCCCCGCCGGGCCAAGCCGCCGCCACCCCCAGCCTCCGGGTAGGAGCTGCTGTCCGTGGCAAAGGAAGGAAGCCTGGCCGAAGAGTTTCAGAGACAACAAGACTTTTAAACACACAGCGTCCTCCCGTACAGGGTCGGAGGAAGCGGTTCAAGTTCATAAAGTACCATGACCTCCACAGCCAGCTGAGGTGCAGCCCACCAGCCGACAGCAAGGGGCTCCAACACACCAGGACTGGAAGGACTGGGGCCACTCTTTAAACCCCTACAGACTGGAAGGCAATCTGGGCAAGGTGCTTGGACCCAGCAGATTAACAAGCAGGAAAGAAAGTGGTTTCTAAGACACGAACAAACAGGGAGAGCTGCACAGCCAGGTGCACTGTGCTTGACTGCCACCCAAATGCATAGGAAAAAGCCATTTTTCTCTCCCTTTTTGCACAGTGACAGCTGCCATGTCCCAGCTTAAGCTAACTGACAACACAAGCATCACAGTTGAAAAGCAGATCCCTTGGGGATTTTCCCTAATTGAACCTTGTTCATAAATTTCAGGGGCAGGCCAGAAGTGCTGCCATCCTGCATGACAATCTGGAGCTGGGATGCAGTCGTGCCACAATGCCAGGGGATCCTCAGGCTAGAAAAAGCAAGATGATTCAGGGCAGAGGTAGAAGCCCAACATTTGGCCTGAGAACTGTGAGTGAAGGGGTTTAACTCTCCGCTGGAAGTCCTCCTGTTCTTTAGGAAGTGTGTTTCCAAACGACATATAGGCTTGGGCTCTGACAGGCCAGAAAGGAAAGGATTTCCAAAGCTGAAGAGAAACTATCCAAAACAACCATACACCTATTTTTGCCAAACTAATAAACTTGGCATCCAGATAAAGCTTGCAGGAAGTTGTCTCGAGCTGATTTTAGGGATTACAACAGACCACAAGGAAGGAGGCAGTCCTTTAGCTATACAGGACCCAGGCAACTGAAGATTTTCAAGGTCAAAAACTCCAATTCAGATAGCACCCAGACAAGTACTGGAAGCCAGTGCAGGCTCTAGAGCATGGACTAACATGCTCTGGTTGACTCCAGTCTTCTCAGTGTGCAGGCACCAGCTGCAGCTTCCAGATAGTCCAAGGGCAGGCAGCCCCATGTACAGCACACTGCAACACACTTTTAAAAGTTACAAAGGCAAGGATGACAGTGGCCAGATTTGATTCTGAAAAAAAGTCACAGCCTTTGCACCAGATGGAGCTGGTGAAAGGTGCTCCTGGCCACTGTCACAACCTAAGAATCCATGTGCAGCAAAGGATCCAGGAGCACCTCAATGCTTCAAAGCTGAGTGACAAGGAGAGGCCAAACCCTATCAGTGACAGGGGGCCCTATCCCCCAGATCTGCCACTACCATCACTTCTGTTTTGTCTGGATTCAGCTTTGATTAGCTTTCTGCACTGGATCCACAACTGTAGCCAGGCACTGGGTAAGGACTGGGACTGCTGGGCCTTGTGCAATGGATAGACCTGGGTGTCATCAGCATACCGATGGTACCTCACTACACAGCTCCATGTTGCTGTTCTGGTCTCCCTGAGCGAGAGCACATCCCCACCAGCTTAGGAATTCAGCTGATCAGGGATCCAGACAGCTTCTGTCTAACAAAAGGACACCAGCCACAACACAGTTCAGACTTTTAGATCATGGCATGGGGTGTACCCAGGAATGAAAGTACTCCCCAGCACAGTTCTGCATTGGAATAACAGTTACTTTAAGGTATCAGTAAATAGCAGTTGGGAAAACAGAAGATTCTATAAACCATGCAATTAGTCCAATAAAAGATTTCACCCTCAAAAATATCCTTGCCTCTCATGTTTGCTCTGCCATCACACCTACATTGCCCTCACAGTACCAAATTGTTACAGCTCACATTCTGTCCTAGGTCAGACCCAGTAACTTGATTCTACATTCTCTCATTCTATTTGGAACGGTTATACAGTCAAATTTAATTTAGCAAACAGGACCCTTCTAATCTAAAACACCAGAACCCTTTTCTTGTAGCTCTGGCCTTGTGTCTGAAATGTTCGCACCCAGTCTGAGGTGCTATCTATCAGTCACACAGGTAACACAAACAGTTTCTACTATCAGATAATATCTAATCTGTATTTTAAAGTGCTGAGGTCTAGGACTTGTGGTGTGATCTCAGAAAAAAAAAGTTACCTGATCTTTGACTCTCATTCTTCTACCCAGCAATAAGCATTGCTAAAAACATTTGATTCTTGCAAGGGAGAAAAAGAAAAATAGCAAATAAAAACAGATGTACCACAGTGTAAATTAAATACACAGAGAGAATCTGGGAAACAAATTTAAAAATGAAAGAAAATGTATCCATGACCTGCTCTTGTATTCCTCAGTCTTCTGCAGCATCACCATTCTTCCATTAGACTACAGGTCTCCAGGCACTTCTCGGTGGCCAGTCAAGCTTATCCTTCAGGACCTTTACCTCCAAAGACCTGTTCCAGTTCCATCTACATAATCCAGTGATTTTCTGTTCACAAATGAGCAGAAGTAGAACTGAATTTCATAGAGCCCACTTCCCACTACTACTTCTTCACTGAGCCTATTGTGGAGGCAGAAGGCAAAGGGCACAAACTTTCAGCTTGCCAATTCTCATGGCCTTGTCCCTTATAAATGCCTGGGATCTGGTGTTTGAAACCCCATCTATAATGACAACAGGTTTCTGCACTCAAGTTCAAAACATGAATGATAACAAATCTGTGCGTCTAAAGTACCTGTATAGCTCTCGTTTCCACAGTATCCAGGAACCTCACAATCTTTAATTCCATTGGATTCAGCCTGAGAGTAAGAATTTCAGGAGGAGGGAGCAGTTCAGAATAACAATGCCAGGAGTCACTATCTGTAGCATTTAGTGGTAACTCTGTCATAATTAGGTCCGTATTTACTTAATAATTAAACACTATATATATACTCAACTATTCAACTCTTCACAATAGTGTCCTCACAACATACCTGTGAGGCACAGAATGTTATAAGTCCCACTTTATTTTGAGACAGCTGAGGCACAGAGGAGCTAAGGGAATTAAGGTCACACTGGAAGTTTGTGGCAAAGCAGAGACTTCAACTCAGCACTTCTAAATGCCAAAAACCAGGCCCAAGACATGGAACTGACTGTGCTGGAGCAAGGGATCAGTGCAGGAAACTTCATACAAAGAGGTGGATTTTGAGGAGGCTGCTATGTCAGGGAAGAACATTGTTGCAGAAAAAGAATAAAGCCTATAAGAGATGAGGACTGCAAGAAAACAGAATCAAGTACATATGTAGGAGTGCTGAGCAGCAAGAGCAGAGATTAAGGGAGGATGAGGAGCTATAGTGAGCATGAGGTTTGCCCAGATTATTGAAGACCCCTGGAATATAAAAATGGTCAAAGAAACAGGTTGTTTCTTGTAGGAAAAGAGACTCTTTTGTACAAATATGGTGAAAAACAGCTTCTCCAGCACTCTGTTGACCCTAGCATATTCAAAGCCTGATCTTACATTTCAACTCTACTGGGATTCATGAAGTACACAGAATCAGGCCTCTGAGGACAGCTCACTAGTCCCCTAAGAACCCAGACAATTTTAATTTAGACAGACTGGAGGGAAATGGATGTAATTTTAGGACAGACCTGATTCACTCAGTGTGGATGGCAAAACTCAGCTCACTGTTCCACATTACCCAAGGCGATGCAGGCTATAGCGAATCAGGACAGATAAACCCGTGAGGAATGCTGTTACTCACATTCAACCCTCCTACATCAGTTTCTAGAGCCCCATAACTTTTCTGAATCTACCACGACTGCTTCAGACAAAAGATACTGGCACACAAAGCAACCTCTGTGTCTGGAATGGACTGTTTCCATTCTGAGGTCAGCCCAGGTATATAAAAAGTTGCCATGTACTCAAGTACTTTCAAGTGTTTTTCAGAAGCAGAAGACAGTTGTTGTCAACAACATCCACTTTGGGAAGCTTTTCAAATTACTTAGTTTTTTATTTAATTTTTAAAAATAGAATTTGCTCATAAAAGTCTTTTTCCTGTTTAAATGGAATTACATGTTACATTAAGTGGAAAAGTGCATTGCAGTCAGCCGCACTAATGTTGGCACCCAATTACTTCCTCTGCAATGCTGAGTGGTTGGCTTTAATGTGGCCAGACAGTGAGAAAGGTTCTTTCCAAAGCAGTAGAATATCAAAATCCCGCTCTCACTAGTGAATGGGAAGTGTACAGCAACTGCACACAGCCTTGGAGGGGGAAGTTGAAATGCTCTCTCATACAAAATTATTTTAAAACTAGCTCAAATCTGAAAGTTGCAGCATATCCCAAATACTACCTGCTAAACAGCTTTTCCATTTAAACTGAACCCATTTTGCTTGCAATTGTTGCTGCTTGGGTACAAGTGCCCCTCTTTTCCTCACTCGTTTTCATGCATCTTCATAACAAAACATTAGCATGAGAGTTGCCAGGGCAATATTCTGTTTGCCTGTAATCTGAGACAAGTGCAGGGAAGAAATGAGGTCCAAGAAGGTCCCCAGAGCATATCTTCCCGCTACATCTAAAGTTCATGTGGCCGGTGTTCTTTTTTGACTGCTGGTACCTCATAAATGTATGCCTATACCAGTACTGTAACTCTTCAGTTTGATGCTGATAGTCTTTGGGATTCTTGCCTCTTTTTCTTACATAGAATTAGATACAAGAAATGAAATTCATATTTCAAATAATTAATTTAAGAGATGCACGTTTGTGTTCATGTCTATTCACCTATTGGATTAGTTTTACCTGTCTATATTGAATGCATTTGTGGCATGCATGGTCCTGATCACAAGTCATTTGGGTCAACTCTGCTTAAACAGTCCGCATTTGAAATAGTTTTCACTTACCCTTCTAAATACACACACTCTGTTTTGGGACACAGTTTGGTCATAGTTTCCAACTAAATCAGGAATGAAGTCAACTGAAGTGTCTATATTGAAGAGTGAGTTCTTTCATGCTGCTGGCATTGTTGTTGAGTTTAAGCTTATCCAAATTACAGGAGTGCAGAGATCATTACCTCTTCTCACAAACTATGCTCTGAGAGACAGTGTACCAAATTAAATAGGAAAGGGAAGACTTAAAAAAAATAAGTGGGATAGGTCCAAGACTTGCAGGGATAAAGCACTGTCCTTGAGAATCAGGAATCTGGGGTTCTGTTCTCAGCTCCATCATAGACAGTGTGTAGCCTCTGCTTCAAATTTCTGATATGCAAAGTGTGGAAAATCCTGGCCTCCTTCATAGGGACCGCGTGCCTGAATTTGTATTTGAAAGTATGCGGAGATCCTCTGACACAAGGAACAAAAGACTAGCAAAATAAAAGCATAAAGAACTGCTAATTCTTGCAATGGAGAAACTACCACCACTGTTCAGCATCTCTTCACGTGTCTCAAAGCAATTTACAAATGACTGATTCTGATATTGGGCCTCCAGTGACTGAGGCAGAGGGAGCAGCCAAATATACAGGACCTGACGTTACTGTTTATAATACGGGTGAGATCAGTCAGGTTTTGGATGAAACAGTAGGGCACAGGTTTTGTTAGAATTTTATAAAGTCACAACATGAACTATCTAAATGTATCCGAATACAGGACCTACAACTGGCTCCATCTAGACAGCCCCTTACACCCACCGAAGTCTAGCTGCAGGAGTTGGAGCACGGAGTCTCACGCAAGGTGCTGCAAGCAGCCAGCTCTCCAGTCCTCCTTATTGGGGAATGGACTCTGGGCCTCAGCCGCAGTGGAACACCACAGTCCAGTAGCAGGAATGATGCAGGCAGCGCAGGACAATGTTCTAAGATGGAGCTCCTCTAACTCCAGCATAATGCTGTCATGTTTCAAAGAATGCTGACATTCAGCATGTTTCTAGCTTACAGAAACTGCAGCTGGAAATTATCAGTACTTAGGTTATAACATTTATATACATAAATAAAAGTCAGAGGATTATTTTAGCTTTAAAGATTTTCCATTTGATACTCACTGACTATGTGAAATAACAGTCAATTACAGACTTTAAAGACTACAAGCTGTCTTCTAATTATGAAACTATGTGCCATTTTGTAAATATGGCTGGGATCAACATGGTCTCAAAAAGGAGGCTTTAGATATCATTTTGGACGATTTAGTTACTGAAATGGAATTTTCAGTGCCTGCCAAAACGAATCCCATTCAGTGCAGTGCAACAGGTGTTGGAATTCCAGCAGCTGCCTGCAACCCACATCTGGTAACAGTTAGGAGTTTAAAGGAAGTTCTGTAAGAACTGCTTATACATAAAATCTATTCATCAGGCAAATCTATGAGCCATATTCAGCCATCGCTTTCATTGCGCATAGTTCAGATTTTTATGTAGTTTACAAAAAACTGGAATTCTGCTCATGAAATTTCAGGAATCTCAGGCACTTTTCCATTTTAACAGGGTGTGCATGTTTTTGGTGTGACTGCATTATTGTGTCAAAGAGAAAGGAAATGTAGTTTATGGGAAAAGGTGCAGGTAGATATAATTTAGCTCAGAGGAGGTCCAATTTACATGCTGATTGCATGCACACTCCACTATTGAATGATCTCTCAACCGAGGAAAAATAACTTTTATCTTCATGGCCTCTATCAGCTGTCAACTGAACCATACAACAGCAATAGTGTTCAATTATCAGGTAAACATGGACCAAATTATGACAGGGTTACCACTAAATACTACAGATAGTGACTCCTGACACTGCTATTCTGAACTGCTCCCTTCTCCTGAAATTCCTACTCTCAGGCTTAATCCAGTGGATCTACTTAGTCATTACAACTAAGGTCGGAGACTCATTCCATTAGTAGTTATTGTTGTTTATGCAAAGCCCCAGGAAATTGTCTTTGTTCACCTAGCGACCAAGCTAAGCTGGCAGGAAGCTATGACAGTGGCAAGGTGCAACTCTAGTGAGCACTCACTGTAGGTCTATTGGGCACCTAAATGGAAAACACTAGGCACCAGCTAGTACAGTGCACATCTTTGTCAAATTACCAGGAAGAGCTCATAACCATTGGTCTATGTTGTTATTGGCCTTTTGACAAAACTCAAGTGGCAACCAAACTGAATTGGATCCAAAAGGCCTCAGTAGAAGACCTTTCATTTTACCTTATAGAGATAAGACTTCTCTCCCTTTTCTTCTTTGATCAAGAAAGTAGGGCATGTATATTCCTAGCTGCTTAGGTGCTGTTTTTATTTTAACAGAAAAGACTCTGTAAAGGGAGAAGAAATGCAAAAGTTAGGAAAGGGGCTATTTTTCTCCTAGTTAGGGGAGTGACAGAATACTGGCAAGCTGCTGACATCTGCAGTTAAGTCCTGGGTTTTGGACATGTAGACTACAAACAGACATCACCTTTGTCCCAGGATAAACAATTTTATCCTGGGACAAAGTGTAGTCATTCAGAAGTCCATGTTCATTGTCCTGGAATAAATCCTAAAAAGGTTCACTGCACCTTGTCATGCATCCACAGATGCATCACGATCAGGTCTAAGGAGGTGATCCTCCCCCTCTATGCGACACTGGTCAGGCTGCAGGTGGAGTACTGCATTCAGTACTGAGCACCGCACTTCAGGAGGGATGTGGCCAGCTTGGAGAGGGTCCAGAGGAGAGTCATCCGCATGATCAGGGGCAGCAGGGCAGGCCCTACGAGGAGAGGCTACGGGACCTGAATCTGTTCAGCCTCCACAAGAGAAGGCTGAGAGGAGATCTGGTGACCGTCTATAAACTGGCCAAGAGAGACCAGCAGGCAATGGGAGAGTCCCTGTTCCCCCGAGCACTACTCGGAATAACAAGGAATAACGACCATAAGTTGTTAGAGAGTAGGTTCACACTAGACATTAGGAGCTACTACTTCACAGTCAGGGCGGCCAGGATCTGGAACCAACTTCCAAGGGAAGTGGTGCTGGCTCCTACGCTGGTGATCTTTAAAAGGAGGCTGGACAAACACCTTGCCTGGGTCGTTTGACCCCAGTACTCTTTCCTGCCAGGGCAGGGGGTTGGACTGGATGATCTGCTCAGGTCCCTTCCGACCCCACCAACTATGAAACTTTGATAAGAAGTACTAACAGTTTATCCTGGGACATCACAAAATGCATATAACCAGTTAATCTCAGCACTGCATCATGTGCTGAAAAGTGGCAGAATGTTAGAAAAGTGGCAGAGCATTTAACCACTCACTAAACCCTGATCAGAAGGGTGATGCATCTACATGCCAATCCAGGACCAACACAGGCACAACTTGTCCAGGGACAAATGTAATGTCTATTCCTAGCTATAATGTCTGAGAGTGACCAGGCTTTTCTTATTCTACCATTGCCACTTAGGTAACACTTATAACTAGGTTATATAAGAATCAAAGAATAAGACAACTGCATTTCATGCAGTCATTATCCTGTTCTGCATCTTCCCTGGTTACAATGTACTGAGAAAAAGAAGTATTGAATGAAAAAAACCCTTACAGTGACTGGATTCTTATCACCCTGAGGAGCTCCAGTGGGAGATTCCACTTCCTCTTAGCTTTAGTCACTGCAGCAATAATTCCATATGCTGCTGCTTCTATCTGCATACCAGCTCCTGAAAATCATTAAAAGGCAACACACAGAAACAGCAGTTGTGTTGTAGATGATTATATGAAGTTCTTGTTGAAGTACTGCTCTCAAGTTAAATAAAACCCTGAGTGAACTGTGGTACCCAGTGCCAAATGGGAACTCCCATACACGCCAGCAACAGTCTCACTGTCCTTTATCTCCCCAATCATATCATGGTTATTCTTAGGTCCAGCTTTAGTAATTCTCACTTAAACTCTCCCAGGACCATATGGGAATTAAAGCAGATTGTCTTCAATATTTGTAGCAATACTTTAGTGGATCCTCTCCTATGTAGCATAAAGGGGCACTTGCAGCCAGCGTCCATTATAAAGCTCTATTTTAGCCCCTTCCAAACTTCGGTCTGGAAAATTAGTCAGTCCCCAAACTTACAGATTTACTGTAAAGGCAAAGGAAAATGTTCATGCAGGCACACTCGGAACAGCTTCAGAGTCATAGGTCACTGAACAATTAACCTAATATCAAACTGTTTATCTAACATTTGTCTCCTGTTGCTCAAAAATGGCTTGTTGCTGGCCCTTCACAAATTCCACATACCTAAAATAGTGTTGCTAAATCTTCCAGACCCACGGGCCAGATCTTTTGTGGGGTTGATTTGTGGGTGAGACCTGATGAGCCAGCCTGGCCTCACATGGTAGATCTGGCCACACATCAGTGTGATTCAGCACAAGGGACCATACATTTGACAGTAGGTTAACTGTCATGGTTCTGGAAGCTGTAACAATGAATGCTGCCACCACTGTCCTGCAGTCAAAATTTCTGAACCTGCGGGCCAAATGAAATGGCTCCATGGGCCACATTCAGCTTACAGAACAAAGGTTGAACCCCACTGACTTAAAATATTCTTGGAAACATATGCACAAGCGACATTTGAAGAAAATATCCTGCAATTAAACAAAACTCTCAGTTATTCTTTGTAGGTATTTTGCTATTGCTTTCAGTGAGACCAGACTCTTAATTCACACATGCACATCCCCACTTAACTAATGGAATAGGTTGTGGAGTCATTTCATATTCTGGAGCAGTAATACAGATTTTCTAGTTAACACTTAAAATAACAGACCTGTGCCAAGACCCATTTGTCTGATTTAATCAACATCTTGCTCTTCTTCCTCCATGTGTTATGGAAGAGAGACCACAGCAGGAAGCCAAGAGGCATTCTGAAGCGAAACGGCTACATTTACTTCTCTAAGGACATCTAATGTGCTAATGGCTACAGCAGAAGCAGCAACAGCAGATTGGTTTTGTCACATTAATGAAGACACTTACTAGCTGCATGAGAATACACACTTCTTTTTAGGAAAATCCAAATGTAATGTCTGTTCTGTTCTAAGGAGCAGTAAAAACAAGACTGATCCTGCCTCTGGGGAATAAAAGTAACTCTGAAACAAAATTACAAGGAAAGGATAATTAGAGAGCACATTCAAAATAAAAATGTAATTTGAGTGGTGCATAATAAAAGGATAACAATAAAAGAATAACATTATTATTATATGGTCATGATGAATAGATACCTATTAATCATCCATGGAGCACAACAAGCTGATCTTTCTGCAGCATAACATTATATTTTAAATCTTCATACACTGCTTGAAACCGTAATGATAAATGATTTATAATTACTTATTTGTACACAGCATGCTTAATCAGAGAAGAGGCTATCTGTCATTAGGGCATTTAATTACACTTTTTCAGTTTTTTCCCCCCTATTTGCCGACTTGCTATGGAGGGCTGGGGTGAATAAATAGACTACAGTAGTTATTCAGCTATCTTAGTACTTTATCAAAAGTTGGAAACCACACAGTCCCACATTTTCACAATTCAAAGACACTTTGCTTGGTTTGGGGTTTTCATTTTCAGTACCAGTTTAAACAATATATACAAATATCTACAAAATAATACGGCTTTATTTCACACAGCACTTTCTTCGTAGCGATTTGTAGTGATATCAGTGGACTATTTACTTGAGCAAGCAAAAGTATGAGTCCAATAGCTAAAGTTAAACAGAGTCTAAAAATAAAGCCCACTTTTAAAAGGTGTCAATAATTGGTCATGAACATCTGGGGTAGGAATATGTAGAATTATTTCACTTGAAGCCTTTAAAATCAGTGCTCACCTCTTTGTGGAAGATAGCTTACAGCTCAGCTATAGTCTATGAGCTAGAAAAAGGAATCATGAGGTGAAATGATATGGCCTGTATTATGGAAGAGGTCAGTGTAAGACAGAACCTTAACCTATGAAGAAATCCTACTGTTAGAACAGTTTTACAGAGTTCAATATACCTGTTGTTTTAAAGAAAAGATAGAAACAAATGAAGAATGCAATAGAGAAGGGACTTGTCGGCCAAGATTAAAAAGACAAGAATCAATAGGGAAGACGGCATGATCAAAGACATTGAGGGCACATTCAGAAAATTATACAAGAGTATCATGGCATAGTATTTTGTGATCATCCCAAGTACATAAAGAATTATAAAAGACAAAGGCTATTTTGAAGCAAGTCCTGAAGCAGAGAGAGCTAGAGAAGCAGTTTGACAGTGGTCTATTAGAGCTGCAAACCAGGGAAGCAGGTGAATTATTATTATTTGCATAAGTAGGTTTGGAGTCTTGCAGTAGCTATGATGGTTCAGGAAGATGCAAGAGGCAAGGGTTTTTTGTGGTACCTTTTATTAGACTAACTGTATCAAAGCACAAGCACTTCAGAAGCAGTATACAAACATTTTTGCAAACTCCTGTTTCAAATTTAAAATGACAAAACAAAGGCAAATGCCAAAGAATCAATTACTTAATTCAAGAAATTGGCTATCAGCTCAAGCATTACAAAAGCTTATATTGAAACAGTTTAATTAAAATGGATTGATTCACAATTAGCTGGGCTACAAATAAATGGAAACACTTAATTAGCAGGTAGTAAATGCAGCTGGAGAAGGCGTTCACATTTTGTAGGAGGATCCCCAGGGCCTAGAAGGAACTGAGGCTGAACTTGCCTCATCATGAAGAAATTGTTCGTTTTAACTCCCATGTAGACAAGAGTTGCAAAAATGCCCCAAGGAATCTAGTGTAAGGAAATCCAATCTGTCATTCCGTTCTGCCACACAACACTCCACGCAAACACAACACCCTACCAGACTGCACCAGAAAAAGTATACGGGTGCTAAGAATCCCACATCAGCTGCTGCAAAGAAAGGATCAGGAAAACACCTGTAATAGCCTAGCAACCTTCCAACCCATTTCCAACTCTTCTAGGGAATACAAAGGGTTCCAGAAGAACAAGTCATGACAAATCAGGCTTGGTATGCTCTGGGGAACAAAGACCATGTGCACAGAAACAGTGGGTCCTATGGTTTTCACTGACTTTATGGGTCCTTTTTTAACACCAACCAAAAGGAGGAGTATAAGCTAAGGAAACTGAACGTTTAGGATGGAAGAAGCTGGTTGCCTGGAGTATAAGGACAAGTTTCTGCCAAAAATGGAGCTAACAACAAAGTGTTTGAAACAACAAGAAATTAAGGTTACAAACAGGGTACTGATCATGAATATAAAATATAAATATATACTGAAGTGCCCTTCTCCATCTTGAAATATTGTAGAAAGTGACAGGATATATGATTCTGGCTTTTATGAAAACGAGAAGACAGGCTAGATATGCACTGTATAGACTAACTACATAAAATATATATAGACCACAAGCTTTCACAAACCCAAGTTCACTTCATCAGACACTGCATCTATAAGGTGTGTGTCAACCCCGCCTGTCAAAATCAGAAGCAAAATACTGAGCAAGTTGTTGAAATGGGATGTTTTCCACAGGCATGGAGGATGTTTCTTTTGGGGATTTCTGAAGAAAACTCTTACTTCTCACAAAAAGTTATTTTAGACTTCTTTTCTCTTGTGTAGTCATATTCATCAGATATTAGAAAAAGTTCCCATTTGACATTAATTTGGTTATACAAGTTTCACATGGTCTGAACTCTGATGTATAGACTGAGAAGTCAATTATTACAAAGTTGGGAACCCCTGACATCTAGACGCAGTGAAAATATTCTCTTTTATTCTATTTTACTTGCTTCCTCAATCAATGTAATTTTAGGTCTTGCTTGAGATAGCAGGAAACTGCGAGATATGCCTTACATACTTATTCCAGATTTTTGTTTGAAAGAAACTGGGCGAGTGGCATTTAAGCATATCCTGCAAATTGAATTCTCCATGTTGGTGCTTGCTTTCAAAACTACACAAACATGCAGAAACAATCTAAAATTACTTCTGAAACTTGATCAGGAATGCTCACATAATCACTGGAAACGTGCTTAATTCATGTGGCTCAGTGGTTCAATGGACTAATGCGTAGAGCTGTCAGATCCTCTGCTTCTGTGGAACTCTATTCATATCCTGGCATTTGCAGTCAAGCCAGCAGCTTGTTTATCATATTCAGCATGCATTTCCGGCTCTCCAGCAAAGTGGTATTTACTGCAAAAAGGGGGAAACTGCAGTAATCCTTTAAGTTCTATTAGCCTAAAATGCAAAAACATCTGCTGGGAGCATGAGCAACAAAAAGGCTCGAGATGTGTAGGGGATCAGCTCCAGGTGCACATGGCACATAACAAAATTTGTGCATGGGTAGGGGAAGGGTGAAGACAGGCAGGCCCTGTCTCTTCTCTTGGTTGCAGCTTTTTTGCACTGTACCAGTAGCAAGAGAAAGCAGCCTTACCTTGCCATGCAAAATCATTGGCTGAAATCATAAGCAACCTTGCTGGTCATGAGTAGGGGATCAGCTCCAAGTACACGTGGAACAGACAAAAAACTGCAGGGGAAAGGACACAGACCCCATTTCTCTTTTTTTGCGGTGGTCTCTATGCTGCACCAGTGACAAGGGCAAGCAGTCTTCTCAACTCCATCACAGAGAGCAGAAGGAGATATGGCTAAAATACAGTCCACTTCAGCCCATAATACATTTTCGAAAACCAATGTAAGCTCACTGTCTGTTTTAAGATGCACCAGAAGCCAGTCAGAGCTCAGAATCTGGGCAACATGAGGGGTTTAGAAGCAATTTTACTTTTCAACGCCCATGGGCTGTGTCTCATAAGAGACAGATCAGAATAAGGAGCAGCCTGTTACTATCCATAGGGACAGTCAGTACACTACAGGAAGTCCCAGCACAGATGTTGGAGCTGGGTGGCTGGTATTTTACAGTTGCTTTACATTCTGTTTTTGGAAAAGAAAAAAAACCACATTGATCTGGTAGCAAAATGTTCTATATCCACTACTTTTGCACATGTTGGACACCTAGATATTAGGGATTTAAAATATGTATGAAAAATCAGACTATAATAGTTCAGCTGTTTACCCAGTAATAAAATACTGGGTAAACAAAGATTTAATAGGGAACAATGAAAGGAAGGATGAATAACTTCGGTTTCTCAAATTCCCTAAATAACTGAAAATAAGAAAACTTAGCTCTATTTTTACTTGTTCTTGAGAAAGTCTTCATGATTCTACCCAAATTCAAGGCTTTTGACCTGGATTGAAATGTTAAATGGTTCCAGCAAAAATGTCTGTCATGCTGATATGCAAATGAACCATGCTCATATCCAGAGACTATAAGCGCTCTGGGGCCAGGATCTTTTTCTTACTCCATGACTGAACAGTGCTTAGCAAGCACAAATGGGGTCACAGGGCACCATTACATACATCATTGGGGGCCAACATTTTTGGCAGACATGCTACAAATTAGCCCCAGACCCTCCCCAAGTCCCATTCTGATCCCCTTTCCCTGCCTGAGCTGCTGCTCTGCTCTGCTTTCTGCCCTGTGCTCCTTGACTGATCTGTTTCTCTGCTTTCTGCCCTACCTGCCACTGTGCTTTCTGTCCCCTCTCTGATGTGCCAAGTGCCACACACATCGGCTGTGCGTGCCACAAGTAGACCAGTTCTGAAATTAATTCACCTTCCACCTGGTGCTCATAGTAACAATAGCTATTGCTACCTGTAGCTATATAGAAGAATTACTGATCCAAAGGATTTGAAAATCCCTAATTCTGAGACACGATGCAAATGCTCTTTTGGGTTACAGAAACAATCCCACTTATCTAACACGAGGGTATAAAGTGTAAAGGTGATATTATGATTACAGTCCATCTGGTGTTTAACAATAAATTAAATAAGAAACATTACTTGTTTCTTATTCTGTAACTACTTCACAGTCAGGGCAGCTAGGATTTGGAACCAACTTCCATGGGAAGTGGTGCTGGCTCCTACCCTGCGGGTCTTTAAGAAGCAGCTCAATGTCTACCTGGCCGGGGTCATTTGAGCCCAGTTTTCTTCCTGCCCAGGCAGGGGATCGGACTTGAAGATCTACACGGCGCCTTTCGACCTGACTTCTATGATTCTATGATTTCAAGGAAGCAGGCACATTTCTATGGCATTAGAGATTGTGGGGTATGCAATGATGCAACCAAACACCTCTGAGAGAGAACTGCGCTTGAATATAAAAATGGTCATGGCACAGAGGTGCCCAACTATTTGTTTTCCATTTTCCAGTGATCTCTGCCCTTTTAAGCACATGGAAGGAATTGTATTTAACTACACACAAGTATTTTGCATAGGGAATCTTAACTTCAAAAAGATTCAGTGTAGCACTGCATTGAGACATTCATTTAAGAGACAATCCTATCCAGAAGGAATACCCTAAAAGAAAACTGGATCAGTGTGCTCCTAAAATTAGAATGCGGCCAACTTCACTCTTCTCTGTTATTTGCATTTTAAGACTGCTGCTTGCTGGATCTAATTTTGGGTTCACAGGTTCAAAGAGAAGCCAAGATATAAATATACTTTACAAAGCAAACAGAACACCAATGCTTTGGTCTTGTACAGCAATTTTGAGCCTATTTGTCTCAAGCCAAGAGATAAAATTTTTGGTAGCCATGTAATATCATTCTCAAAATGAAGATGAAGATTAGCCTGTAATGCGATGCTGCAGCTAGTAAAGCAACCAAAATGCTGGCTTGCATCCATAGATGCTTCTCAAGCAAATCCCGAGACGTCATTCTCCCCTTGTACTCGGCCTTGGTGAGGCTGCAGCTGGAGTACTGCATCCAGTTTTGGGCTCTACAATTCAAAAAGGATGTGGAGAAGCTTGAGAGAGTGCAGCGAAGAGCCATGCGTATGATCAGAGGTCAGGGAAGCAGACCCTATGATGACAGGCTGAGAGCCATGGGGCTTTATAGCCTAGAACAGCACAGGCTCAGGCATGATCTGATGGCACCTACAAGTTTATCAGGGATGACCACCAGTATCTGGGGGAACATTTGTTTACCAGAGCACCCCAAGGGATGATGACTAGGTCAAACCGTCATAAACTACTCCAAGACTGTTTCAGGCTGGACACAAGGAAGAATTTCTTTACTGTCCGAACCCCCAAGGTCTGGAACAGCCTGCCACCGGAGGTGGTTCAAGTGCCTACATTGAACACCTTCAAGAGCAAACTGGATGCTTCTCTTGCTGGGATCCTATGACCCCAGCCGACTTCCTGCCCTTTGGGCAGGGGGCTGGACTTGCTGATCTTCCAAGGTCCCTTCCAGTCCTGATGTCTATAAAATCTATGAAATATTATTTTCAAACTCTCTCAAGATTCACTTCTTCCATAAAATCCCAAAACATCAATATAGCTATCTTCTCCTCACCTTATTTTGAAAGAAAAATGTTAGATCATTCGCTTCTAGGTTTCAAATGAAATCATGGATCTGGGACAGCTGTGCTTATAAAA
>JAGPOW010000745.1:2673794-2697498 GCA_030014935.1 Caiman crocodilus | reverse complement strand
GCTGTTGGGAAGCGGAGTCTGGCAGCTGCACTGCCCCAGCTCTGCTGTGCATCCAGGGGCAGCACAACTAGCCCCATGTGCCACGGCTTGAGCTGCTTCCCCCTGAGCCAGGTGAGGCCAAGGGACTTGTTGTGGGCTGGATAAAATCCCTTGGTGGGCTGGATCCAGCCCATGACCTGTATTTTGCCTACCCCTGGTCCAAAGGCATTAGAGCAGGTCATTAACTCATACTATATTAACTGCTTTGCTGAAGACAGGTCAGTTGTATTGATTTTCTTGAAATCTAAAGGGAACATATTTTTAACACCTTTTCCAATTAATCCTGCATACTACTAACATCATACAACAGAAGAACTCGTTACCACACAGCTCATGCCTGCACAGCCTTTAGTTTTCTCTGAAAGTCTTAACCTATGCTATCAAATTCAACAATCAAGCAAACACACCTGTAAATGGGGCTATGAACACTAAACAATATCACATACTGGGTTTTGTTCCTTTTTCCGTGTCCTTGGATCCACTCCACAGATGGACTTTGAAGTAGAAGTCTTTCTAACAAGGCATTTGTCTAAATCACAAGGGGTGAGGGAGAAAGAGAGACAGACAGACAGACAGACAGACAGACAGTCAATACGATTTTATTCACTGTAAATAGTACTTTCTTCGAATGTTTTTAGTATTGACATGGTTGTGCCAACTTTTCAAGTCTACTGTAAATTTTGATGCCTGACTTCATAGATACCTCAAGGTCCAATTGTCAAAAGGCTGAGAACCCAAGATCCGTTTAGTTATTTAAAAGGAAAGGATTTTTAGTTCCCAATATCTCTAAAGACCTGGGCCTTAAAGACAAAAATGCAGGGCAGCAAAACAAATAGACGTCACCTTTAAATATTTAACCTGAAACCTCTATTTGATTTGGGGGGGGGAGGTGGGGATCACAGAAGAAAACAACAATACTTACCATAAGATCTTCAAAGAATCTTCAGATGAAGAATGCTAAGTATCATCATCATATGAAACTGCGTGGTTTTTGATTTAAGCAACATTATTAAAAGAAAAACAAATCTGAAGCTTACCATTAATAGCAGAGAGATCAAGTTCAGGCCGAACAATTTTATGGCCTTCCAACAAAGTTGACTGCAAGTCATCTTTTTCCAAACCGCTATGGTTTAATGCTCCAGAGGCAATGCCTGTTAAGAAAAAAAAAGACGTCCTTTAAAAAACAAGTGCACAAATATTTGTAAAGAAGTTTATTTTTTAACCCCCCATAGTCTCAAGTGGACTTTGCCATTTTTAACTGCACAAGTCCCACTCAGGTTTGAATTAAACAATGATGCTGGATTCTCCTTGAAGCTTTGTATAATGAAGGCACATTATGCTCTACTCAACATAAAAAGTCTTGCATTACACATTCATTTTGTTATGCAAACCCTGGTATTATATCCAGTACACAGATCAGCCCTCCACAAACAAGACTTGAAGATGCCATGCTGTGGAGTATGCATGTGGCAACTCATTTCTGGATGTGTACTTATAAAGCTAACCCATGCTATAAAATTATGCCAACTTGGGCTTACCTGCAGAGGTAAAGGAAAAGCTACTTAAAAAGTAGCAGTCTAGTGCACATAAAGAGGGCTTCATAACTGTAGCTAAGTACATCATTTTAACCAACAACAAATTAAAAACATTATACAGTATCTCTGAGCAAGAGCACCAGGAAAAGGTTTCATGCTCTTACAATTCATATATGCCAATGTAACCATTAACTATTTCTCAAGTCCCCTTACACATATTTTCTTCCTAATCAGTCTAAAAGATAAAGGAGAATGTTTCCATGCCATCATTTCAGAGTCCATGCCACTTTTCCAGGGCTGCAGACTACCTGTCCGATTCCTGAGCGTGCAGGCAGGGTCCCGAAAGCTGCCCAGTATCAGGAGCTGGGACTACCTGTGAACACTGCTCTGCATCAATTCTGCCAACACGTACCTGTGGCGGCCTTGCACTGCTGCAGCAAAAGGGATCTTCCCGCTACAGGTCCTCCCTTTTCAGAGCCTTTCCCTACAGAAGTCTTGGAGGAATCTGCCAAGATGCTCTACCAGCCGAAAGCACAAGTCACCCCAGGTCAGGAGCGGTGCAGCGCCAGGCTGCCTGCTCACGCCACCGCCCGTGACACCGCCGCCCCGGCCAGACCGCCCGTGACACCGCCACGCAACCGCTGCGCTGGGAAGGCTGCCTGTCACGTTGCCCCTCAACCACCGCCCCAGGGAAACTGCCTGCGACGCCACCGCCCGTGACACCGCCGCCCCGGGGAGACCGCCCGGCATGTCGCCGCCAGACCACCCGTGACGTCACCGCTCAACCGCCACACCGGGGAGACCGCGCGTGACGTCGCCGCCGGGGCCGCTTCACCTTGTCTGCCGCTCGCCGCTCGTACTGCAGGTATCGCGACTGCACCACCCGGCCGCCTGCGGAGACACAGCGAGCGCGCTCCGCAGCGGCCCTTCCTTCCTCCCTCCCTCCCTCCCTCCCTCGCCTCGGCAGGCCCTACCTTTCCGCCGCTTCCCGGAACCGTCGGCTGCCGCGGGCACCCTGCGGACACAAAGCGCGACATGAGAGCGGGGCTGGCGGCGGCAGTGCCGCTTCAGGCCGGGGCCGGGGCCGGGGGCGATGAGGTGGAGACAAACCCAACCCGCCGCTCTCACCCGGCCGCCCGCGCAGCCATGAGGGCGAGCCGGCGCAGGCGCAGAGCCAGCCCGCCCGCAGCGCGTATGCAAATGAGGCAGCGCCCGCTCTCTGCCCGCGGCCCAGCTTCCCGCCCCGGCGCGCATGCGCAGTAGCTGCCGGGTGCGGATGTCGCCCCCAACCCGGAAGCGGAGCCCGAGCCCGAGCCCGGCGCGTCTACTGCCGCCTCCTGCCGAGGTACGGCCGAAGGTTGGGTAGGGCAGGGCAGAGTAGCGCAGCGCAGCAAGGCTTCGCGGGCACGTGCTCCTGGGCCGGCTGGGGCTGGGGCTGGGGCTGGGGCTGGGGCGGGGGCGGGAGGCCCCCGGGCGCGGCTCCGGCTGCAGCCCCGGCCTCGCGCTCGGGCTGCTTCCGCCGGTGTTGCCGCGCCGTCCGCCGCGTGGGACCGGACACGCGCCGCCTCCGCACTGGCCGTGCCGGTTGCCCCGGGCCGTGCGGGCGCGGCCGTGAGCTGCCGGCGGGGCTGTGCTGGCCGGGCCCTGCCTCTGCGCTCGGCCTCGCCGCGGAGCCGCCCTGCAGCCCCTGCCTCGCTTCCGCCGACCGCGCCTGGCTGTGGCGCTCGCCGTCGTTCATGTCGGTTCAACGCAGGCTTCCGAGCCGGGGGAAAGGCAGGTCGCCTCCTAGGACCCTGCCGCGACCCGCGCCCTATGTCCCTGCAGCCGCTCCGGCCTGGACTTCATCTCCTGGCCTGGCGGCGGGGGGTGGCAGGTGGGCCCTTCTTTCTTCCCAACTCCTGCCTTGCCTCTTCCTCATCTGTCTTCCCTTCCCTTCCCTTCCCTTCTCTCCTCCTCCCCCCCGCCCGCCCCGTACGCCTGAGCCTGCCTCCCCGCTTGGCTGGCAGGCACTGCCTTGTTCCACAGCGCTTGGGCCCACACGAGCGGTCCTGCTGGGCACGCAGCGTGGCCTGCTTAGGAACAGAGGCGATTCGTACACCTCGCGCATTGTAAGATTGAATAATTTACAAGTAGTAAATGCAGCTGATGGGAAGTGTAAATTAGACACGTCTGGTGATTACAGCTTTGTACAGACGGAGGTGTCTGACATCCAGTGATTCAAGGATAGACTGGCCCCCTGTGTGTGGGGCCTCTTCTCAGCTGGAAGGATAAATGGTTCTCATACTTTAAGAATTTTCAAAGAAAAGTCTCTAAAGGTGGACCAGTGTTCGTTGTCTAAACTCCTGATTATTTTAATTGATCATTTTATATTAAAACATTTAAGGCTTTATACCAATTTTGTGACTGTCAGGATGTAAAAATGTTTCCATTTTAAATGCACATTAGAGATCCTGCTAAATTGCTGAGCTGCTAAATGAACTTCATTAACAACAACATAAAGTGTCCTCAGTTAGAGACTGCTGGAAGTTTTACTTTTTTTCCCCGTCATGTTGAGCCTGTCTCGTCAATATTTACAACAAAAACTAGCATTTTCTCTACTTGACATGAGGTATAGATTACTAAGGTGTGGTCTCTCTGAATATTCTCTTCACCACTGTACAAAATAGGGCAGATACTGTATCCAGATTTCTGAAGATGGCAAATTTTAAGTTTCTGAACAGATTTTGGCTGAACTATTTTTAGCTTGACATTTAATTTCTGTCCGTAATTTACCCATGATCCTGAAAAACAGTTTTGTGGGTTTTATGTTGCTTGTTTTCTCCCAAAATAATGTTTTTATGCTATTCCTGTATTTAACAGCATACTGTTTACTGCGCACATGGTGTAAGCATCCTACCATTAAGACAGTTGTCTTATCCACCCGTTATATTTGTAGCTCTGGGGGAGGCCGTGCATCTGACTAACTGGAGATGTCAGTAACATTTTGTGCATGGTCGAGCACATAGACATAGGGTAACCTGTACCCTACTGTTACTGTATGTTAAGGTTGAGCTTTGACTGGTAACGTGATGTAGCCCTTGAGAGAGATGATAGTCTGTGCTCCAAAGAGCAATCGTCTTTATCAGCACGGCATTTCTAAAACAGTTTCAGATATCCCTTGGTTCTGTATGGCTGACTCATTTTTTGGTTTTTTTAAACCTGCCCACACAACTTGGAGATAAGGTTCCCCCAGCGAGTTTCTTATCAGTGTAATTGCAGCATCCAGCTTAGTGAGGCCTCTGTCTGTGTTAGGGCCTACAGATGTTCTTAACTTCAGCAGCACTGTAGTCAAGTGGCTGCAGAAGGCAACATTAATGCACAGGATACCTTTGGTTTACACAGTTTGTCACACTCTTCCTAAAACCTGAATATACTTGTAATTACTACTTGCTGTCTTTCACTTCCAACATACAAATACATGCATTCAGTTCCTTTGAATAACTTGTAAATGCTTATCATTATGACTGGCATTACTTTCTTTAGGTAATACTTTATAGGCTTTTAAAGTAAAGTTTTGCTGGATAAGAGATCTCAGACTTCCTGAGGTCACAGCTAAGACATGCATCAGAGTCTCAGAGGAAATGGATGTTTGCACGCCAGGTGATTACTGCGGATTCTGGAAGGTGGGCAAAGTGGATGTGAGAGGCAGTAAAGAGCAGAGGAGTAGTTCACGTGGCAATGAAGCTGTCGTGAAAGGTATAACATGAGGTTATAACCATGCTGACGTGCTCTTTCCCTGGTTGCTGGCAGTACTGGATTCCATCATCTGTTCTAGGAAGTCTATGGCAGAAGTGCTTTCTCTGTTGATTTCCCTGGTTACAACAGTTGAGAAAAGCAGCAGAAACTTAGAGCTATTTTATGCCTCTTACAAAGCTACCACGTGTTGGTGTTTTATTAGCTGATGTGAGAAACTAAAAGTTATTGTAACCAAAAAATCATATAGCTTTGCAAAGAAAATACGCAAGAGAAGTAATTGAGAATTATAAGCAGTTTGCACCTGAATAGAGTCTTAAGGATTTAATCCTTGCACTGACTGTAAAAATTTTTGCATCCCTTGAGCTGCTGAGGCATCTCCAGAATATCCTGTTGGCTGGAAGGGGAATTTATTTTCTTTGATTTAGGGAACGATACTTTCACAGTAGTCAAAAGCTGGATGTTTCTGAAATGAACAAATGCTTGAAATCAGATGCTTTAATGACTTAAAGCCACAGCTAACTGGTGCTTATGTTTTTAATTGTGTACAGCTGATTTTTATTTCACTGGGGAACTGGGCATTTAGTGCATCATTTTAGCTTTAATGCTGAGAAGAACTTGACAACACCACCACCTAAAAAGCATCCTGAATTTTTGAAACTGCAGCATGAAAGTGGAAAGAACTGAAACACAAACCATTCTTCCTGAATAATTTTGGTATAATAGCAGCTTTCCCTTTTTAGCTTTGGTATGATTCATTGGAGAAACAGTCAGTTTCAAATTATGGCCTTATTTAAACTAAACTGCTACCTTGGCCTGACTGGCACACTGGTTTTTCCAATACTTTGCCAGATTGTTTTCAAGCCTCAATTATACCAACATTTTTAAGTGCATAAAAAGCATATTCTGAATATGACAGTTTAAAGCTGTCAACAGAACCAGGGAAATTCTGATCATCATAGTGACCCTATTCTGAAGTGTTCTTCTCTGTCTTGTCTCTAAAAAGAGGAATTTAAAATTTGAGCTAATTGCTTGCTAAGGTTAAAAGATGTTGCTTTTCTCCTAAAAGACAGTAAACTAGTGTCTAGAGTGCTTGCCTTCTCCAGTGGTTTAAGTGGTAGCTACTTCAGATTTCCCAAATAATGATAATGGAACTGTCCTATATACTCCTGTGATGAAGTAAATTGGGCAGTAATAATGATTATTGTTTGGGAAATCTGGAGTACATCTAGGCTTGAATGATTGGCATGTGCTTAATCTAAAAGGAATATCAATTTAGTTGATAGTAAAGGCAGGCCAGGGCATGGGTGGGGGGGATATCTGTTTTATGTTGATATACCAGTTTCTCTCTTAAATTGTTTTGTTCTCTTGTTCATTCTCATGCTTCATAAATTATTCTGTCCTCTTTTGTAAGCTGCCCTGAGCTTTTGTTTAGAAAAGGAAGGATATAAATAAAATAAAATAAGTACATATTTATTTTCACAGATGGATTGTACTAGTGCTGCCAATAAATACCATACTCATTTTCTGTATGTTATAAATAAGAAAGGAAAAATGAACTCAAAGGAGAGGTGGGATTTTAGATTGAGATTTGGTTGATATGTGTTTTCTGTCCTTGCTCTAAATTGCTGGGTTTGGTTGGGTTTTTTTTTTTCAAAGGCACCTGTAATTTTCATTAACTTTCTCTTGTTTTCCTGCACTAGAATCATAGAAAAATAACCTGGAAGGGAGGCCACTCAATCTGGCCCCTGTTCAAAGCCAGATCGTCCTTATCTTAACCATCCCAGCTAGGCATTTGTCCTAACTTGTTCTTAAAAACTTCAAAAGATGGAGATTCCTTGATGTCTCTAAATAACCTGCTCCAATGTTTAACCATCCTCATAGGTAGAAAATACTTCCTTCTATACTGCCCTAAATTTCCCTTGTTGCAGCTTAGGACCATTACTGCTTGTCCTGTCCCCTGTGGTGACCGAGAGCCATCTCGCGTCGTCTTCCTTATAACCCCCTCTTCTGCATTTGAAGGTTGTTATCAAGTCCTCCTCAGTTTTCTCTTCTCTGAACTAAATCTGTCTGAATTACTCTTTGAATGGGGAGTCTAATTATCATCCTTTGATAAAACTACCTCACTTGACTTTTTCTCCAACGTGGACAAATATTTATTGAACATGTCTTTCTTTTCTCTCTTATTGACAAGTCTACCTTTTCCAGAGTATTGAACAAATATCATTGTAGGCTTTCTTTTTGTTTTTGATGCACTTAAGTGTAGTTTATAGTCCTTAACTTAAATGACACAAAATATCTATGAGCATTGTGCTCACTGTTTACATTTATTATAAATCCTGTCTTTTAATCTATATTCATCATTTTCATCTTACCCTTTTTCTATTTGTGTACATCTAGTGTTTTTAAATAAGTGCATTTACTATATGTCACTGCTGTAGGGTTTTTGCACCTAAATTAGTCTGCCATTCTGCCCTGCTGCTACATTCTGTTTGGTGAACAGGATGATGGTTCATAGGCATTTATATTGATGGCAAATATATTTTCCAAAGCAGAGATAAATGTGCTTGTTTTGTAGCTCTTGAAAACTTCATGAGCCCCCACCAACTGTTGCAAAGAGAAGCTGGCAAAGCAATTAAGTCTAGCAGTTGATATACTTTAAAGTTCCTGACTTTCAGACACTTTAAGGTTCGCCATAATCTCTAAAATTGAAGTGGATCTTTGCAACATTAAATTTCAGACTTAAAACATTGTCACTTTTTTTGTTCCAGTATTTTTGATCACTGGCAGGCAAATTCAAATCTTGAAGATCCTGGAGCAGTTCAAAGGTGAATCGCTTTTGTGAAGTTTAGTAGAAATTGAACAGTAGCATTCCTTGAAAATCATAGTGCTTTATATTAATGTAAACTCTAATATTTTTAACTGTAAATAATAACATGAACCAGCTGTCACTAGGAGGAAAAAGGCCTCTCAAAATTCAGTGGTGATGAAAGAAAATATAATGCACATGGATTTCATATTTGGTTGGAGTGAAGCAACCATTGCAGTATCTTCCTATTCCCTGCCCCCCATGAATGCACGTAGTAATCGTGTTGCTGCAAGATCTTGTCGCTGCAGATCGCCTCTTCTAAGTATGTTCTAGGAGAGAGACAAGAAGATGCATCTGTACTGCTATTTAAGTAGGAGCCTGCAAAACACTTCCATGTTGGTGTCTACAGTCTGCACATTGCCTTGTCACTGCTCTGTGTCCCCAGAGTAAGAGGTATTTCCTTTCCTCTTTCTCAGTCTTGAGTCTTTCCTGAACACATCACCAGCTACAGCTAAAACAAGTCATATCGCCATGTTTATAAAGGGCCGCTGTCTTCCAGGAAAAGATCTGAGACCACCTTTGCTTAATTTCCTCTGGCAGTTATCCAAGAAGTTGGGGTTGAAAAAAGGTGATGGTTGAGCCTTGGGGGAAAAAAGGGTTCAAGACACGTACTAGCCAGTACAGAAGAGGAGGCTAGGAAGGCTCTGTCAAAAGTGCTCGTGGAAAGGATAGTGCTGAGAGACTCGGCTTCAAGCTATCTCTGCCTGCTGGGAAGGATCAAATGGCTGAGATTTTTACCAGGGCATTGCTACTTTGAAGGGCTAGAGTTCATACAAGTCTCTGAGTAGTAAGAATCTGAAATAAGCTGCTGAAAGAGGAGGAAAATTTATAATAGGGGAACTCTCAGTCATTCTGTGCTTTCTTTTGGAGCTATTTAACTGTGAAAAAAAGTGGCAATGCCCATTTTCCTTTCTGTTTCCCCTAGTCTTCCTTTAGGACTGTATTGCCCACGAATAGGTCCTGTGCTCACCCCTGCTGTTCACAGCTTTTCTTGGGTAGTAGCAGTGAAAGGAGCTGTCCCTCTGCAAATATTAATTAATAAGCAGCTGATACCCTGGAGTTGTTGGGGGACTTGAAATTGCATCTGTTGTGAGCTAAAAACTTATTTGAATTTTGCAGAAATTTTGTCTTTGTTTGCATTCTCCAGGGAAAGCTTTTGTGTGCCACTGGCAAGCATGCGTGTTGTTTTTTGAGGTTTGGGTCTGAATGTCTGGCATCAAAAAAGGAACTTTAGTACAAGCTTAGTTATCTCAAAAATAGCATTTCCTGTGCTGTTTTTCAGGCAGAATTCAGCTAGTCAGAATTGTTATTTCTCCATTGTGGTTGTTTCAGACATGTTCCTTAATTTCTCTTTCAACAGATTAAATTAAAATGTCCTTTTGTTAAAAGCATGATTCTAAACAAATACTAATATATTCTGATGGCATTTGTGTGACGACACCATGAAGAACAAATTCTGAACCTCTTTGTATGGGCGGCCACTTCAGTGTCAAGTGAGATTTGTGGTGCAGAGACTGATCATCATACTGTTCTGTGAGACAAGACATCAGCATTGCTTAACACTTGCCTGGATCCTTTCAACTTTTTGATGAGTCTCTTCCCCCTCCCCTCCTTCCTCCTCCAAGCCAGAACTGCTGGAAGGTACTTGTGACTGTTGGTAAGGGCTGGAAGGTACTTGTAGTCAGTCCCCCTGCACATCACGGTTTGCAGTGAGCTTCCTGGGGGTGAGCAATATACTTAAGCAGAGCAGGAAGTCATGCTGCAATAGATTTATATGCATTAACCACAGATGTATGCCCTTGTATACCCCACTGTCTGTGACACTCTGCTGCCCTTTTAATGAGCAGACTTTGAAAACAATTTAACTTGCATGACAGAAATGGTTCAAGAGTTTTTTTTTTTTTTTTTTTTTTTTTTTTTTTTTTAATGAATCATCTGCCTGACTGCAGTAGAAATGCCAGTTCAGTGTTTCCAGCTCTCCACTGATCTCAATTTAAAAAGCTCTTCATTGAAGCTCGTTGGCCTCATAACTGTTTGCTGTTGAAAATGACTGCATTGTAACTTGTAACTCAAATGGGCTTTCTCGCACTCCACTTCGTTTCAACTTTTGAAGTTCTTATATTGCAATGACTTGTTCTTCAGACCTTGTTTATATTTTTATAATTTATGGAGTACCTTAAATGAAATGCGTAGAGTTGGTGTCTCATTCATTATCTGTCTCCCAAACTGTATGTTGGTAAGGGGTCACTACAGCACAGTCAAAGTTTTGGTCCTGTTAGCATGATTAACACTGACACCTAATCAGATGGCAACTGAAAGGTACAGTAGCATGGTCCAGCAAAGGACGGAGATTCATGGTGCCATGCGGGTGAGAAAAGTGCAGTCCGAGGGCTCGGAGATGTTGATACAACAAGGAGAGGGCTGACTTGTAGGCTATTTATGGGTATGGAGAGACTAAAAGTTAAACCACGAGGCTGCACGATGCATTTGAGATACTTGAAATTGATGACTGACATGAGCTGAGTAGGGTTGGAGTCATGTTGTAGTCATCATGGTCCAGGAAGTAGGCGAGAAGAAAGGTTTTGGGGTTTTGTTTTTGTTTTTTTGGGGGGGAGGGGGAGGGATTAAGTGTTTTGGTAGGATCTTTTTTTGGCACACCTGAATAGTTAGAAGGGATGTTTGTCACCTGAAGAAGGGACTTTGTGCCTGAAAGCTTGTCTGTCGTCTCTCCCAACTATTCAATAAGAGATGTCGCCAGAAAACACGAGGCTCCAGCTTCAGGCATGAGAATAACGGGAGGAGAGAGAAGGGGTGGAGGAGTATAAGGTAAATGATGTAATTAGTAAATTCTGTGCAAGTTAGTCATAAAATCTGAACTGAAAAATGCTACAATGAGACTAGTTCTATTGTCATATTAAAAAAATGTTAAAAGCAAGACATGGTTGTTGATTGTAATGAAAATGGCTCCTGGGGTGTCGCACACTCTTGTGCAAAGTTTTTGCATATTTTTCGAGAACAGCAACTCTTTTCTTGTCCATATGCAACGTGAGAACAATCTGAGAAAATGTCAGCTGGCAAGGATAGCTTATTGAACTCAAGTGCACAAGTTCTCTCCCCTGAGCTCCTGCCCCCAACTCTTATTTTTAAGCAGACCTCTCCAATAAGTTTGAAATAACCTCAGAAAATAGCTTGTTTTTCATGACATGCCTGCGTAACTTCATTTTGTGTTTTTCTTCCTTCATTTGCGTTTGCATTTCAGGGAAGCGTGCTGTGCAGAATATAATACCTGACTCTTTGCTCTTCTTTTTCAGATAATGGGTACTGTGCAGTAAGCTGGGGAGGCATGCTGAAGCTGGGTTTGTGGCAGAATGAGTTTAAAAGATGCTGGCAGTGCAATTTGCCAGGAGAAGGTGGCCTATCATCTTCATATTTACCCTCAGCTCTCGATAGAAAGTGCTCCCTGCTGTAGAGTGACTGCGACCAAGGACAGCAGTGCTTCAGATGTCATCAAGGATGTGATAAATACTTTGAACTTGGATGTCTCAAAGCATTATGTGCTTGTGGAAGTGAAAGAATCGGGTGGTGAAGAATGGGTACTTGACGTAAATGACTCTCCTGTTCAAAGGGTTTTGCTTTGGCCCCGCCGTGCTCAGGATGAGCATCCTCAGAAGGATGGTTACTACTTTCTTTTGCAAGAAAGGAACACCGATGGGACCATCAAATATGTCCATATGCAACTGGTGTCCAAGGCGAAGGAGGCTCGACGGTTGGTTGAAAGGGGTTTTCTTCCATGGCATCAGGAAGACTTTGATGACTTGTGTAACCTTCCCAATTTAACAGAGACCACGCTCCTAGAGAATCTCAAATGCCGCTTTTTGAAACAAAAGATTTATACTTATGCAGGAAGTATTCTGATTGCCATTAACCCCTTCAAATTTTTGCCCATTTATAACCCAAAATATGTCAAGATGTATGAGAATCATCAGCTTGGGAAGTTGGAGCCCCATATCTTTGCAATAGCTGACGTGGCTTATCACACAATGCTTAAAAAACAAGTCAACCAGTGCATAGTTATATCAGGTGAAAGTGGATCTGGAAAAACTCAAAGTACAAACTTTTTAATTCACTGCCTCACAGCACTGAGTCAGAAAGGGTACGCAAGCGGTGTGGAGAGAACTATTTTGGGAGCTGGACCAGTTCTGGAGGTAAACTTGGGCTGTGGTTCCCCCCCTCCCCCCCCCCCGCCTCCTTTTGTAAAATAAATGGAATTTCCACGTAATTGCTTTACAATATATGTGCCACTCCTGGGGGGAGGATTTTGAGTACATTCTTAGTGTTGTCTTGGAAGATACATTTTGGGGATTGAATTGCTGCTTTGAAGACTGCTTCTCAATAGTGTGTTCCTTAATTTCTCATCCTTCCTTGTAACTGAGTTTCTGTGTAAACAGGACAGATTATTTAGTTCCTTTTGAAATTAGTCTCTGTTTTTGCCTTTTAGTCTTATCTTTTTGGCTTCAAAGATGTCAGTTTTTAATTGGTCTTAACTTTTTTGCCAGAAATCAACACTTTAGGCCAGGAGAATCATTTGGGTGTTTTGTCTTGGAATACTGGTGGTGTTTGAGGCAAGGGTCATGAAAAACCAGTTATGTGGTTGCACTGAATAAGGCAAACACGGACTGTTTTCATCAATAAATAGGTCTCTTTTGAAATAGTAATTGCTTAGCATACCCTTTGCATGGTAAGGGTGTCTTTGAATATTCCTATGATGAGGCCCCCCCCACCCCCCTTTGAGGAGGAGAGGTTAGTTCTCAGCCATAAATATGTGCTTCAGGGAGAAGACCACTGTGTTTGGAAGGGGAGTTTGATTCAGTTCGGTTCAAATACTGTGACATTTCCAGTGGAAGGCAAAACGTCAGCCACAGGAATAAAGTTGTAAAATTTGGTCTCGACCTGTATTGGCTAACAGAAAGACTGACACAAATGGTTCCTGCATAATATTTCAGTTTCTCCCCTTTTTTTACTCTCTAGATTGGGAGGAGAAACCAGTAACAATGCATGACTAAGAGCAGGAGAAACTCTAAACCTGAAACTTGAAGGGATTCTGTTTAAACACAGTGTTTGAAAAGCACTCCTAGTTTGGTATCATTTGTTATTGTGATACTGGGGAAATGCTATGAGAACTTTCCAAAAAAGTACCTATGTGACTTTGGAAAATCTTTACAGAACAGGGAGTACGTGCAAGTGTTTCCCCTTGCTTTCTGCTACTTGAAAGCAGAAGTAGAATCATTTGAGGTTTGTTAATAGCAGGAGCTTAAGTTTGCAGTTTTGAACAGAAAACAGGAAGGGGTCACTGTGGAAAGCACTGTTCCATCAGCTGATCTGCCTGCCTTTGATAGAACGCTCAACTGTTTCAGACACTAGTTTATAGGGTATGAGACAGCAGAGTTTAATCGGATAAAGGGCCTGAAATCGTACTGTTGTGACTATAAACCAAAAGAGAAATGTCAGTACTACAACTACAGCAGCTATAGGTGTAATTGTACTGCAGTCAAAGATAACTGCTACCTTAAGTTTTCTTTAAAAATTGGGATCTTTAGGCGGGTGCTCTCTGGTGAAGCGAGTGACACACGTGGTAATCCCTGTGCATTTTCTTCAGCCGTCGTTTGAGCAATCCAGGAAGGCACTTACTAAAGAAGCAGTTCTGCTCGCTAGATATACAACTAAAGATTAAAACCTTAACTTGGGAGCCTTCTAACTAAGTCGTCTTATAGAGTTAATATTTCGACGTGCTGTCCACATTAATGAGGTCCTGACTGAAATTCCCAAAGAAACTTCACCCAGTCTAAGGTCTTTGTCAGTCGCATACTAATTCAAAATAAGCTTGTTCCTTGATTGAATTTCCATAGAATCCTGCATCTTTTTAACAAATGTAAAAAAAAAAAAAAAAAAATTGCAGTTCAATTGTATCTCAAAATGTCTTGCAGAGCTGAGCACAAGCGGTCAAGTTTATAGCGTTTTTTGGTAAGTTCCTACACATCAACTTGAAACCAAAAAAGAAGGAAATGAAGCCCTTATGAAAATAAAAGAAAGACAAAGTTAAGACAGGTTATGTGTGCTGAAGGAAGTCAGCAAGACACCTGTAACTCTTAAGTGACTAGTGTCCGTATTATTTAGATAGAAAATTGGGGGGGCTATAATGCTCACTTACTGCAGATAATGTTGGGAGTAGTGAAGGCAACAATACAGACATCTCTTAGATCTTTATAGGAAGTTTTGCATAATAAAATTCTAATAAATATGCCTGTATGCATTATTGCACTCAGTGGGCACGTCGAGACGTGACCCTACAGTGCAGTAAGAACGAGCAACTGCGCCGTATCATGTTGCTACCGTGCGGTAGCATTGCCAGGCACTAGCCGTGGCACGGCACTACTGTGCAGTAGCATTGGGGAAAAAACTTGTGTGGTGACATTATTTATGTGGGCACTAAATGACTGGAGTAACTTCTGCACAGTCCGCTGCACATTTAGACACGTCAGTGTATTGCAGCTGGAGCTGATGCAGCGGAGAACTATACATGCCAGATTTCTAAGTGGGGTTGTGCCCTTAATGCTGAATGTTATATTTTTAATAACTGCTGAATGATTAAGTCAAACCTGGCCTTAATAGAAGAGTGCAGTGAAAACTTGAAAATACTCTTCCGAAGTAAACTGTTAGCAGCCATAACTGCTTGTCTCTGAGTCAATAATTTAACTATAGTGAATCACTGAATTATTCATGTAACAAAATGATGCAATAAGAGAGATTTCCTTTGAAAATCAGTGTTTCTGAGGATTGTGGCACAGAGCACTTTGGGAACATGCCTAATCATTGGGGAATATCTTATTTCATTTTTATATTGTGTTTCAAGCCCTTCTGAAGTTGCTTGCTTGTGTGAAAGATAGTGTGAAGGTTAATGAGATCAACCTAACTTTCATTTGGTAGGAGCCTTTAGAGGTTGAATTAGAGCTTCCCCTTTTTAGTGACCTGACACTAGGTTACGAGGCATCTAGGAAAAGGTCAGACTTTGAACAGAGTTCAAGGCAATCACATTGCATATAACATTAAAAAGGTGGATGCCTTTATTGTATTTAAGGGTGACTACAGAATGTTCTAAAACTTGCATGCTCCTAGAAAGTCTGTTCAGAGGCTTGAAAGTAAACTTCTTTTCCTCAACAGATCTTGTTTCTCTATGTTGTGTATAGACCAGGCTAGTAGCTTCACTTGTGAATTTATGAGTGTGTTGAAGCATGTAATCTTTTGTTCACAATATCCAAACTTTGAGAAAACGGGCTATGACTATAGCTCACAGAGGTGTTCTTGTTTAAATACTCCTTGCAGTTACTGTCTCAAACATCTGAGACATTAAATATACCAAACTGAGATGCTGATGGCAATTGAAATGTTAAGTACGTTGCGTGTAGTCCTTAATAGAAAGGCAGTCTTAGGTTAATTGTGGGTGACCTGCTGAGTCCCTTCCAACACTCATGGTTTATGAGACCATTTAGGGAATCTGCAGCACGTGGCAGAGAAGTGCTCTGGGCAGGTGCTAGAGGGAAATGGGGAAGTGAGGTTATGCCCTGTTCGAGGTAACTACCTTGCAGTTTTTTCCTTTTAATAAAACATCTCAATTTTATATTTCAAAGATTAATAATAGTGCTACTTTCTAGTATGGACAGTTGCTAGGAAAAATAATAAGACTGAGATGTGGTTAAAAAATGTTAACATACATGTAAGCATGTTATGGAATAAGCTCCCAGGATATGCAGAACTGATCCAATGTGGACTGTTTGTTCTAACTTTTGCAATAGCCGTGTTTAAACTTGTATAGGACCAGGTTCAAGGAGGCCTTAGCTTCATGACTTAGCTTGGAACCTTCCAAAAAGTTCTGTATTGTCAGTTTTGCAAGGAAAATGCTCTTCAAGTAAACTGTAGACCGCAAATGCAAAGTTTAAAGGACCATAAAATGTATTCCAGAGACATTTTGCCTGGTTCCCTCAAGTGCGTGCACAGTTGCAAATGAAATGTTTCCCAGTAAAAACTAGACCTGCCCCTGCCCGTGCCCCACTCCCTCCCTCACTGTGGGAGCCCTAGTCTGCCCGCTTCCCCCCACAGACTTACGGGCTCTCCACCCTGCCGGGCTGCATTCCTGTAAATGGCAGTCGGAGCTGTATCGGGTGATACTCCTGGTTAATAAATTGTCCATCAGTATCTGTCAAGAAAACCTTTATTGGTGCACTCCTAATAAATTAACCATTTTGGGCAAACTAGCTTACATAAATTGAAAGTAAAAGCCTGTTTTTGGATAAATCGGCTAAATATCAAACCACCTTCTGAAAGAGTGTGCTGATGTGTGTTCATCTCAGACTTGCTAAAGCAGTTACCTTCCTAATAGACTAAAAGTCATACAGCTCACTTTCCTCTCAAGTGGATGATGGCAGTGGTGACTGGAACAGATGGAGGTACTTCAGTTGTGCTGCAATTTGGATTTCTCTCTTCGTTTAATCAGATGGCTTTCGGGGATCTCCAGGAAATTGTGGTGAAATAAAATGGCAGTCAGTGTATTTTTTGGCACTTGGGTAATGTGGTCCTGCAGACACCTCCTCTGGCAGCTTTTCTCCCCCAAGGGTGATTCTAAATAAGTTCAGCCAAACTGTTGCTGTCGTCTGTAGGCACTTCCAGTGCCTCTCCTCTTCTAAAGAAGGCTGGTGTAAAAAGGAACTCGTTATCCTGAAAGCAGAACCACAAAAGGGGATGCGATTGCTACGTTTCCCGGTGGGAAGCGAACTGCTAAAGCTTGCCCTGGAAACAGGGATTTGCGTAAAGGCGTGGGAGCGCAGCCAGGCTTCGTCCCGTCTCCCGTCTCCTCTCGGAGCGCTGCCGAGCCTGTGGCCGTGGGGGGGATCGGGCCAGCGGGCTCCACTTGCACTAGCCACAAAAGCCCGCGTAATATATTTCGTGGGCGTAGGCTATGTTGATCTATTTAAGGTAGAGGCAGTTTTGAGACGATTTTCTGTGTACATCTTTAAACATGACCATAATCAGAAAACGGGTGGGACTTCCTTTTTCCTTTGACTTGGTCCTCACCAGTTTCTCATGTATATGACAGAAGGGGAGCCTTGGGGTTTTTATCTTGCTAGTTAGACCTTTTTGCCACTTGCCTTGTTGAGATTTCCCCAGTTGTTGAAACATCATGCATTGCTCCCACCTTTTAGCTTTTTACTGGCCCATGTTGTCCTACTTTCTCCCGTTTCCTTGCTACATCGCAGTCTCTCTCTCTTTGTTCATCTTAGTCTGATAATTGTTGCTTTATTTACCCTGTAACATCTGCTTTTGCCTGCGTGGTTCTTCTACTTCAGTCATTCACCATGTGCACCAGTATTGTTCTGCATAAGCTTGGTTTAGACTTTAGTTTCTCTTGAAGGGCAAGGGTGAATACTAAAGAGACTAGAACCTTATCTCAGTGGCTAGTAGTTGTGGTGGTTTTGCCCTCCCTGACTTTTGATGCATTTTGGAAATGCATGGAATTTTTGCAGGACTGTCGGCAGAAGGAGCTTTCCGCCGGGGGGTTGCAGCGCCCAGCGTGTGCTCGGCTGCTGGAGCAGAAGGACCCGCAGGCCGTGCTTTCTGTCCAGAGCAGCCGCTCCACAAGAACAGACAGACAGCTAACAAGCAAGTGCGTTTGTTTGTTGCTAGGATAAGGATGTGGTAGGTCATAAATTAATGACCCTTAACTGACAGATTAGGAAATCTCATAGTCCAAATGACGATAAAATGCTCAGATTCATGAGAAGAAAATGTAGGTTCTGTGTATGCTGTTTATGCTCTCCAAATTACAGTAGATTGTACTTCTGCTCTCCGCCAAACAGAGTAGGATGAAGGAAAGGGACAGTAAGAAACTTACTGGAGTGGCATTTTGTGAATTGGGTGGTTGAAGCCCGTAAAGGGGACCAGTGCCTGTAGTTTGCCATGACAGACCCAGTAAGCATGGGCGCTTTGGAGGAGGGTATTTTTAGCTCTGCTTTGGAGAATTTGCTGTGTTCTTAGACTAAATACCAGACATGTGGGGTCATCTGAGCCACTGGGTAGTTTTAAACCATACGCAATGCTTTACATGAGTAATCACTAAGTCTTCGGGAAACCAGAATTATGGAATTACTAATCAATTTACTAATCAGCTCTTTGGCACCCAGTTGCTGTTAAATAGCTTGTATATGCATGCAAATCTGATATGCTGTGTGTGCTTCTACTATTTTTAAACTTCTTGTTAAAAGTTTGTTTTCTCACTACAGAGTAGTAGGTCTGCCGATCCTGCAAGTAGGTTTTTCCTTAGTTTTGCAAGTTGGAAGAGCTTAATAACGATTCCTGTTTCTCTAAATGCAAAGTAATGTGTGATGTTCCCACTGAGTCTCAGGAGGAGAGGCAGGCTGTCGTTTCTATTCGGTGGGTGGTTCTTTGTTCTGAGATCAGGAGACTTCCCTCTTATGTCTTGATTGGCTTCAGCTCTGTTAACCAAAACGAGTTGACCAAAACCAATGCAAAATGAATATTAGAATAGGTTAGCTGTATGTTTTCCCAGAGACTTGTGCCTGTGCGCGGAGAACAATTAAAGAAATAAAATTAAGACTAGCTTGCTGGCTTGTAGCTACAAGGTAAGTTTGAGAGGTTCTGGCAACACATCAGCATAATTGCATGCAATTTATAGCAAGCCTGAAATACCATAATAGCTGCTCTGTTGTACACCATTTCCATGGATGTAAACATGAATTGACTTCAAGAAAGAAATTGCTCTCAGGGTTGAATATCTTTCTTGTGTCGTATGGAGCTGGTGACTCTCGGGTCAGGGGAAGAGGCAAGTCATGACTGAGAGGGTCAAATGCTGCTGTCGGTATCTGGCACACTAGCGATGGCTGACGTCGGTCAGCGAATTCCATGAAGTTGTTCTCTGTTGGGAGGCATGTTTCCTCTGAGACAGCTTAGTTGGTGTTGCTTAAAGTTTTCACAGGAAATGTTTGGGACAGAATTGTCTCCTGATAGTGTTCGCACTGAGTGGTGCAGCATTTGCTAAACAGCTGCCTTTTGTGTTGGATTTTTCACTGTGTTATGTCATCTCGCTGCAGGTTAATAAAATGACAAGATTCCCCTCGACCTACTGCAAATGTGGGAGCTTAGTTTGGTTTAATTTCCTTTTGCTACCTCTGCTATTTTGTTCCTCTTGGTACCTCTCCTAAGAAATCTGTCAAAATGTTCTTGGGTTCACTTACCAAATTGCTGACACTTTAGTTGAATTTTAGGGTTATAATTAGATGAAACCATTTTCAGCACGTGGACAAAATCTTATTTAACTGTTGCTACAGACATTCAGCAAGCTTCAGTAAGTGTTCTTGAAACGAGTTCCTGACTTACAGCTTTCAGTGACACGCAAAGTTAAGTGTGCGTGTAGTTCAGTGGTGCTGGCTGGTACGGTGTTCCTACCGAAATCTCCTCCTGAAAGCCCTGCGTGTCTTTTCATAACAGATGTCTATACATTTAAAAACCATTCTTTAGGTTCAGAGGAGTGAAAAGTCTGGTCGATTTTGGAGCAATTCCAAAATGAATTTGGAGAAGCGTAACGTTTTTCTTTGAACTATTTTTGCCTTGCCTTTTTCATACAAAATTAATCTGACTCCCTCAGAATTAAATTGGCTCTATTTGCAGAACCGACTTTAAGTTTATATTTGCTGTTAAAGGTAAAATAATGATGTGTTGTGTTTTGTCAAGGGATTTATTTTTGAGAAAAAGACTAACATATGCTACATGGCTTTGAGTTTTGATTTCAAGAGGCAATTCTGTTATCCTTGCAGCAGTCTTTCTTTAAGCCCATGCTTGCTTTCTAAGGAGTCAGCCTGTTGACCGGAGGGTCCAGGGGGCATTCATCTAGCTTGAACTTGGTTAATTGTAGTGCATATGAAGGTAACTTCTAATCCTGGTGTAAATGTACCAATCCTTTTCCTCCCGGTTCCAAGTGCTGTGCTGGACCTGGCATAATCGATGTACGTGTGTGCACATCTGAGAAACAACACTTGTCTCTGCTGCTCTTGAACTGCATGCTTTGCTCTTTCCATCATCTTTTTGGGTGTTGAGTGCTAGCTAGCAAGTCGAGTAAGTGAGTACAAAGCTCTTAACCTATTTCACTGAAAATAGATTTATTCTCTGTTTTGTTGCAGGCATTTGGCAATGCAAAAACAGCTCATAACAATAACTCCAGTCGTTTTGGAAAATTCATTCAAGTCAACTATTTGGAGAATGGTGTTGTCAGAGGGTAAGTGTGACATGAAGCTCTTTCTCGAGTTGGACTGTCAGTACTGTGGAGAGATTTGCGTGCGTTTAAAAGCGGCTTTCCACATGGATGTTTTTCATGCTACTTGAGGTCACCTCAGGACCTAAGAGCACATTTTGTGCCCAAAAGCATGTCTAACATCTCTCCCAAGCGTACAGTTGGTCCAATAAAAGATATCTCCAGACAAGCCTTGCTTCTTGCATATTGATATGCTTTTAACTTCCATGAAGTCACAAACCACGCACATATTGAGTAACGACTTGTCTAAATACGGCTCTGTAACGGGCGCTAGGGGCGCTGACAGACGTGGAAAACCCCCAGTACTTTATCCGAAGAGGCAACACGTTAGTTTGACCCGGCTCTGCAGCATCTGTATAGATTGGGTGCTTCAGTGCAGCTTTTCGGTGCTTTTATCTAAAGCCGATTCAATCTAACGCAGTTCCTCTTCTGGGCATGTGCTGTGCTCAGTGCAGAGGTGCGCTGAGCTTAAAATAATGTTTGGGTTTTTTATTTTTTTTTTTTGCGAATTAATAGTTTTGTCCAATAATCACCTGTCAGGTGAGAGAGCCTTGTATCTCATTCTTTAGTCTTATTGTGTAAGTGTTAGTCTTCAGTACCGTCTATGTGCAGAGTATGTAGGAGTATCACATTTTTTTGCAGTATATTCATGCTTCTTCATTTAGGGCAATATGCCAGAGTATTGACCGGGACGTGTGCCCGCCCTGTAGTGGCACCCTAGCAGCGTATAGTTTCCAAGCTCCAGCGTATCCTTTCATTGATGCATTTGGTGTGTATCGTTGCTTTTCCTTAGGCATCAGATGTAAACACATGCTAATTCTGTCTGACAGACAGTTGTTTGAGTATTATTCCAGAGTAAAACTGGCATGTTTACTGATGAGGTCAGCCCCGCTTAAGGGATTGGTACTATGTGAACCCATTTGTTCTCTGTCTGCAGCCTGAGAAAAAGGCTACTCGAGCTTTGGTCTTGCTCTTTGTCCATTTGTATACCTAGTGGAAGAGGGAACTATTCTTTAGGGGTTTACTCTACAGGTTTTTGCTGGTGGGTGCAGTCTAATATGGGCCACCAAACTCACGGTTTGGCAACAATGCATTTCCTTGCATTTTGTGGGTTTTTCCTGTGCCTCTAACTAGCATCTGTTTTGTAAAATCAAGGTAGTAGAAGAGTGGTGTTGTAGCCTTGATGGTCCAGAAATTATGCAAGAAGCAAGGATTTCTTAAGGTGCTATCTTTTATTAGTAAAGCTGAAGCATATTGAATAATTGTGATTGGTTGTTTTAGGGTTTTTTCCAACAATCTGCTCAGTTTGAACTGGCTTTTCTTTCATATCTGCTACGGCAGAGTAGTGAAGGACTAAATGTTTGATAACATCCTCCTAAATGTAGCACTGTACGTGGTAAGTAGAGATAGCAGTGAGGCCCCCTTCACAATGAACTTTGTATATGAAATAGCCTAAAGCCATTTGGAAACGGTTGCTTAGTGCTTTGGTATCCAGGTGCTTGCATTTGCATTTCCACCTTTCATGTCTTGTTTCTTTTAGGGCTGTTGTTGAAAAATATCTGCTTGAAAAATCTCGTCTGGTCTCTCAGGAAAAAGATGAAAGGTGAGAGGATTTTGTATTGGATGCTCTGTAGTCAAATGTCTCTCCTAAAAGCAGTGGCAAACACCTCTCTTAGCAAACTGTATAATGAGTTTCCACCGACATGCCTGGGACGACTCCTAATAGGGAGACTCTTCAGGGGAGCTGGTCTAGGGCACGCTGGGTGGTGTGAATTCACTCGAGCTCCCTGGACTCTTAACACGCACGATGTGCCAGTAGCTTACCATGGAAGTTCCCTTGCACTTTCAGTACATGCTAAGCGTGTTTACACACAGTTAGTGCAAAGTAGCTGATTGTCTGAAAATGTACCTTCTAGATTGCTGTGCACTAACTACCCTGATGATCACAGTAAAAGGTTTAATACAGTATGTATGTGAACGGATGCTTGGAAATTCGTATTCTTTATCAAAGAAAAGTTGGCATCATGATGTCTATATTAAACAGACATATTTCTGGTACTGTAGGAACTACCATGTGTTTTATTATTTGCTACTTGGAGTGAGTGAGGAAGAACGCAAAGAATTTCACCTCAAGCAACCTGAAGATTATTTCTACCTCAATCAGGTAATTGGTGATGGGGGAATCAGAGGGTGACATTCTGACAGCAAAAATATTGTCTGTCCCTGGTGTTGAAAGGAAAGGCACCGAGACAAGTGATCCTCATTTCCCTCTGTGGTGTGACCATTCTCTGATTTATAAGGCTTTTTAAACAAAATACTGCTTTTTCACTGCCTGGCCATTCTAGCAGTGCTACAAATTCTTATACAAACAACTCGCATTCATCACAGAGCTCCAGAGATATTTCTCTTCCCTCCATTGGCATGCCTCTGGTGTAGAAGAGACTCAACTTTCATCAACCTTGTCTCCTTTTTAGTTTTGTGGGCCACCTGTGAGAGACAGCGGGCCTTAAGGATGACTCTGACTATCTTGTGACCTGGATGCAAAATTCCTTGTGTACAACTGTTTGAGGAGTACTCCTCCTTGGAGACAACTCCTCTCTTCCAAAAGCGGGAGGCATACAACCTTTGGAAGAGAGGAGCTGTCTCCAAGGAGGAGCACTCCTCTTGTGCTCGGGCGTGTCGGAGGGCTGTTAGGAAGGCCAGGGCAGGCGTAGAGCTCCGCCTGGCGACTAGGATCAAGGACAACAGGAAGTCCTTTTTCAAGTATGTGGGGAGCAAAAAGAGAGCCCCGGGCAAGGTCGGGCCCCTGAGGGACTCGTTGGGCAACCTGGTGCTCGCGGCCGATGGGAAGGCAGAGATCCTAAATGGGTTCTTTGCCTCGGTCTTCCTGAGGGGGGACCGGGACATCCCTCCCGCTGGAGGGCCTGTATTCCCCCTCGGGAAACACTGCTAGGCCGAGGGGTGAGGGTTGACCGGGTGGAAGGGCTTCTGGAAGGGCTGGATGTCTTTAAGTTGGCGGGCCCAGATGACCTGCACCCAAGGGTGTTGAGGGAGCTGGTGGGGGTGATTGCTGAGCCCTTGGCTCGGTTGTACGAGCTCTCTTGGAGCTCTGGTCAAGTGCCGGAGGACTGGAAGGTGGCCAATGTGGTTCCC
>JAGPOW010000745.1:2661758-2673694 GCA_030014935.1 Caiman crocodilus | reverse complement strand
CTGGCACTCGTTCCTGCCATTGGCAGGGGGTCAGACTAGATGGCCTGCTCTAGGCCCCTTCTGACCCTAGGCACTATGATTTCAAGCTCAGGATTTGTTGCTAGACTGCTTCATGTTTAGTGTTGGGTGACTGGTGATGATAATGTCGTTCTCCTGGAGACTGGTCGGGAAGGGGGGAACAGACTGGATTTAAAGCAGTGTAGTGGTCTAGTTGATGCAAGAAAAGGGACATACACAATTCCAGATTTTGCCAGAAAACAGGAGTGTCTGTGGGCCAGCACTTTGCTTCATTTTCATTCATAAAAAAGGTTACTTGGGACCCACATCTGTCTCTGCTATGTATTTGAACCTGATTGTTGTGGGGCTTTTTCATAGCATAACTTGAAAATTGAAGATGGCGAAGATCTCCAGCATGATTTTGAAAGATTAAAACAAGCTATGGAAATGGTTGGCTTTCTTCCTGCAACAAAAAAGCAGTAAGTGGAATTGTTTAGCTCTTTTATGTGAGCAGTTTGTTAGTGCTTGCTTGCATTTCTGTGAAATTGCTGCCTAGTAGTCTGTTATGAACTACGCAGAAACAGTTTGGTGTCCCGCACAATAATTTGTAAATCAGCAAAGCTGTATTTGTTCAAAGCCCTACACACAAACTAGGAGAACAGTGGGCTTTTTCTTATATGGGTTGCCATAAGCCAACTTTATTTAGTCTCCATCTTTTTCCTGTAGATTTGGCTGTTGTCCTGTGGCTCTGTTTAATATTTGTTAATCAAACTCCTGTTAATGAAACAAACACTTTTTAAAAGTCACCACTGCTTTTATTTTTCAGAATCTTTTCAGTGCTTTCAGCTATTCTCTACTTGGGCAATGTTACCTACAAGAAGAAAGCCACCGGTCGGGATGAAGGGTTGGAAGTGGGACCCCCTGAAGTCCTGGACATCCTCTCGCAGCTTTTAAAGGTAGAGTATCCCTTTCATGCATTCCATAACCATTAAGTAAGCTAATGGCATGCTGTAGCTAAAGGTGGGCTTGTTCCAGTTCTGGGATAGGAGGGCCGTGAAGGAAAAGAGATGGTTTGCTGAATTGAATGTAAATGTTCGTGTTTTTGGAGAATTTTTTATATTGGGAAGGAGAGACAGAAAAAATACATCTCAAAAGATGGGAATAGTTAGATCTGGTTAGAGTGTCAGCTCTCCAATCGGATTAGAGCTGGTGGGTTTCCCCAGGATGGAAATACATCCCTAGCATGTGAAGGGAAAGGATTTCAAGGAACTCAGGAATATGAAAGTTGTCAGCCGGCCGCAGCTGTAGCTGTTGTCCTTGGGTTTGGGTTTCCAGAGCTATCTGGGAGATAACAACTACTTGGGTTGCCACCGGTGGCTAATAACTGGTTTCCACTTTATTTTGTGAAGGTCAAACGAGAACTTTTGGTGGAAGTGCTGACAAAAAGAAAAACGGTGACAGCTAATGACAAGCTTGTCCTGCCATATAGTCTCAATGAGGTGAGTGCAAGGACACAAGCAAGGAGGCTCTAGTCAGTCGCCTTGCAGGTCACTCAGTTGATTAATGCTAGAAAATTGACTTGGGTGTTTCCTCAATTTTTAAAGCCAGAAAATGGCCCCTCATTTACACCTTGGCTGTAAAGTATCGCATCCCATACAACATGGCAATAGAAATTCACTTTATTCACTTAAATATATTTTAATGGATACTGCCCAAACCCTCGTGTCAGCTGTTGAGAAAGTGATACATTAAACCTCCTAGCCCTACCATATTCAGTCAGGGGTATTAACTGCTTGTGTCTTTTTTTCTTTTTTCTTTTTTTAACTGCAGGCAAAAACAGCTCGGGATTCAATGGCAAAGTCCTTGTACAGTGCTCTGTTTGACTGGATTGTTCTGCGAATTAATCATGCACTTCTTAATAAGAAGGACATGGAGGAGTCTGTTGCAGTAAGTTCTGGACAGAAGAGCAAACAGAGCTAGCGACTCATCCTATAAGTACTGTAGTGTGTTCAGAGATCTGGGGTGCAGCTCTGATGTCAGTAGCAAAATTCTCATCAACTTTAGGGGAGTGTTACTGTCCCGTGGGTTTTCCTGGGGGCGGGAATAAGTGTTTATTACAATAGCAGACATTTCAAGTCATATTGGCACAGATAACAGTACTGATGTTTAATGTGGTGTTAACAACCAAAACTATCATAAGGTCAAGTAACAGTCTCTGCACCTTTTTTCCCTCCCTTCAGTGTTTGTCCATTGGTGTGCTTGATATTTTTGGATTTGAAGATTTTGAAACCAACAGTTTTGAGCAGTTCTGTATAAATTATGCAAATGAACAGCTTCAGTATTATTTCAATCAACACATTTTCAAATTGGAGCAGGTAAGTGATTGTGTATTGCAGGTGTTACACAAGGGCTAAAGTTAAGCCAGAAATAGTTATAATCTTGAACTCAGTACATTAGTCTGTTTTGCTTTGTAACATGCTTGTCCATTGCACAGAATTTAAAATAAGCTTCCCCAAAACCTCCTAGTGTAAAGTTAGTTATTGAAGTTTGTACCTAAAAATCCTACTTTCAGGTCATGCGCTGTGTATGCATAGCATCTGACTTCATTGGGCAGTGTTGAATTTGGATGCAGAATATGGTCGTGTGTCCTTTCCCTTAAGCTTTTGTTTTTTTGCTGGCTTAAAGTATCTTTCCAAATGATGCCAGAAAACCATTTTTAATTCACCCAAAGACATCAATTGCTCTGTTACGTATTTTATCAACAGCACATAAGTAACCATAAATGAAAGTTAAAGGAAGAAAGCACAAAACACACAGACTTTAAGTGAAATCAAAGTAGAGCCCAGTGGCTTTAGCAGCTGATGACAAGGTTGTCTGTCCAGACTAAGTAGAGTAAAGAGTTGTATTGTCGTCTTTTCTAATGCTGTTTTCCCAAAGAAGCTTAAGTAACCCGTTTCCTGTGTCTGTCTTCATGAGAGCCCTTAGGGGTTGCCTACGTATTTTAAGAAGGGTCTTTTTGTTCATGGAACTTAAATGACATTTTTTACAATGTGCCGTGCATATAAATCATACCAGCTACGTAATTCGCACGCACTTAATCCCAGTCACTTGAATAGGATGCATTTTCTAACATGTCATGGAGAGAATGTGAAGCTATGGGATTTATCTCCTTCTTCTGAACATCTCATTCTGTTTAGACTACCTGCCTACTGAATCCCTTGTTTAGATTTGTAAGTGCATTATTGCTAAATTTAGTTTGTCTTTAGCATGTGCAGGATGAAAGAAAGCTGATATTATGCTTTGATAGCTTGATATGGAGCTGGCATTTCTAGGCCACTTAGCACCAGCATGTGTTTCCAGATAAACTTTGCAACCTTATCTGGGTTTCATATACTCTGCAGAAAGACAGTGCTTGCTGATAGCAAAACAGGTCAGCCTGTCACTTGTAAAGAATAGATTCCCATATCACACCTTGACATTTTCTTGTCCTCTTCTCTCTGACTTGGAATGTACCTCTCTATGACTGTGTAATAATGAGGGTATTTGATCCTCAACATCAAGAAATTATATTTTTTTTCTTGTTCTAGTTTGTCCCTCACACCAATAAATTCAGTATTTGCCAATAACTGTGTAAGGAAGCCTTTAAGCATTTATTTTGCATAGCTTGTGCAGGTCTGTCTGCTGTCCTGATAAGGAAATCTCTTTGAGTTGCACAGGAGGAATACAAAAGTGAAGGGATCACGTGGCACAATATTGACTATACTGATAATGTGGCCTGTATTCATTTAATCAGCAAGAAGCCCACTGGCCTCTTCTATCTGCTAGATGAAGAGAGCAAGTAAGTGTCAAGTTCTTCTGAAAGATTTGCTGCATGAAAGTGTGGGAGGTGGGCAGAAGTAGTTGCCAAAATAGAGGAAGTTAATGGTTATAGGAGGTGCCAGATTGTGGGGAGGAATCTTTATATATGTAGATCATGCAGCTAAACTTCTACAAAGCTAATGTCTCTTTGAAAAATCTCCACTTTGGTGGTGGTCATGACATAAGAACTGTTATATCAGTTCACATCAAGGGTCCATCTAGCCCAATGTCCTCTCCAGTAGTGGAGAAACAGGGCGTGTGTGTTGTTTATCCTTGTCATCCGCTCCCAGTTATCAGAAGTCATAAGTTTAGGGATTTCCCCGACTGTTATATTTAATAGTTCTTGATGGGCTTAAAGTGACAGCATAGAAACTTGGATATTTGTGATGGCTTTTACCAGGTGACTGTAACATAATGCATGTGTCTGGGGTATGTCATTATGAAAGTGCTCAAAGCTATGACCCCTTCATGTCAGTTCTCACAAAATTGCCAGTGGAAGAGGGGTGGAGGTGTCTGGAATTTTTTAATGGGCTGCTTTTTGCCTAAGAAGCACCTCGGTAGCTTATCTCTAAAGTATCAAAGCAGGACTTCTACCTATTGATCCCTGTGGCAAATGGTAGTTAGCTTGCCTCGCACGGTTAAATACATTTTTAGGTTGTGTTTGCAGAGCTTTCTGAGCACCTTTCCTTCGTATTTGGAGAGTGAGGAGCTAACCTTTCCCCGTTTCCTGCTTCGTGTACCTAGCTTTCCACATGCCACCAACCAGACCCTACTTGCAAAGTTCAAGCAGCAGCATGAGGAGAACAAATTCTTTGTTGGAACCCCAGTGATGGAGCCTGCTTTTATTATCTGGCATTTTGCTGGGAAAGTTAAATATCAGATAAAGGTATGTAACAAATTTGGAATAACCAACAAAGATCTTCTGTTCCTTGCCAACAACAAAATGTACACACAAAAAAAGGAGGCGTTATTTACACTTGGTGTTTCACTAGATTTGGATTAAGTTATCTCTGATGTCTCAAACAAGGCAAGTCCACGTGAATTATTCAGCCTGATGCATCTGCATAGTCAGAACCTGGGTCCAGCTGGATCCTTTCTCGTTTCATCTCTTCGTGTTTGACATTTCTTTTCTGCAGGATTTCCGAGAGAAGAACATGGATTACATGAGACCAGATATTGTCGCTTTGCTTCGCAGTAGTGACAGTGCCTACGTACGGGAGCTGATCGGGATGGATCCTGTGGCTGTGTTCCGCTGGGCTGTTCTGCGAGCTGCTATTCGGGCAATGGCGGTCTTTGCCGAAGCAGGGCGCCAGAGAGCTCAAAAAACTGCAGGTAGCAAGCAGAGGGAAACTCTTTTAGAAATGTTATTTTTAATTCAACCAGTTATTATGTTTATCAACAGCCGCACATGATAATTATAGGAAATTTCAGGATACAAAAATGAGAAAGTTTTAATGCTGAAGCGGAAACTTCAGGAAAGTTAAGTCACTTGTCCAAGGCCAGAAAGTCATCTGAGCATATGAGTTTACCAGTCCTAGTAGGAGCCAATTTGAGAACTAAAATAAATTGGTGCTTTCTTTAATAACAAGAGCAGTGGAGCAAAATCTTTAGCTCTTAAGTTCTAAGTGATAAATACACAAGTGCCAAATATTGCATTTGTCTGGATAGAGTTGTCAAAATGTAAAATGCTGCTCTTTATGTTCTACAACAGGAGTGGTACGACATGGACCTCGGGTTCCTCTTGGAGAACTCCAGAGAGCAAATACACCAGTAGAAAAAGTTTATCGGTGAGAAATGTGCTTGGCCGCTTTTCCCAGAGCAATGGGCTATATTTTGGGCATGGCAGGGAAGACTGCACTATGTGGGAGAGCCCTGCGCTGCTGAGCCACATGCCATACAGCAAGTGTCAGCTCGCGCCGTCCACAAACATGGCTGGCAACCCATTTCTTTTTCATTATTTTTTGGCAGCTACTTGGTTGGGTTTTTTTTGTATAAATACCTGGAACAACACAAGTAGAAAGCTTGACCCCACAAGGTATAACTGCTTGGTTTATATGCTGGCAGTAGTCTTGGGGTGTATAAGTCATGATGCTCACTGGGCCAAAGACCCAAGGGAAGGTTGTACATGCTCTTTCCCCTCCGTAACGTTGGCATACCCAGGACTCCAGAATGATGGATTGCTGTCAGTCAGTCTGTGGAAGAAGTGTGCTTTATAGGGGGAATTTGAAAGAGGAAGGTGGTATAGGGAGAGCAATATGGAGAACAGCCTGAAGTGTTTGGAGATCACTGAGCAAGTTTGAGGAGGGGGCAAGGTATCTATAAAAGTAGTCACTAGGTGACACAGAAAGACTGCCCTGCCCCTTGGGGTGTGCATTCTGCTTCTTGGGTTGCAGTAGTTCCCAAACTAGGCTGCTTGATTTGCTGCAGTCATGAGCTCATGACCACACACTCCTAATTCCCCCCGAGCCTGTAGTTACTCTTTGCACTAATAGTTAACATAGAACGGGACTTTTTTGTGCTGCAGCTGCTGTATAGTAACTGTCTCTGTTACTGTGCGCCACAATTGGTTTGCAGTGAGAGCTGCAACAAGGCATTTTACCCCCGAATAAAATGAAGTTAAGTTGATCCCTTTTAGCTTCCACTTACCACAAAGTAATTGCTGCGCATGGATAGTTTGTGTGCCTATAATTACCAGGACTTAGTGCCCCTTTGTTAGTCTGGTACTTTTTGGTGTGTCTGCTTGTACCCTATGGTTAGTGAAAGCTAAACCAGATCTGTTTAGGCCTATTTCATGCAGAGGTAATCTGCCCTGTTTTAGCTTTCCTTAGAGCAATAGTTGCTATGGAGCAGCTGAGACCTGATCAGTCCCCACCCCGTTAATTATTGTCATGTGAACAACAGTAACGGCTTGTATGGGACCTCATAAAATTATCAGATTCCCAGCCATGACCTCACTGCCAAAAACTGGGAACTGCTCGCCTGCTCCCTGTTATCGCAGATTACGGCCTTGTTGTACAAGTAAGTAAACAGATATGTAGGACAGTGCAAGACCCAGAGAACTGGCAGGATAGGAAGACGAGATGCAGCCCCTTCACAAGAGCTGGACCTATTTAGCTCTACGCCTTGTCTTGATAGCACTTCTGTTGTTCTCCTCCTGGTGTGGTAGGGGGTTTTAAGACTGTTTTCTTTTATTGCACCCTGGTCCCGAGGTAGAGTAGTAACCTTGGTGCAATATATGTCCGTCTTTTTCTAGGTGGGAATAAGGAACAGGTGTAGGTGAACTGAGGAAACAAAGATGCCACTTTCCATGAACGCCCTTATGAAAGAAGGAAGGGAAATAACAAAGATTTGTCTGTGTATAACAGAGTGAAGTGTTTATAAGTAAAGTCATTTAAGGGAGACATTTCAGCTTCTACAAACAGTACTTGCTGCCAAGTACTGTTGTAAAGCTTGAATGCTCCTTTGCTGCTACATTTCTAAAGTCTCATCTTTTTACTGGATGTTGCTGTTTATACTGGACATTCTTCCTTATGCTGCTGGCCCCTGAGAACTGAAAAAACATAAAATACGATATTTTGCTGCTTTTATGATTCTACGGGTACAGAAGTGATAGCGGAAAAAGCAGTGCAGTGGCTGGAAGGTAGAGAATTCCTTCCAGACCTGGTCCCCAAGATTGCTCTTTATATTCATGTTTACCTTTCTGTGAAGTATTCAGGTTCTATACGTGTTCCTTTTGCAGCTGCTCAGTACTTGATTTTTCATTTGATTGCTCTGAGGATTTCGATATAAATGCTTTTGAAGACATCATTTCTTTTTATGAAAGCAAGAAGTAAGTAGCAATAAGGAGACTTATAGCTGGAGGCCAGGGAGGCACATTCCTGGACAGCTGAACCTTCTGAGTAAGCTCAGTGCAGAAATACAGCTAAAGAATACAACTGCAGAACCCTGGTTTATCAGCCGATTGAACAGCCCCAGCCAATTGCAGGTGTCAAAAATTAAAGATGCACTTCAGGCGTACCAACCTAGCCAGTGTGTGTCACGCTCGTTTCCTTGTGATTCTGCAACAAGGAATGCAGCATTTTAACAAGAATTTTCAGAAGAACTAGAAAAAATAAGCTCATGTAACTGCAAACTGTTGTTGCTTCTTCACTGAGCAGCTCAAAAAAGTGATTGCATTTTAAGATCAGAAGTGTTTTTTATACTTCTGTTGTATTTTTGGTTTGTGCCTTTCTGGAGAGTAAAGAAGGTAAGTTTGGTGCCAGGATAGGATCCTCTTCAGCATGGTGCATGGTTACACTGATGGAGGCAACAGTTAAATAGGGACCATCTCAGACTAACTTTCATGCTAAACATGTGTTTCAAAAAATACATCAACTTTCTACTGGAAATGTGAGGAAAGTTAAATCCTCACTTTCAGGTAGTCCTTAAATGTCCAATGTTTTAATGTAGTTTCTAATGAGAACTTGCTAAGCAAGCTAACTGTAATTGTTAGATGTATTGAATCTATTTAAGAAATAGATCTAAGCATCTATTCCTAGACATAAGTACTGAAAAGCCTCTATTTTTGCCTGTAAAGACCTTTCAGACTGCACATAATGTAGTCTACTGGCAAGTAAGCATCAGTTTTTAATTTACCCTCACTGTTGCCATAACTGATAACCCAGGAGCATGTATTAAATGCAGTAGCTCATATATGTAACTTGATGCTTGACTACAACATTTAAAATCTGAGGGTATCAAGTCATATGTCACGCCAGCATTTTCTGTTTCAGAAACTCATGTTTAGGAAAAAGTAGCCTGGGATCAGCCTGCTATTGTTTGGAGCACTCTGGGTGATGGGACCTCCTTGTTTTAATTCCCTGTTTTTTCTCTCATGACCATCTTTTGCCTGGCTGTGGATCGTTTAGGGACTTGCATGATCAAATCATCAGGAGTATAAAAGGACTTCCCTGGCAGGGTGATGATCCCTGTAGGCTGCTTCGGTCACTCGGTCGACTTCAGCCACGCCGCTTCCACTTCCTGTGAGTTTTGGTGTCCTAGTATTACTTTGTGAGCGCAGCAATGACCGAGCAGTGTTCCAATCCATAGTGAGATCTGCAACAACAGAGAGAGCCTCTCCTCAGACTAAATTAAACAAAACTGAAAATATAAGCGAGATAGTATTTCCTTTGCACAAACAAGTTCCTGTGGAAGCTAAAGAGAATGTTGCATCATTTCCTTTGCAATAACAGTGGTAAAATCTGCTTTTGATACCACCTGCCCTGAAGTACTAAGCTGTGTAGCATGAACAGACTGCTGGTATGCATCAGAAAACCAAGTCTCACAAATGCATTAACAGTTTCCGAAAAAGCTTAATTTGTATGCACGTTCCTAGATTTAGTAACTTGATCGGGACCGGCAATTTATGGTAGATTGCATAATGAGGTGTTAACTGCAGGTCAGTTGGAGTTGGAGCACATTTTAGACTAAAAGGTTAATTAAACGCCCCTAGAACTAGGGAGTGAGTTGCACCCCGGTTCCCAAGAGATTCATGTTGCAGTTTGTGCTTCCTCAGCCCGCGAAGTGTGTGCAGTTTCCCTAGGAGATCTGCCCTGAGAAGTGGTCCCACTACTCGTGTCTCCGAATCCCTACGTAGCATATTGGGGCACGCATTAACAGTCTGAGGAGCCCAGCACTTCTGCAGAGCGATGCTAGCGCAGGCAGACCCTCCTGCTTTACCCTCTGGTGATAAGGGCTCTGTCTTCTGATGCCTGCACAGGTGGCTTTGTAGACTGAAAGCATGCCTGTAGAAAGTGCAGATATACCTTCTGTAGTGATCAGACTTAGCTTTGATAGCTGTAAGTGCTGTAAACAAAACGTTTCCTTTTTGCTAATGCTGCAGGTATTGGAAGTTGGCAAAACCTTCTCCTGTCAAAGTGGTTTGCATTTCCTGCATTACTCTGCTATGAGGAGCTCTGCATGCATGATCACATCCTGAAGCTGTTGTACTCAATGTCTTCTCCTCTGCATCTTAGCTTGATCTAATTTGCAAGGCATGGCTTGCTGAATTAACTGAAAATCACAATGTATTTTTTTTCTTAAACAATCTTTAATATTTTAACAGGAAGAGTAGAGGTATCAAACAAAAGCAGATCATTCCCAAGGTAAAGTTATTCAGCATGTTTAAAGATTATTTTTTCTTTGCAAATAGTGAATATACCTCTTGATTGACAAAACTTTCTATAAGGAAGACTGTGTGTGGTGTGAAATCTTTTTGTCTCCCATTATCCCTTAAATAGCTGGCTAGATAAAATGATGTCTTTAGAATTGGCTGACACCTAAGCTGCTTTTGACTGGAATAGACAAATGAGGAAAGTACCGTTCAGCAATTAGACAAGAACACTCTTGTTACCAAAGTCTCGAGCCCCAAATTTTACTGACATGCAGCAAAGCTTGCCTGGCAATGGACAGAGTTCCAGGTTGATCCATGGTTAAGCAGAGCAGCGGAAACTACTTGAGAAAGGACTGTACCTGCATTGTGACGAGGAAGGAGCTTGTCTGTGTGGACAGCAACCCCTGACCAGGCCGTAAGGGACAAAAGATTGGTCCATTTTTATTTTACCTTTTTCAGCCCCAGGGAAGAGGAACAGAAATGGTTTCAGTGTTTGAGAGAGGATAGTTTGGGCTTTAAAATAAAAAGGCTGAGTGACTGAGTGTAACATGTAATATAGAGAATGTTGCCATTAAGTGGTGGATTTCACTCTTGCCACATTTGGTGACACCAGCAGATATTTGTCCTTCAAGTAAATGATCGTATACGTATAAGTTGTGAAAATACCAAATTTATTCATTGCAGAACTTGCTGGATTCCAAGTCTCTGAAGCTTATAATGAGCATGACGCTGCATGATCGGACTACAAAATCCCTCTTACATTTGCACAAAAAGAAGAAACCCCCTAGCATAAGTGCACAATTCCAGGTAAATGAATATCTGATCTGGTGACTTCTGCATCTTTCAATCTTCATCGATAATGACTGCTATGCAATGGAACGAGCAATGAGTAAAAACCACCCAGGATGTTCCCCCTCCCGCCACACCAGAACAGATTCCACTTCTTTATTTCCTAACCAGTTTGCTAGTTCTTTGCATAGATCAGTCTCTCCTTTTTAGGGTAGCAGTTCTCAGCCAGGGTGCCTTGAGATCTTTTTGGTGTTAGCACTATTTGATAAAGAAACGTAATTCACAAGATAAACGCAGAAATTTCAAGCTGGACTCTGCAGTGTTGGAAACGTTCTGACACGCCAGGGTCTTTCTGAGTTCTTTGCCATAAAAGAATTGTTCTGTTTTTGCATAGTCAAAAAACAAGTGAAAGCCAAGAGCTAGCATTTTCAGCGGTGGACTTTGAGCCTTAAAAGGTTGAGGACCATTGTTCTAGGCCTTTTGCAGTCTTTTAATGCTTATAGTCTAACTGCCATATGTAATACAGAACATATAGGGGCTTTGGATAGTCGGTCGTTCTGTGGCGATGATAGATCAGTAAGAGACTAAACAAGCACCTGGTTCTTGTCCATGTTTGGTATATGCAAGAGCTGGCAGTGAAGGTGTCTTGGATGCTTCTGGTAGAAAGGAAAAATGAATACAAAAATGATTTGGTGAGACCACGTATTAGACGTATTGCAGTTTCTGGCTGAGACTTGTGCTCTAAGGAAGAGGTTTTGTTGGCAAAGGCCACTCAAAATAGTGGTATTTGCATGAGTACATGGAATGTTTTATTCCAGACCTCTCTCAACAAATTACTGGAGACTCTGGGGAAAGCTGAGCCATTCTTCATCCGGTGCATTCGCTCCAATGCTGAAAAGGTAAGTCACTTCACTTCCAAGGAAACTAGTCTGATAGCCATGCCCCCACCCACTTATACATACAGTAGTGTTCAGCTGCTAACATGTTATTTATTACAATGAGCACATATAAAGGCAGATAGGTTTTTCTCCAACAAAAGAAAGCTCTAATAGCACATGAAATAACTCATAGCCCATATTGTTTGACAGTACATCATAAGAAGTAGAATTTTGAGTGTGTGATATGAAAAAAAAAAAAAAAA
>JAGPOW010000745.1:2639658-2661658 GCA_030014935.1 Caiman crocodilus | reverse complement strand
AAAAAAAAAAAAAAAATTATCTGCATTACTTAGCGTAAGGCTTCTGGATTATGCAAGTCCTTGAGTCTATGGGACTGATGGCCAGCTCTAGCTTTACTGAAGTGTTGGCAGCGGCAGAATACTGTGGGCATTTGAAAGCTTTATGGTAACATAAACATGGGACGAATTTGAAGGTTTTTGTAGAGTTCTTTTTGGACAAATGTCCACAATTGCCTAATGCTGCCTAGCACTAACAACTCGCTTGTTGGCATTCTTACCACAAATGGTAATAGTTAATTGGTATATGAAAGGAACTTCCCTTGTCCCAGAGAAAAGCAGCAGGCATGTGGGAGGGGGGATTGGTGTAGCGAGTTTTTAAGGCCACAGCTGGTAAGTAGGTATGCAGTTTGTAGAAATTGTTCAGACTTTGGTTTCTCCCAGTAAAAAGGAGAAGAGAAGTAAAGATGTGAAGCAAAGAGTAACAAGGCAGAAACTGTTCATTCTTTGGTTACTCTGATTACTTCTTCCTCTGCGTAAACGATGCTGTTGCTTCTCAGCCAAGTGGCCGTAGATGTTGGGGATTCCTGTTGGAGGAGAATTCCTTGATGTGGAATCTAGGTATAATCTTACTGTGGCTGTTCAGGTACATTGTAAAAACTGAACCTTGAACAGAGGTGGTCACAAACGGCATGAAGGCAAGCCTCTCCTTCAGATTTCAACCCAAATACAAATGCCTGGTGGCCAGAAAGCAGCTGTGCTCCAAGAGCTCTAGTTAGAGAGGCAGGGAGCAAATACCTTTGTGTTACCTCAAAGAATTTAAATGATATTTCTTTAGAGACTGAGTGGTGCATGCATTCTGAGAATATCTTAAGACTGCAACAGTATCACAGATTTTGACTCCTGCCATTACCATATTGTTCTCTGCTTTATCTGGAAGAACAAAATATGGATATTTGAAGACAACTTTTTTTTTTTTTTTTTTTTGAGGGGTGTGGGAGGGGAGGGAGTTTTGTTTTGGAGCAGGTGGTGTAAAGTGCATCCTGTATACACTGTTTTCTTGCCTGTCTCTTTCAGGAGGAGCTCCTTTTTGATGAGAGCTTGGTTTTGCAGCAGCTGAGATACACCGGCATGCTGGAGACGGTGCGAATTCGAAGATCTGGTTACAGTGCAAAATACACATTCCAGGTACTGAGGGAAGAAGGATGCATTGTGACGTTTGGGAAACATCTGCTACTGCAGAAAGCATGCATCACATCTTAAGTTGCAAGTGTTCTTCACCTGTGCATCTGCATATATTACATGTACTTCATGATCATTTGAGTTCAGTGTATATATTTTCTTTAGTAAGCAATAATGCTTGTGACTGACTTAGCCCTAAAACTACATGAAAACCCTGTCTGCAGACATCTTGCAGTATCTTATGTGGGGTCTGTGTCACAAAGGCATGGTCTGAATGGCTCTGCACATTCAGTGCTGTGCTGTCACTTGCAGGGAGAGAATCGCACCTGAACGGTGGTGCCAAGGTATAGAACACAGATTGCTAAAATTAATATTTATGTGTAGAAATGTCAGTAGAATTTTTTTCATTAAATAATTTGAGATGTGTTTATGTACCTATATAGCATCTGCCTAAAGCAAAGATATTTAAGTAAAACATATATTTTTATGGGAACTTTACAGACAAAATTTTGGACTGAGACACAGAGGTTAGCATTGGCTAACCTTTGCAGCCCAGAAATCTTAACTTTACTTCAGCTCTAGTTTTCTAGTTGTAACTCCAAAGTCATGAGCTGTCTGCTAACTTGTCTCTTGCTGTGTGCTATTACCTCCTCAGGAGTTTATAGACCAGTTTCAAGTGTTATTGCCCAAAAATGCCAAAGCCCTGAAGGAAGACATATGTTCTTATCTGAATAAACTGAAACTGGACAAAAACAACTACCAAATAGGGAAGACCAAGGTTTGTGAAATATCTTCCATCATTGAAGGTGCTCTGTAAGAAGTGTGAATGCGCAGAACGTCTCCTGTTGGGGGTCTTTAACACCATCTTAGCAGACTCTCCAAAATGTTGCAGGGCTTTTCACCCTGAAAAAAACAGTCTTCAGTCTATGGACAGTTGCTGCATTGTCTTTTATCACTAAGCTCACTGTTTTCCATTTGGAAAGAATTGTGTGTGGCTTTCAGATCATACAAGTGAGTAGTGGGAGTCTGACACACTTTTAATCAGTAAAACAAGGGGAAAATTGACTTTTGAGGAGGAACAAATTCACATTGGGCTGTGCGGTAAACCAGACTGAAATGCGTGCAACAGAATTTTGAGAGTAAATCTCTCTCCTTGTACGTTTAATACAAACCCCCCCCAAACCTTTAGGAGATGTGAATGGAAATGACCTATTAATGCACCAGATATAATCAACAGAAGTGTGTTGTAGATGCCTTCTCCCACAGCGCTGGAAATAGAGGTCAGGTGCTCCAGTAACAGGAAATACAGGCATGCTGTGCTGAGAGCACAGTGCCTAGATACCCAATAGGAATGGTTCCCTGGGATTTATCTGTTTCAAGAGATGAAGCAGCGTGGTTTTGATTTGTGCTGATGTGACCCTTTTTTAACTGACCAGGTGTTCATGAAAGAGCCTGAGCGACAGAGATTACAGGAAGCACTACATAAAGAAGTGATCAGAAAAATCATTCACCTTCAGAGCTGGCTCAGGATGGTTTTAGAAAGGAGACGCTTTCTCAGAATGCGGCAGGCAGCCATTACTCTGCAGGTACATTTTATTTGACCTTTAGTGCGAGTTGCAAACCTCCCCACCAAGAAAGTCTTGATGGGCATGTTTCTGACTAATGAAGTCTCCCTTCTAGGCTTGCTGGCGCTCGTATTGTGTTAGGAGGGCACTGGAGAGGAAAAATGCTGCTGTCTACATTCAGTCAGTGTGGCGAGGGTACAGGGAACGCAAGTCCTACTGTCAGCAGAAGAGGCAAATCTCCCTTGTGCAGGCACTTGTTAGGGGGCACCTACAGCGTAAGAGGTAAGAGAGAAGCGTGGCTCTGCCAGACCTGTATAGGAATACCTCAGGCTGCCTTACTTTCCGAGCTGTGGCTGAATGAATGAATTACTGCTGTAATGAGTCTGTTTTCCCAGTCGTACGTTCTGTGTACTATTTTCTCTTAACTGCAGTTGGTGCCTGATTTAAACTGATGCCAGTGATGTTACCAGCACTGCATTATCAGGATAAGCCAAGGGCAGCCAAGGTTTGCCCAGCTGGACTACAGTGATGAAGCGTTAGGGAAGCCAGAGTTCCTTCAGAATTGGAATTGGTTGTAGTAACAATTACAGCAGCTTCAGTGCTGTGGCTTGTAGGAAGTCCAAGGCCCCAGTACAAAATATCCCAGCAGTCATGCAGGGACTCCATTTATTGGTACCATCTAGCTGCAGTGCTTTGCAGGCCGTATTTAATCCACAGGCCTTGCTTTTGGCTCCTTCTGGATTATGCATTTTTATATACCCAATCTTTACATTTTTATTAACTAGGTTTCAGCAAATGCTTGTGGAGAAGCAGAAAGCTGAGGAAGAGCAAACGGAGATGCAGCAAGCTCAAGGGAAAGAGACTGGTATAAACCAGGCTGAGGATAGTGAAGCAGTGTCGGAGCAATTGGATGTAAAACCAGCGATGCAACTAGATGAAGGTGTCAAACAGGTGGCAGAAAGAGAAGACAAAGCTCAGCACGTGCAAAATGAAAACTTGAGCCATGCTCCTGAAAGGGCTGTGCCATCCCAGAAGAGCATAGCTGATGGCCCAGAGAAGATCCCAAGTAGTCGGGAGAAACGGGCATCTCGACGACAGAGAGGGCTGGAGCACAACAACTTGCAGAATAAGCGTGTCCTATTCTCCTTAGATGAACAGTCTTTAGTGTGCCTTGAAGAAAAAACTTCTGCTAAAGAAGCCTCAGAAACAGTCCAAGAGCTCTTGGAAACAGTCCAAGAGCCAGAAAAAGCCACAGCAGAAGATTTGGTACTTCTGAAAGGTACAGAGAAGAGAATCCCAGTGGAAGAAAGCAAAACACTTTCAGACGTACAACTGTCACATAAAATAATGGATGATGATTCCCATGCTGAGCAAGCCACTGAATCAAAGCAGGAAACATTAGATGAGAGGGATGCTTATAGACTGAAAACACAGGAGAGCCAAAAGAGCCAGATAAAAGTCAGCCAAAGCTTCAACTGTCCTGAAAGGCCATCAAATCTTATGCTGAATTCTAAAAGTAGCCTACCTGCTACTGGAAGCTTTCGAAGTCCAGTCGAATATCGTGCAGAAAGACAGAAACACAGAGCCAAAGACCTGGACAGCCCCACCTCTTTTCAGATACAGAGGTACCTGGATGACCCAGGGAAACTGAGAGATAAACGGGAAAAATGGAAAGGGAAGAGGCAGTCAGAAGCTGGTCAGAATGAAATGCTAAGCCAGTCTTTCGAGGAAAGAATTGAAAGTGGCGGGTCTCCAGAGACTCCGCTAGAGTAAGAACAGCTTCCCAATTGCTTTACTGTTCTGCGTTCACCGGTAGCTGACTGTGCTGAGGACACATTTCTGTAATACAATCCAAAGTGAAGGGAGAGAGTATATTGGCAGCAATTAAGGGGTGGAAAGAAGGGATCCTGTCAGACATAAAGGGCTCTGACAGATGTGCAGCTTCTTGGTCTTACTCATGGCACTTCACAGAGAGCACCGTGAGTTGGACCGACCCTTGTGATCCAGTGGATGTCGCTGTGGGGCATCAAGCTGATCCAGGGAGAGAGGCTGTGTTCTGCAGCCTCTTCCCCTAGTCCTGCCCCCACTTCCAGATCCAGTGCTGTCTCAGGAGGGGAAGGAGGTCTGTTTTTGGATTTGTCCAGCCTGCACTGGAATGGGGTGGGTGGATTAGAGCTCCCCACCTCGGGAACTCCCTCCCCTACTTCCCTCATCCTGAGGATGACACCGGGGTTGGGGCCGGCCTGCTTCAGCCCAGCCCTGCTCCTGGTCTGCACTAACAGAAGCTAATGAAGATGCTCTGCTTTGAAGTGCCTTCATCTGAAGCCTCATGTAATGAGGGTTCATTTGTTGCATGATTGAGCACTTTTTTTAAGTGCTCTGCAGCTGTGCTTTTCAGTGAGCACACAGTTGCACAGCGGTATTGATGGCCAGTTGCACGACAACGTCAAGTCTGTCAGTGCCCAGAAAACCTTTCATTCTGGGATCTAACCCCTGTACGGCACGCGGGGGAGGGGGGGACGACAGGCAGCACAGTGACAGGTTGGGCAGGGAGTGTAGGGCAAGAAACAAAGCATCAGATAGGGCAGGGAGGGAGAAGAAAGCAGAGCATCTGATTGGGCATGGGAAGGGGCTTAAAGTGGTACTCAGAGAGGGTGTAGGGCTAATTTGTGGCATACCTACCAAAGAGGTTGGCTCCTACTATACTAATCCTCCTTTGCCTCTCCTTGTTGAAGAACTTTTTAAAATAAACAGCCTCATTAGTCTCCAGGGATTGGCCCTACGTATATGATAGAAAAAAATAAAATGAAGAATTTGGGCATTGAAATGGAAGTTGGCAATTTGGAAGACCAATGAGAGAGAAGGTTAGGTCAAGATCCTCCCCCACAGGTTAAAAATCAGTGTGTGGTATGTTTAACAGCGACTACCTTGGGACAGTAATGCTCAACACATGATAAACTCTTTTGTGCAAAGTAGGCTTGTTTTGCTGTGTTTTTGACCTGAGCCTACCAGACAATTGAGACTGTAGTATTTCAAATCTGTTTTTTACAGTAATTTTTGTGTAATCTTACAGAAAGAAGAGGACTACTTCTTCACTGAATGATATCTCCAACCTGGCCCAGTCTGTCAGCATAAGTCAGGTATCGACACTGTTCAAAGATGTATTTGTATATTCTTATTTGGCTTATTAGGAATGTGGGAATCGCTGACCTGCCGCGCATGCAGTACGGGCAAGTTCCTGTCAGGTTTGGTTGGCTGGATTTCCATGCAAGGTGGATGGTTTTCTTCACTGGATTTTATACAGCAGTTTATTCTTTCCATTTTTTGTTTTCAAAACGGAATCCTAGAAAAGGCGCTGTGCCTCGTGGAGCATCTCCCCAGATAAAGAATCGATAACTTGGATGAAGCAGGTTCTTTAGATTTTCTTATGAAAACAGAACCTGATTATAGACTTCTTCAAAAGTAAGATGTAAATACAGGATATGACGCTTGTTTCATTTTAAAGACTATGCTGTTTTTAATGTGCTGTAGCCACCTCCAGATACAACTGAAGAAGACAAGATCAACAAAAAACACACTCTGCAAAAGAAGTCAACAGAGCAGTTATCACCCGTGGATTCAGCTGTTCCACTGCAGTCTTCCAGCCAGCAGATGGATGCCAAGTATGTATTATCTGTGGCCATGGGATTGGTTTTAACCAAACGGACTAACGTGCATTCCCTTTCCTTAATTTACCCTGGTGCACCCAGGTATCACCCCCACCAGAATGTGTGACACTAGCACGTGGGGCAGGAAAAGAAAAAGCAGGGAATTTTCTCAGCGAGTCAGCAAAATTGCTGTAGTGTCAGTAGCCGGCGTGAACTGGATGTTTGGTTCGTTCATTGTGCCTGTAGCTGTGGTTCTAGCAGTGGATTTTCAGGAAAAGGGCCTTCTTATTTAGGTAATTTATCTCCAGTGAACTGAAACACTTGGAAGATGGAGCACAGAGAGGTCACACTTCTCTGCTGTAAATGCGATCTAGCTAGTTAATCTCTTTCCCCTTTCCTCTGGTTTTGTTTTACTTCGCCAGTCTTTGTAGCTGAATAACTTCTGTTCTGGAGATCTACTTCTTAGTCACTTATTCATAATGGAATCCTGCCTGATTGTGTGAGAGAAACCTGTGTTGACTTTACTTTTAGGTCTACGTTCAAAAGTCCTTTGCGTCGACTCCTGGGGAAAAAAACAGACAAGAAAAGCCTTAAGGAGAGTCTGGATGCAATAGAGGAAGGGGAGAATATTTCACTTGTAACACATGCTCAGATACGAGAAACATCTGAACCGCAGCAAGGGTCGGAAAGTGAGTTGCCACAATGCGCACGGGGGAATGTAAATGGGTGTCTTCTGCATTAAAACTTGCACTTGAAGATTTTTCGTTTCAACTGATCCTATAAGTGTTCAAGTGGTTGTTGCGTACAGAAGTTGTGTGTTTGAGTTTTGTTGGTTTTCGTTGAAACAAGATGCAATTAAAGCAGGGTTTTAAATTCTGTTCTGTTACCTACTGAGAGAGTTTCTGAATCTTCTAATTTTACAAAATGTGCAGTATTCGCTATAGTTTCAGATTTTACTTCCATGTGAGGCATTTGTTAGATAGTCTTAATGCTATTTTTGGCCAGTCTGTTACCAAAATATAACTATGGTGAAAGTAATCCTTGGTTTATGCTACTAGAGTACTAAATGCAAGAGTGTTTGGAAAGGATGAATTCAGTTTCTATGATGATGATGTTCAGCTCTTATTTTTCTGCTGCCACATTCCTTCAGTCCTGATGAATCCTGCCAGAGAGTCCTCTACTTGGCTAGACATGGGGAACCATGTTCAGAATGGAGTTTTAAGTCTCCATTCTTGAGCAGCTTTAACAGTGGGGTCTCGTGGTATTACTATTAAAAAAGCTCAAATAGATGCATCATAAAGGCAAACAAGGTTCTTTGGGTAGATGCAATATCTTTTATAAGACCAACTAAATAGTTGGGAAAAGTTCTTTGCGAGCTTTTGGGCACAAACGTCCTGAATGATATATACATTTTAAAGGTTTGTGCAGAGAACAATGTGGACAAATGGCCACAATTACATTTCTGGTGGTATGGAATTGATTGATATCATCCTGCCTGGAAAACGTTGATAAAATATGTATTTCTTATCCCAGGCCCTCCTGGACAACCAGGTCACCCTCAGGCAGGAGAGAGCCATGTGAAAGATGCTGGCAAAGCAAAGAAGAGCCGTGCTATTAAGATCAGCAAAGTTGCAGCTGCGTCTGAGAAGTGGCGAGTGTCTGTGTCCCGCAAGATCACAAATGCCGACGAGCTGAAATATCTCGATGAGTTCCTTCTAAACAAGGTGAAAATCGGCGAAGTAGAATGGAAGGCGTTCTGTGGCTAGTTATCGGTGGAAAACTGAAGTAATTTGGTGTGGAAGTTTTTCCTTTTTCCTGACTTATATTTTGCATATTTATTTTTCTCATTTTTTAAGTTTTCCTGAAATAGTAGGGATGTAGGGCAGCGCAACGCTTCGGTTGCTGATTCAATTCAGCCCGATTTTCAGTGGCTGAATCTTCAAATCCAAATCTAATCGGGAGACCCTGTAATCTCTCTGAATCAATCCATCGATTCGGAGAGATACAGCAATTTGGACATAGACACAGCTTTAAATCTTTCTACGTACCTCTAGGGAGCTGGCGGCTCGCGAATGTGGCAATGCTGGGGTGCGTGGAGTGTCCCACAGGAGCAGCAGACCCGCAAGTGGACCCAGAAGCACTTCTGGGTCTGCCGGGGAGCATGCTGGGGGTCCCCCTGCCCCCAGCTCGGCGACTGGTGCCTCCTGGGTCTGGGGGCACCCGGGGTCCCCTGCGGCCAGCCGCCAAGCCAGGGGGGGGGCCGCCTGCAGCAGAAGTACTTCCAGTCTACTTCCGGGTTCATCACTGAGCACGTCGGGGTCCCCCCCACTTCTGTGGGACACTCCATCCGCCCCAGCATCGCAGCGTTCACAAGCTGCGCCCGGTACCTTGAGGTACGTAGAAAAAACATCTAAAGCTGTGTCTATGGCCGAATCACTGATTCTCCGAATCAGGATTGAATCTTTGGATTCGGCTTACTCGAATTGAGGACAGCGATCCCAATCAATGAATCGAATCACTGTCCCCGATTCGGGCCAAATCCAAATCAAATAGGTCCTGCTTTGTGGACCTCTACACGGCTGCCCTGCTGGTAGTTGGGAGCTGTCCAGCTCTTCTAGTGTGGCGTGCCGCAGGCTTTGATAACTTGATGCAAAACTAGATTGTGCCATGACACCAGATTAGTTTTTTCCTCTGTCCTGAGGTTCTTGATGCACATAGATCGAATCTGTATGGCTCAGTTCTGTCCCAGGCAGCATTACCGTGCTGCTGCTGCGTGCATCACTCCTGAACCAACAGTTGTGTAGGTTTGTTTGCATGGTGCTTTGCTTAGAGGCAGGAACTACTTACCCCACCTGCACTGTTGCAGTAAAGCGCGCACAAGAATAGTTCATTTGCCTTTTAAAAACCCATTGGGAGCAGAAGGGCAGTGACTGGGCAAGGAGGGAGAAACTAGGTAATAGCTGTACTACTTTGACAGCAGCTCCTTACCTCTGCAGAAGTGTCTGGTCTGGTTTGGCCAAATGGCTAATGGCTTAATATACACTGTACATTTTCACCTTAAATATGTTTTTGTGACAAAGATTATTGCCTTTCAGATAAATGACTTGCACTCTCAGAAGTCTGCTATTGAATGCTTGTTTTTCAAAGCCACAGACAAGTTTAGAGGACACATCAAAACCATGTACTCTGTTCCTGTAAGTAAAGCTTTGTTGCCTCCAAAACCAATGTGAGCATCTCACAAACAGTAGCTTGGCAAAAGAGTGGGAGCTTAAGTGTATTTTTTAGCTCCCCTTATTAGTTTTGCCTTTGGCCAGGCTCTTATAAGAGCTAAGCAGGAATTGAAAAAAAGTAATCAAATACTTCAGTATTTTTATTTCAGCAAAGAAATTTGAGTGCAGCTGCCAAATCCTGCAGGCACTGCTCATGAGAAGAGACGCCTCTTTGTTTACCTGTTAAATATCCACTCTTGCAGATGGTCGCCTGTCTTCCTTGTCCTCGGCCTGTGTCTGTCTGCATGAGTTGCTACGGAGGAATGCAGAGTGCTTTCCCATGTTCCCTGCCCTCGCTTTGCCTCCTCACGTAGCACACTTTTCTGACTCTGCTTTGTGATGTATTGTCTTCAACTAAAATTGTGAGTGTACTCTCACACCTGATTTGTCAAAACAGGCCATAAACCTGTATCCAAAATTGTATCAACAATATCAGAAGAGAAGAACGATGCATTGTATTAAACTGGTTGTTCATATTTGACTAATGCCTTTATTTTCTCTAGAATGAAAAGATCCATGTTGGCTATAAAGACCTGATGGAAAACTATCAGCTTCTAGTTGTAAATCTGGCAAAAGAGATAGAAGAGAAAGAAGTCAAGCTAGTTTTAAATATCTTCCAGTCCCTTCTTGATGAGTTTTCCCGGGAATATTGCAAAAAAGAGGAGTCTGAGCAGCACAAGGTATGCTAGTCAACCATTGTATAGCCACGCTGTGTGAGAGAAGTTACTTTGAACTCTAGAAAACTAGAACCACGTTTATTCCAGCCGTTGCCATGAGGAAGCTATGCAACTTCAGAACATTTTTCCACAGAAGTTTTGTTCTTTTGGAAATTTTTTTCACCATATTAGTGAAAATCCCCCACACCACAGATTTTAGGGGCTTTGGAGAGGTCTTGCCTTGCTCCTACACGATGGTCATTTTGTTATTTTTTTAAGATTCTGAAACGGTAACAGCGAGTCGGGGAGGATTTGCTTGAAGCTGTTCGGATGGTGCCGCAGCTCCGGTTGCTGCTCGAGAGAGGCTTGCTGCGCTCTGACAGGGACCTCGCGCGGCTGCCTCGGGGAGTGGGCCAGAGGAGATTTTAAACGAGGGTGGTGCTGGAGTGGGGGCTGTGAGGTTCAGTGGCGAGAGGAATCCTTAAAGACAAATACAGGGTTTTTTAATTCTGTTGCAGCAAAGCAAAGCGCAGAAGAAGAAGCGGAAACAGGAGCGTGCAGTGAGTATTACTTTTGTTGTAAAAAAGCAGGACGCCCCCGGCCTGGGTTGGGGTCCCATCCTAAGTGCTGTATGGGGAAAACCCTTCCCCAGAGTGCTGACCCCACTGACTCTACAATGAAATGATACTTGGTTTGCAAAATAAACTAACTGTTAATCTCTTAACTGCATCACGTTGCTGCTTTTGTCTGTAATCGTGTAGCAGAGTGCAGAACCATTTCCTGGAATGGGCTCACTTTATTCAGTCATTATGGGGTTGTCTACACACAACCAGTTGTGAAAATTAATCCAAATTAGCTACAAGTGTGAATTTAAAGAGTGAATTTATTTTATAACATTTATAACAAAGATGTTCATTATTTAATGGTGACTTCAGTGTGGAATATGTTTGTGGCTGATTTGCTCTGTGCTTTAATTTGAATGCGTGGCATGGAGGTCCCTGATGCCCAGCTGCCCACACGCCATGGGCAGGTCTGCAGCTGAGGATCTGGGAGGTCCTGACCCTGGCTGCCTGCGTGTATCCAGCTGCAGACATGCCTTTTAAATGTACGGTTATGCAGGGAGCCTGGCACTGGAAACCGGCTCCCCAACACTAGGCTTCCCATGCTCCTGCAGCCGGTCAGTTTTGGGGTTCTGGGATAAAACCTAACGCATCAATTTTGCAACTAAATTAATATCTAAACAATTAAACACTTTGCATAACTGTGCTAGGAAGCTGTACGTCAAGGGGTGCGGATGCTCGTGCTTGATGCACAAGCTGATTGTTCTCTGGGTTCGACCACTTTAGATAAAGTTGTGCGGTTAAAGTTTTCACCGCTGGCACAGAAGCTTTTGGCACTGGCTTGTGGTTGAAGTGAGCTGCTGTCCAGGTAGGTGGCCTGGTATCCCTGAACACATCTAGTTCACCTGTGAAAATCTTTTCTGGGATACAAAATATGCAAAATGTTTAAAGGACAAGTGACTGATCAGAGTTGGCAGCTCTAGCTTTCATGTGACTGGATTAAAGTTACTCTCCAGTAAATGTCACGGTTATTGAAGTGAGCCAGCTTGCTCCCTTGGGCTAGAAGAACATCTGGGCATAGGGATAGGACAGGCAGAGGAAATTGTGGAAGAAGACGTATACCATGGTAGCAGCCTGTCTTTATACACAGAGCAATTCACTTCTCTCCCTCCTTCCCAGATTGAGGAGCACAATGGCCACGTGTTCATGAACTACCAAGTGAGCATTCGGCAGTCGTGTGAGCAGTGCTCATCCTACATTTGGCCCATGGAGAAGGCCTGTCTCTGCAGCAGTAAGTGAAGTGCGTCATTGCTCTGCTTAGCCTTCAGAAAGGCCCAAGTCCTCGCAACTGTGCCTGGTGCAGACAAGCAGGGCTTAACTGCTTAGCTGGCTGGACTGGAAGCAGAGGCAGGCAGAGCCTTATGCAGTGAGAGGGCAGGTGCAAGCAGCTGTCACAGTAGGAAGTAGCAATTCTTTCCAGCCGCTTCAATGGAGCAACAGCCATGCTTTAAATGCAACTGCTTGTTGCTTTTGCTTTTGTGGCAAAAGGTGGTGGGGTGAGGGGGATTTAGGTGAAATAAGAAAGGAAACCTACCACTTCCATGTAGCCGTGGTCTGTCCAGCCAGTGCTGCCATGACGCTGAGAGTGATTTGCCATTTCTCTTACAAAGATGAAGGTGTTGTGTAGGCTGCAGACCTATAAGTGACTGTAGTACAATGTTGAGGTAACTTGGTTAACTTTAAACTAGTTAACTCAAGATGTGGGAGCACCCACATCTCAGCACAACCTCATGTTTGCTGGCAAGTCAGGGCAAATTATCAGTTAAATTAGAGCCCTCTGTACACATGCTTCAGTCAACTGCAGTGCTGGCATGCCCCAAGATACAATTTGGAAAGCACTCTACGTATAGCTTATTCAAACTAAACAACAGATGAGGGAAAATTCAGCGCTTGAATCTGCTTTGATCTGTTTGTAAAACTCCTCTCTTCTCTGTAGGTTGCAAGTTGGCTTGTCACAAGAAATGTGTGTCCAAAATTCAGAGCAGCTGTACATCCGGTTTTGGAAGAAAGGTGAGAGCTCTTCTGCCTTTAGAATGCACTCACGTAATGTGCTAGAAGAGTTCATACCGGAGATGGTCTGAACAACGGCAACTTCACAGTGTTACCATCAGGCAGCGTGCCTGCCATGGGGCCTCCTGCAACCAAAAGTTAGCAGAGAGCCTGGGGTAAAGCGTTCAGCTTTCATGTCTCAGAGCCAGATGTAGCAGGAGACAATAACTTAAGTGAATTTGGTAGCTTGAAAATCGGGATCCAAGTCACACTCGTACTGTCTCGATTCTAGAATGACCAAGATGCAGAATCACGTCACTTTGGGGTTTGTGTGAGTTCCTTAACCAGTGATAAGAATTCAGTCCCCGTGGTCCTGGAGAAACTGCTAGAATATGTGGAGATGCATGGCCTCTACACAGAAGGCATCTACAGGAAATCTGGGGCAGCAAATCGCATAAAGGAGCTGAAGCAGTTACTGGAGTCAGGTCAGAGATGATGTTATCAGTCGTTTCTGGTTCCATGCACAGCGTGCTGCTGCCTTGCCAGTCTCAGAGCATCCGTAACTCACACTTTCGCATCAGAAAAGCTTCCCAGTGGCAGCGTCTGCACTGCGGAGCCTGGTGTACAGTTCTGTAGCCGTCATCGGCTACCGCACGCTCTGACATACCTACCCCATTGCTGCACGGGCTCTGTGAGTACAGATGCAGCAGCGCTGGAATCCTTTCACAGCTCCCAACTTTGAAAGTTGATTCTGCCTATTTGAGGAATCAAATATCTAAATGTGCTAACTCTTTTCAGATCCAAATTCAGTGAAACTGGAGAATTTTCCCATTCATACTATCACTGGGATCTTGAAGCAGTGGCTGCGGGAGTTACCAGATCCCCTCATGACGTTTGCGCAGTACAGTGACTTCCTCCGAGCAGTAGGTAGGTTTGTAGTCACTTGGAAGAATTCGCTGTGTTATTTACCATGCTGGAGGACTCGGTGCCCCAGTCCCAACTGTGTTTGCTAGAAGCTGTCGACCCTAAATTGGGATTAGAAAATGTTTTTCTCCAGAGTTTCTGATGTGACTTCAGTGCTCCATTCCCGTTCTTCAGACCGGGGCTGTCCAGGCTAGACTTTCTGGAGTCAGCTGAACTGCTTCGTACAAAAGTGCGAATGGCTCTGCCACCCAGCTACACTCTTCCCTTCTGTGCAGTGATTGCTTTTGCTCAGAGCCTCAAAGGACAGTCAGTGGGAGCTTTGGGCAGCAGAACTTTTGTGAGCTCTGAATTAAATCCTGTATTCTTATCTCCTTATGCAGAGCTACCAGAAAAGCAGGAGCAGCTCTGTGCCATTTACAGCGTCCTTGATCAGCTTCCACAAGCCAATCACAACACGTTGGAGCGACTTGTCTTCCACCTGGTCAAGTAATTGAATTTTCTGTCTTATTTAGTGCTAATTCCATTTTCCCATGTCATTTTTCCAGTGACTCGTAGGGAAGTCATGTAAACTGAAGGTATAACTATTCACCAAAGGCGTGTTGAATTTATCTTGCAAGCTTCCTGACAGCCTGACACTTTTAGGGTGGTCTGGGCAGGATTTAACTGTTGTCCTGTAAAATTGACACAAGGATGAGGGAGTTTAGTATTGGCAGTTTGTTTGGGTTTTTTATATATAAAATAGCAGTTTGCTCTTCCACTCTTGTGCGTACTCGCACGTCCTAAGGAGTGGTTTTGATGGTCTTGTCTTTAATATTAGAATCCTGGTTCAGGACCTCTTGACAGTGCTCCTTCCTCCGTACGCTGACGGTGGAGCCGTCTTGAATGAGTGTTGCTCCTTCCTGGCACCTCTGAGGGATGGCTTCTTGTGCGCTTGTCCCAGAGAGAGCTTTGGTTTTACTGAAGAAGGCTGTCAGCACCTTTTGAATTTCTTTTGCTTTTCTTCTCACCACTTTTTTCACTTTTTAAAAAAATGTTCTTATGGGGTCTCAGCATTTATGTGGTGATAAGTGTCTTGCTTCTGTGAATATCCACTGGCGAAGATGCCAGTATAGCTGAATGACAAGCATTATAAGCACTAAGTGCTTGTAGCATTCTGGTGTTGAGATGGAAAGTGCTAATAGGGCACAGGTTGGAAAGGCTGTGCTTGTCACAGGATCCTAGAGTCCTAAAAATAATAATATCTGACTTTACAGGTAAGGTGCAACTGGCTTGCTAAGCGGGGCTTATCCAGGCTATCTCAGTCTTGGGGTTACGTTCTCTTGCACTCTGTTTTGTGCAACAAGATGTAAACTTAACTCATTTCCCAGGACTTTCTGCACGTAGTGAATCGTTCTGGGAATTACCCCCTAACCATCTTGTTGCTACACTTGGGAAAAGTTTGATCGGATTGTTTCTAGCAAAATGTGCTGAGAAATATTCACTTTTGTTCCATGCATTGAATTTCAGGGTGGCCCTGATAGAAGATATAAACCGCATGTCACCTAATGCTCTGGCTATCATCTTTGCTCCATGCCTCTTGCGCTGCCCTGATAATTCAGACCCTCTAACCAGCATGAAGGACGTCTCAAAGACGACAATGTGAGTGTCAGACAGTTTGCTTTGGGATCTATCTGGTCAGTATGTAGTGTGGGAAATGCCCTTCCAGCCCTGTGTGGACAAGTGCACCTCCTGTTCCTTGCATTTCACTATCCCCTTGAATGAACTATCTTCCAGCCCTGTAAACAAGGTGGTTTTGGTGGACTGAGAAATTGCCACGGTCCAAGTTCCCATCTTGCCTGGGCCCCTGAATTTGTGCCCTTACTCAAGCCCTTCATCTGTCTCAGTTTCTTGGCGTGTAAAATGGGATGACACTCTTGTTCTTGAGACTCATGCAAGGTTAGTGTACAGCATTTTGTACACATACATGCTCATTTGTATCGTGCATCAAAAATAATGAAAACTGCATTGGGGCAAGGCCTTGCGTCTTGTTCTGCAGAAGGAGCCCTGACTGGAGCATCAAGGCATTGCTGTGTAACATTAGTGCTAGTCAGCACTTGAAAATGTTACCTCTTACTCCTTGCACGGGTTTTGTGGGTGGGGTCCTGGGTGGGTGGGGATACAGCAGCATATTTGTACAGGATAAAAATCATGATTATGCATTTGTGTATAACTGTTGTGTTGAGAAAAGAACCACTATTTTGATTGTAATAGGGGCAGGAACAAACCTGTACGTTTTACATCTGCCTGGGAGCCCATCAGCCTTTATCTTGAATCTTTCCTTGAGTTGGGAGTTCTGCCCATGCCGTCTATGCCGACTTCTAATAGGCCTTCTGGATTCACTGCGGCTTCTCTAGCTTTCCAAGTGCTTATGACCCTTGCTGTGTCAGATCGCCCTTTGAGCAGCCTCCATCTATTTAAACAAAGAGCCAGAGGAGAAATTAAAGAAGTATTTGAAAAATGATGAAGTGACAGCTTTTTCCAACTTCTGATTCGGTCTGCTTTTCCCGTGGGGCCGTAGAGGTGGAGAAGGGCAGTTTCGGGAACGTTCTGTGCCGGAGCAGGGAGGACAGCAGGTAGAGACAATGGAAATAGGTAGCAGGCTGGGTGATGTTTGTTCATTTACCATTGTTGCATGGAGACAGTGTGTGAGGTTTGGGTTCTCCCAGTGAGGACGTGCATCATCTTGTGTAGCACTGCTTTGTGATTTGTGGTCAGTTTTGCTTGCCTGCATAGCCTCTTCCCCTTGTATCACGCAGCACCGCTTCTGTAAAGAATTCATCTGGAGAGCTGGCTTTGAGGGACCCATCCCCATGTCCGTCTGACATCCCTGACCTGGATATAGTCACTGACAGTGTTAACGATACATCCACATGTTGGTGATGCTTCTCATCCCCATAGCTGTCCATAGGACGTGTCTCCTTGGAGACAAGCTTCTGAATAAACTTCTGCTCTTTCGTGCAGGTGTGTGGAGTTGCTAATAAAAGAGCAGTTGAGAAAGTACAAGATAAAAATGGCTGAGATTAATCAGCTGGAAGCAGCCGAGAGCCTTGCTTTCCGTCGGCTTTCGCTGCTTCGACAAAACACGGTAAGTACTGCGGCAAGCCCCCGGGCCTCGCATCCCAGCAGGCGGACCCCGGTGGGGGTGCTGAGCCCAGCACTTTGTTAGGAACCAGGCGTGCTGCCACTTGGGAGTCTGGGTTTAGGGACATGAACAGCGAGTACGTACCTCCTGGACGTGCGGTGACTTCTGGAGAGCACCTAGGTCCCCGCCCAGTGCCGCCTCTAGCCAGAACATGAACTTAGTGAGCTCGTTCCACAGCAAACGGATTCCTTCGTTCCAGGGGCTGTGGTGGTTCTCTTGTTCCAGGCGTCCTCTGCAGAGGCTATGTTGTGCGTCTCAAGCTTTCTAGATTAGCTAACTGTGCAAAGGCATCACGTGATCAAAGCCTCTTTGGGGCTGAAGATGACTTAAAATGCATATAGTACATAGATCTGTTGTCTTTCTGTGGGTTAGCGGGTGAAACAAATTGCCCACTTTAGGAACCTGTTCCTAGCTCTGCCCCAAACTGCTTGAATGGCCTTGGACAACTCAAGTGTCTCCTTGGACTCGGTCACCCCTTCTCTTAAACTGGGGAGTTGGTATTTGCTTGCCTTTTGGTTTACCAGAGGAGCTTTGAAATACAGAGAATGAAGGCACTGTAGTGGAAGAGGTGGGTCTCCACTCCACGCTGACTCCAAACCCAGTGCTCGCACCTCCTGGATAAGGAGGCAGTATGGGAGGGGTGGTGGGACAAGGATTGCATTACCATATCCTGTGCTCCTGCCTCTCTGTACTATGTAGTGTGTGATCTGGATCAAATCCTGCCTAAATACTCCTAGTCTAGTCTGACTTCGTGAATGAGTGCTCATTGCACTGTGATTTTCGCCATACTTCCTCAGCCTGGTCATCCCATAGATCAATTGATCTTTTTTTTTTTTTTTTTAAAGGAAGGTCGTATTAAAGCCTTGCCCTTTTAAATTTGTGGTATGAACCTCTTGTGTGGATGTTAAGCAGCACTAGGCAAGTAGGTTTTAAGCTGCATGTCCACTTTTAAGAAGGATGTAAGATGTCTGACAGCTGAGGAATGAGATTCTCCATGTGGACCTCAGTATTGACGTTTGTACAACTGTTTGCTGATTCAGAAGCTGCTGTAGCTGTTCTGCAAACCCTAGAAATCTAACAGGAGTGAGGATTTTACAACAGGAACAGCTAAATATCACTGGTGGACAAGAAAAACTTAAAAAGCTGCTTGATTGGGCATTGCCAATGAGCTGTTTTACAAGGTTAAAATATGCTGAGCTGAGTGAAAGGATTGTGATGATGACTTATCATGTAGCTGTATGCTTGGGTAGATTGTTCGTTTCATAAGCCTTTAATATTTTGTGATTTATCTGGTTTGAAATTGCAAAACAGCAAAAATACTTAACAGCTAGACGTGCTGTGAACCTATGTAGTTTTAATGACATTTTTCTGATCAGAAAAACAGCTTTCTGCAATTACCTGCCATAGTGAATTTGGTCTTCATCTTTCTTTAGCTCTGGCCTGTAAAACTTGGGTTTTCTTCTCCTTCTGAGGGGGTACTGGTATGTACAATACCTGACGGGTTCTCTGTGCATGGTTACTTCTCTTGTGGCACTGCTGCATGACTGGGAACTTGCTTGGTTGAAAAGGCACTTAAAACAATCCAGACCGCGTGCACCAATACACCCTTTCCCTACCTGCATGTCCAGCTGTTTCCCTGCTTGTCAGAAATTCTGAGTGGTTCATATTGGTTTTAATTGACTCTCAAAACTAAATACCAGTAAATGAGGGCAAATTGAGTTTCTCATAGAGGATGCTGAAACAAATCCGGTGAATAAATGTTTCATGAGAAACTCAACTACTCTTTGCCCTCTCTAAATCTGTGTCTGGAATGGGTAACTAAGAACTCTTTCCCACTTCTGTTGGAGTCCTTCACATGCCATCTCCCCCGCCCTCTGCCTTTCAGACCCAATGCGCTATCCAGACTAGAGCATAGCTTTATCTTGCACCTGAGCTAGAAATATGACGTGGTTCTCTCTTACAGAATAAAAGCCCCCAGCCTAAGGGAAAGGACGACAATAATTTTCCTGAGCTGGGCTCGCTTCAGGAGGAAGAGGAAGCATCTGATGCTGAGAAGCGAGAAAAGGAGATTTTGATTGAACGCATCCAGTCAATTAAGGAGGAAAAGTGAGTCCCAGTTTTCCATTTCTGATTAAATCTGTTTAGCTCTGCAGCTTGTTCCTTGTGCCTCAAGAGGTAGCATAATATGCTGCTTTAATGTTGTAGGGCAATATTAAAATGACTTAATTATTTAGTCAGGTCTTTAGGAAGTTGGAAAGAGAAAGTAAGAGGTTAACAGGTAAAGACAAATAAATATAAGACTTTGAAATATAAGTTGTGAAGGTGGAGATTTAGTTGTTCATGTCAGTGGGTTTGGTATGCATTGAAAGTCTTTGCCCTTCTGGAGTGCTACCGTGTGCATGTTTGCAGGGAAGACATAACTTACCGATTACCTGAGCTTGACCAGCGATGCTCTGATGAGGAAAACGTGGACTCGGAGACCTCGGCAAGCACAGAAAGCCTGCTGGGCGACCGAGCAGGGAGGCTGGATGCCGAAGGTCAGTATTAAGGTAGTACGTGCTTTCTTATCTTCTACATCCCCTTACCTCTGTCCTGCAGCCTGACATCTGCTTAAAACTGATAGTCTCCATTTGTGTGTTAAAACCGTGCGTCTTACCATCAAAGTGCCTTGTCCTTTCTCTGAAGGAGCTGCTCCGTCTGGATTCCAGAGCCGTGACCAGAGCCTCGGCGGGCTCACCAGAGACTCCAGCAGCGCGCCTGCTGTTTCTCTTCCATTGGCCTCCGCACACTCCTCTCCTGCCTCCTTGGCTACAAGACACAGATCATCTTCGATGCTGGTCAGCATGAAACTACCGCGCCGAAATCCAGTGATGCCAACAGCAAATATAAGACTTCCTCCTGGGATCCTCAAGCTGACAGAATCCCAGGGCAGGACTTCAGTTACGGATGCGTCTCAACTCGTGGTGAGACGGAGGGAGCGGCCAGCAAGGCGACCTGATAAGATCCACTCCGTGTACATTGCACAGGGGTCGGCTGTGGCCCAGGCTCAGGAATCTGTGGATGAATATGAACCAACAGCAAAAGTGAAGCGGCGGTTTTCAGACCCTTACTCGCATGTGCCACCTATGCCTGAGTGACATAAACCCGATTCTTAAGTTGAAGGTTGACTGCAGCTACACGCCATCCCTCGAGGGGCGTGAAGGTGCACACGTGTCCTTGTGGTTGGGGAGCTGCCCGCCGGGCCCTTCACAGCAGGCCCAGGCCCAGGTCGAGCGGAGCTGCTCATAGCAAACGATATTCTGCTCTTTGTAAGACATCTAAATTAAAAGGAACTGCAAAAGAAGTAGGATCTTAAATCTGCTTTAAGTAAAGTGCGTGGAACTGAGCCTGTCCGAGGAAAGCGTGGCCCTGTGGGCCCTGGTAGGACCAGAGTGGAGCGGGGGAACCTGGGGCCTTGCTCTGCACCGGTTATGTTTCTACAACAGCTTCCATGGCGGTTTGCGGACTTTCTGATGTTGTAATGGCCTTCGCTGAGGCCAGAAAGTATATCGACATATTGATGAATACATTGCACTTTTTAACCCCGGTCGTGTGCGGTCGTGCTCACTCATGCTGCTGTGCCAGTGCCGGCCTTTCCCTGGGGAGCGCTTGGTGCTGAGTACAAGCGGGTCCCCGTCGCTCTGCCCCTCCCGCCACGTGCAGGGGGTTTCCATGGGGCAGGGGCTCGGACCCCTCCGCCTGCCCGCACGGCAGGCGGTTGTGTGGAGACGCGGGTCTGGGACTGGGGTGGGGCCGGGGTCCCCGCAGGCCCCACCCCGCAGCAGAAGGATGGCAGCTCACCAGTGACATGCGGCTGGCTCCAGTGCAGCCGGGCCCCGCGGCGATGGCAGGACGCATCTGGAGCTGAACCTGCTGTGGCTGCCGAGCCGCTGCCACTTGGGCGAGTGGGGGCTGGGGCTGGGGCCAGGAGCGGTGCACCCCGCTGGTGGGCACCACACATTTGAGGGGTTTGGGTGGGGGCTGAAGCTGTTGCTTCAGCTTGGGGCTGCTCCCGCCCTTGTCGTGTAGGCATGAGAGTGCCCAGGCCGCGGTGGCTGCCTGTTCCCTGTCCCAGACCCAGAGTCGCTCCGTGGGGCATCGCCGTCTTGGGCCAGCTGTGTTGCTTGGCTGCCCGTGCCACCGGGCACATCCCGCCTGCTTCCTGGCCCCTGGATGCACATCTCCACTGGGCAGCTGAGCTGGGAACCCAGTGACTGGACGCATCCACTTCCCAGGAGGTGCTGCGCAAGGTGCCCAGCCCTGACCACTGCCCCCTCGCACCCCGCTGCCTCTCCCAGAAGGACTTGTCGTAGCAGCAGACTTTCTGCCCGTAGCTCTGACAATCGGGCAGCCGGGTGACAGACATCCAGTCCAGCCTGCTGTAGACCACAGGGCCTTCGTCGGTCTGAAAATGATGTTGTCCGAAACGTGCACCTGCACCTATTACTACTCGCACGCAAAACCGCTCTTGGGAACATGACCAGGTTTTGGTTTGCCCTGCGTTGGCGGCACGTCGCGGTCAGACAGGTTGTCCTGCATGGGCTGATGCCCAGGGGTTCAGTGTGGAGGTGGAAGGGGAAGAAATGCCCTTAATGCTGGCAGATAAGAGTCTGGCAAGGGGATGTGGAGGCACCTGTAACTGCTTCTGACTTGGGTTTAATGAGTCCAATCCAAAACTCATCATTTAAAACAGTCTCTGTTGCTGGAGATGTATTTCTAGCTTTGGGAGGGAATGCTTTGTCAGCCAGCTAATGTGTGGAGCACCTTACGGTTCAGCATTATCTGGCCTTGCTCGTTTCTTTGGGCTCCACAGAAGTGGCATGGGTAAAGTTAGGCTTCTCGATCTCGCAGTGAGGATCTGTTTGTTGCCCAGAAGACTTTGCTTTTAATGCAGGTTGCAGATTCTGCAGTCTACACGTGTGAGTGGTGCAGCTTAACATCACACAAATGAC
>JAGPOW010000745.1:2627442-2639558 GCA_030014935.1 Caiman crocodilus | reverse complement strand
GTGCTTACACATGTTCGTTGGGCCTTCAGAAGCATCATTAGATCACGTTTAATTAAAGGGAAGCTCTCATCAATTGAGGGTCAGCCTGCATAGCCCTCAGAATCTGTCACTGCTTCCACTTGCTGCCCACACTTGTGAAAGTTTTGCTTGTTTGGGGGGGGTTTTCTCTCCAGTATGTAGGTGCTCTTGAAGAGATGCTTCTTGAACTAAAGAAACACTCCAGGTGAGAGCTCTCTAACCAGACACAGCTTATCTTGCATGGTTTTTAAGTTAGTTTGGTACCTGTGAAACATGGAGCTCAGGATGCTGGAGTTGCACATACACCTGGGTCTCTGATAATAGGTTGCTGGCTTGTGCTTGGGGAGGCTGCTTGATGTGGCTGGAGTCTGAGAGGTTGCTTACCCCAGAGGATGTTTTACTGCCATTAACACGTGTCCAGCCCGGTGGTGAAGTCCCTGCAGGAGCGCTCGGCGGCCTGTTTAGACCTCTGGGGCTCCATTGTGCGGCGGAGCCTTTTCAGTCTCCACGAGCAATCTGGGCGGCAAGATGCATCTCGGGGGCTCTCCCCTGCATGTGCACCCTCACACTCTCCGTGTCCCGGAGAAGCTACCGCTGGAGGTATCGGGTGAGTTCATTTTCTGTGGGCAGTTCAACCTGCGATGCTTCCGAAAGCTAGGTGCTGGGGACCCAGCCGTGAGGGTAACCCTGTCGGAGTAGTGTCTGCTAGGACTCCCAGCCCCTGTGCACTTGATTTTTCTGAAATGTTTGCAGTAGGAAATGCTGACTCCTGGTTTTCATGATATCCTCTGCCGCTTGCAACAAGCCTGCCCCCGAGTTGCTGAATGAATACTCCTGCAAAGTGGATTTCTTAAAGGGACTTCTGGAAGCTGGAAAGTTGGTAAGACCCTTGTCCAGCCTGAAGTGCCATGCTAAGTGTTCTTTACTTGAGCTCGCGATGCTGTCGTTGTTCTGGGGGATCGAGTCTCTAGCATCCCTCTTGAAGCGTCGAGTCTCATCTTGGATTCCACCCGTGCGCGTTCTTCCTCCAAACCTCGAGCGTGTCGGTCAGGTCTAGAAGTCGAGCGGCCGTGACCTCTGGCATTCCAGACTCGTTCTAGACGTGTCGCAGAATGACCTTCGAGCCTTTGTGACCGATGCGGCTTGTTCCACGCAGCTCGCCCTTTTGTCTGTGCCTCCCGCGTGGCACATCTCTAGAGAGACGTCTGTGCATCTGGAGAATCGGCATTTAATGATCTCTGTGCTGCCGTTTGATCTGCTGCGGTCGCAGCTGTCTGTGCTGTCGTTTTGCTTCTCTCCATATTGTGCAGGGAAGAGCTCTCGGGATTCTTGCCCCAGATCACTCAGTCTCCAGCATCCCTTGCAGAGCAGTGGGTTAATGACTCCTTTTGGCTATTTCTCTTTTATAGTGGTTATCAACTGAGAAGGCGCTGGCAAATCTGTTCCTGGCTCCAGGACGAACTCCTACTACGACCAAAGAGCGAACCCCAGCCACTTAAACAGTTCACCTGCGGACGAAAGCTCGCTGTACGACAAGATGAGGCTCTCTGCGGGGCAGGTCATAGCCAAGGGAACCCCTTACAGCTTCTGAGATGTTTTTATTTCATTCTTTTTGTTCAATTCTCCTCTCAAAGAGTGTGTTTTTAAAGCTGAGGGATACACCTCTCCCCCCGCAGCGAGAGTGCAGATTGTCCGTTAGCAGCAGGTTGCCTTCGAGGGGCTGCGCCTAGCTCACGATCTGTGACGCTCTTGGCTCCTTGCGGTGGGTACAGGGCAGTTGCCCACTTGCTGACCAGAAGCATTAGGAGGAGGAGGATGCTCTGGGGGCGAGAGGTGCTTGCAGGTGGGCCCCAGTTCCACGTCTGTGTGTGCATCTAATCTAATCTTTGTCGTCTTGCCTCCCCAAGATCCCTTGTCCATCGATGGCAAGTTTCTATCCGAGAACCTGGTTCAGACGCTCAGGATTGCACGCTGGTGCCTGGGGTGGTTACAAATCGGCTGACGCCTGCTTGACCGCAGGAGGCTGTCGCCCTGGGACGCCTGTCAGACCAGCTGATAAGACAAGTAGAAGTGCTAGCACAGATGCTGGTATTGTGTAGTGCCCGGGTGTGCCCGGGTGTGATTGTGCTCGGCTGCTTTAGGACAGAGAGCATCTGTCTGCGTGAATTCAGACTGACTTCAGGGTTGGACACAAGAGTCCGGTCGTATTGTTACCTGTGTCTCCTGGCACCGGCAGATTGCGTAGTCCAGGAGCCACTTGAGTCCAGAGCATGTTAACTCTTCTAAAATGTGTGACTGGCCCCCACTGTACCCCGCCACATCAGTGCCCAGTTTCTCTAGCTGCTGCTGGAGGAGCCACGCTTTTCTTAGATCAGAAACAGCCGCTGTCACTTGGGAACAGTGATTCAGTCCTTTCCTTCAAGCTGGTCTCTTCCATTTCTCTGAACTGGAGGCAGGTGTGATAGCTTGGCGCCTCCTCCGTCAAAGCTTGCTAAACTCGTTTCTTCAGGCAGATGCCTAGACAAAGTTAAACCTTTAATTTCCTTTGGCCTCTTGTAGTTTTCATGGATTGCTGCTTGCCAGGATCGAGTCAGGCCTGGAGGTTTATGATGTGCTAAAACACAAGGTACCTGCTTGTCTTTAAGAACAGATTCTGAGGAGCCGAGTGTCAGGAAGTGCAAGTCAGTCAGTCGGATATAACATTTTGCTGCTGTGTGGGAAGCGACAGCCGCTTTCCAAAGGCTTCTGACTTCCAAACGTGTTTTGATTTGGGGGCAAGGGTTTTGCTTCCTGTTTGTGTAAGCCCAGGTGTTAACGACTGGCTTCCATGGTCTGTGTTTAACTTGCTGCTCTTTCCAATTGATAAGATTCGTGAGCTGTGATGTAATGTGCTTGTCAGCTTACATAGCAAAGTGCTTTCAGGAGAGCAGTCCTTGAAACATTTGACGTATCCTACCCTTTCTGCCTTGCTCTCTGTAGAGCACTTGCACCTGATGAGAAACGGTGGGCAACGGAGCTGGATGCCGTGTTGCAGCACCATCAGAACTGCAGGAGGATTTAGCAGAAGAAATGCTGAGTTTGGCTTGCGGTCTCCAAAACAACACTTTGGCAGCACTAAACATTATTGAACAAGGTAACCAGGTAGCGCCCGTTAGTACTAGGAACTGGGTAGGAACGCAGCCTAAAGCGCGAATATGCTGAGAGAGAGTATAAACAGTAATATCTGCAACTGGCTGCTAAATACGGCTACAAGGGAAGGAGTTCACTGGCGGGACCCGTCTTGTCTTTGATGCATGTGGTCTTTACTGAGGACAGACTTTATCTTTTGTTTTACCTTCAGCTCTGTGAGAAATGGTGTCCAAAAACTTTCAAGTGGAGGTGTCCGAAGCTATGTAGGTCTGACCGTTGAAGGCTTTGGGAGCCGCTGATGTCTGGCATTTCTGCAATTGGGTTACTTCACTTAAGGTCCTAAATCTGCCTGTGGGCATCTCCCTTCAGACTGCAGTTCTCAAATCTGAGTGCCCATAGTATTAACCACTGGGCCCCTTTGTGTTTTCTCCATTGTAGAGCCTGCTGGTCTGGCCATCAGCACCACTTGGCCTCGTTGCCCACCAGCCCCGAGAGGTTGTCTTCCTTCTCCTGAACACCAGCTGCCTTTGTTCCCAGACGTTGTCTCGGTCCCTCAGGACGATCACCATGATGGTGGACCAGAACGTCGAGAAGCCGAAGGATGAGTCTGAACGTCTCGAGCAGCATGCAGAGAAATCTGTCAACTGGTGCTGCGGATAATGCTAATCACAGTGTGTTTTATTTTTATCAGCATGATCCTCTTTATCAGAATTTTCCCTAAACTGAGACGACTGCCACAATGCCCGTGAGCGGTATGTGGAAGGCTGGGCTGTGTTGCATGTGTGGATTATCACCCACTCATTTCCTCTACTAGGCTGCTGAACATTTGCTGTGGAGCAGCCACCAGTCACTGGTCTCGTCCCGGGGGGAACCGGCAGATCGATTCTGTATCCCTCCTGTGCCTTTGCTGGACTCGGTGGGACGGACACCTTGTAGAGAAGGGTTGCTGAGTCAAACCCCCAGTAAACCTTTTCATTCAGTTGCTGTTTCCTTGAGGAAACTGGAATAAAGTTTTGATGGTGCATCCCAGCAAAGGGGTCTTTGCAGGTGACTTGGTGAATGCTAGCCTCCTAGTTCCTGAAGCGGTTGTGCCCTGGAGCAAGCCTGTATAGGTCCAGTCCGGTAAAAATCTGTGACGTCGAGATTCTCATCCGGGGTGTTTGGTCTAGACACGGTCTGTCTTGCTGATCTGCTACCTCCTGCGTTGCACAGAGCGAGGCTGTGATGAATCTGAAGAAAGTCAAAAGGGCTGGTAAACCTTTCTTACGGCACGGGGCTATACGGCAGTCATGAATGGTATGAGGAATTCAGCTGCCTAAGAGGTGACTGCAGGAAAGCAGGGCTGTATGCACTTGTTCAATAAAAGGTTTTCCCAGAATGAGAGCACTTAAGAGCACCTGTTTTACAAAAAACTTTTCCACAGCACAAAATATCTTGGGAGAGAAACTGCCTTAAAATGAGCCCTAGACACTTGTGAAGTAGTCTTTCAGAACCAAGCAGCAATTTCCATGGCCCATGTAAGTGCCCCTGAAGCGCTGGTGACCCTGCTTGGGTTCATCTGCCCTGTACTTTCTTGGGGACGGTTCCCCCGAGGGGAGAGCTCCCTCTTTCCGGGCCTGGAAGGGGATTCTCTGCCCGCCGTTCTGGGCTGCCGGGGGCGGCGCGTTCTCCGCAGCCCGCCGGGGCGAGGGGTCTGCTGGGCGTAGCTGCTACCGCAGTCGAGGATGGGAGGAAAACTCGGCTGACTGCTGCTCGGGTCCTGTGTTTGGAGAAGCAAGCTTTGTATTTCATGGCAATGTCCCCCTCCTTTACATTAACCAGCTTGGTTGGGACAAGTGCTGATCTTGACTGCATAAAGCCACGGTGATTGCACACACCGTCTGTTGTGCTAGTTCTTGAACACATCAAGTTACTGGCTAAGCTGTAAAGATCACTTATTTTCTTGTAAGCATTCCTTTGTCTTCATGATGACTGCTGATCCAAGGTATGAGGACTCTCACCTGTAATAACCCCCGAGAAGAAACAAACAGTTGCAGCAGTTAATTTGTGGAAAACATTAACTTCCTTGGGCAGGACCTCGCAGTTGTTACCATGCTGTTCGGTGTCGGTGACTAGTGCGTGTGTTGCCCCTTCCAGCTGGCTGCTGTTTGCTTAGAAAGCCCCGCGATGCAGATTTCTCATCAGAACAGTTTAAATCCAGGGCGCGTTCAGTGCTTGAATGGGAGGTGTGAGAGCAGCTTCCTACTGTCTGCAACCCCTCCCCTCCACCTCTCACCCTCAAGAGAAATCATATTCTCCAAATGCTGTTCTTCAGTTTGTAAGAAGCTCCGAGTCTTACTACAGCATCACAAGCAAGTTGTGCAGGTAGGGGTGTGAAGCCCAAATGGAAGTGCTGTTGTCTGACTATAACATCTTGCCCCTTTAAATGGATAATTAAAATGATGAGACTGTAAGCAGTTGGGACCAGTAATTTTACTTGAGTCTGAAGTTGCAGGTACCCGCAGTGAGAGGGTCGCTGCCCCCAAGTAGGCTTCTGCAGCGCAGCACCTGATGACGACTGTAGGTAGATACCAGCTGCCAGGGCAGGGATGGGACCCAAGCAGTCTAATGTACTTAGAGCAGGATCTCAAGCGACCAAAGCGGTCGGTCTCTGATGGTTGCAAACACTCCCTTGAGCTCTACTGCTAAGCTGCTGCCCTGCTTTCTGCCTAGCAGCATCCGTCCAGCCAGCCCTGCCCCGGCAGTACCAATCCTACCTATGGCAGCACCAAGGCAGGTGGCTGTCTCCCCTCACCCAGTGATTGCTTTGTTAATTGGCAGCTGTGACTTTCCCTCTTGCTCAGATTAATTCAATGATTTCTGTAGCTCAAGAGCAGCAGGCCCCCTCTCCTTTTGAAGTGGTTAAAATGCACATTTTTCCATACCCAAAGAGTTATAGACACTGCTAATGGAAAACTGCTTAATTTTCCTAAGGCCTAATGGAGCAAAGAGGTTGGGCTTGTTAGTTGGCTGTTGACAGACGACCTGCTTTCAGGCGGCAAGTGCGAACCTTTCTAGCAGCCTGGGTCGCCGCAGGCCTCGGAGCACAGCAGCCTCCAGGCCTGGCAGCAAGAGTCGCTGCGGGTCAGTCTAAGCTGCGTTGGCCGGCAGCCTTGGCCGTGAAGATGTTCTTGTACACGTCAGAGCAGCATCCGTGGGCCACAGCTGGAGCTGATGGTCTTGGAGGGTCTGCGGAGGCAACGAGCAGGGATCATGGACAGCAAAGGCAGCACGTTGTACGCAGTGGTTCCCAAGGCAGAGTGACCAGTCCTGCAGCTGAGCCTGGGCATGTATCCGCTGGCTGTACTGCACAAAGCCTCTGTGTGCTCGATCCTGCAGACTGTCTGGCCTTCCAGAACTGGCTGCCAGTTGGGGCAGACTTGCCAGATGGGGGAAGCAACGGAGCTGCAACCAGAGTGCTATTCCTGACTTTGTTTGCTTAGTATGTGGCAAGTCTCTGCCCTTCTTTCTGCCTGGGTTACAATACTGGAGTGGTACATCATGGGGCTGCGGCTTAATGCTTTCATGCTAGTAACTGCCAGAGAAATGCCAGTGCTGCCTTCCTTACGCTGGACAGTGTGACAGAGGAGGCAGACACAGTGGGAGGACAGCCCAGCAGGAATGGGGCCGACAGGCAGCCACAGCCATCAGTACTGAGCCGACAGGGAATAGAGGTCCTTGTGTTACGCTCGAGAAGCTTTGATCCTGGGATGCTCGGGCAAGAAACGGCAATGCAGGGAAGTGAACTGTGTAGGAGGGGAAGTCTGCTCGTGTGATCTGGGAGAACATCCACAGAGCCCCAGTTCACTTCCTTCCTTCCACTGGGATATCCAAGTCCCACAGCACGCTGGTAAAGCCGGCTGGCTTGTTAACATGCTGATAGGAAGCTTGGGGGTGCATGTGCTGCCATCGTCTGATCTCTTGGCCTGTGCGTGTTCGCTGGGTCCGTTTCTCTCGGTTGGTAAGCCAGTAGCTCCTTGCAGCGTCTTGCAAAGACCTCTGCCTTTCAGTGGCAGCTACCACGTCTAGCAAAGCCCCTGGCATCTCACCTGTGTGGGGAGCAAGCATGTTAAATGTTCACGGAGCAGCTGAGCTACAGAAATAGCCAAAGAGGGAAGAAGTGGGTGGGAGTGGAATCGGTTCAAGAAAAACCTGGATGGAGCAGCCTTTGTCATGGGTAGCAAGTCCCTCAAGTGAGAGGAAACTTCCCGAGACAGTGTCATGGCGCTAGGCTAAATGGAGCATACGGCAGTGAGAGTGGTTATCAGTTACCAAGCTGCAGAGCAGCAGCTTTGTCCTGTTGCCACCAGTTTAGACCCTTATTGCTTGGCCGTCCCCGTATCATCTTCTCAGCACTGCACTGCATCTGTCCCAGGCAGTGGCTAGTGTCCTGGGTTGCCTTGTACACTGCTTGGGGGGCATGGAAGCACTGGGGCGTCATCTGCCTCGGCTGGGTGAGGGTGGTAGCGGTCCTTCTCCCCACGCAGACCGAGTCGCACCTCTCCAGTGCTAATGCCATCCTAGAGCCCTTCGGCTCCCCATCTGCCTCGTTGCTGTAGCTTTGTCTGCACCCACCAGAGGTGCTGCTTGGAAGCTATTTAGATGCTGAGGTAGCCTGCTCGGTGCTGCCACCTTTTTGTGGGCGCTCCGAGTCTAATTTGCTTGTGTCTGCCTTGCATTTATTTAGCTTCCCAAAGGAAGAGTGTGGTGTTCTTACGTGGGCCAGGTGTTTTCCCCCACCTCTTGGGGCGTGCTGTTTCGGCCTGTGGCTGAGCTGTAGGCACATGGTGCTGCTTCCCGCTGTGCCCTGCAGGTCAGGGGAAGTGCGCGCGTACCTGCAGTGCTTGTACGCTGAGAGGGCCTGGTCCACAGCCCAGTCAGGTCAACGAAAACCTTGCTGCGTTGTTGCTATTCCTTGAAGTAGTTATCTCCTTGGAAAGGGATGAGCTACACATAGGGCCAAATTGTTCTTGCACTGCTGGTATATTGGTGCTTCTTGCCTGAAGCGGGTGAGGCAAATACCGTGGCAGGTATGAAGTGCAACGATGAGGCTGGAGAATCTGATTTTGTGATGCGGTGTACTGTCAAGAAGAAACCTCCTTCAGCAAAGGTGTTACGGGAGTTGGTTCCCTTGCAAAGCTGCTTCTGTGTTTGCTGTTGAAGGTAAGGTGTGGAGAAGAAGCGGTTGGGTGAATCTAGCTTGCAAGCTGGATCTGGACTGTTCAGGTGATCGGAGAGTCTTGCTCATCCCTCGCATACAGAGATGCGCAGCGCAGACGGGCAGGAACTCCCCCGAGGCTAGAGTTCAGCAGTGACTGCTACCTAAATCCACAGCTGGGAGAGCTGAGCAGAGCAAGCAAGAACCTCTCCCGAGGAGCTCGTGTGGCTGTGGCCTCCTTCTGTTTGGCTTCTTCCTGGGTGCCACTGCTGCTTTGGCTTCTCTGTCCAGGACATGTTTTGTCTCTAACGTGATTGGGATTTAGGACGTTAATGTTTAGATGGTGCAGACTTTGCGTTCCAGCGTGTTCCCAGGAGGGGAATGTGGGCTGCGGCTGCCTCCCTGCATACAGGCTGACTAGATTAGCCAGCAACCGATAGGCAGGAGAGCGACCGGGAATGTCAGTGGTAGACAAAGCAACACCATGTGGCATTAGCAGTGTTCATTAAAGGTGATGTTCCAGCCTTTTCTCTCTCTTTTTATGCACATCTTTTCTCCATGCTGTCTGTGATGATGGGGTCTCTGGGACAGGGCTGTTTCTTGCATGTGTATTGAGTGCCCCGCACTGCAGGTGTTCTTGTAGTTTGGATAGCTAATAATGGCACTTTTCAGCGTTGATTGTGAATGATAGAGATGGAACGCGATGGCTGGATTGTTGGATGCCCTGCCATATCTGAGACCTGTAAAGTGTCCCAGGCTGATTCTGCAATGGACAGCATCCCTGCAGGGAGGAGGAAGGTGGAGCTGGGAACATAACTGGAAACAGGGAGTGGGTTAGATGTTCTTGGGGAGAGCACTTGCCAGGAAGCCCTGGGGGGCTGCTTGTAGTGGTAGCTGCAGGAGAAACCTGGACGGGGAGGTCTCCAAGACAGATGTGCCTTGTGCAGCTGACGGGCGAGCCAGTGGCCCTGAAGAAGCCGTTTCTGAAAATGACAAGCTGCTCCAGCAAGACATTAAACTGAACTGATAAATAACAGGGATTACACAGCCTGGAAGAAAGGCATACTCCTACAAACAAGGGACTGGAGATTAGGCTAAATGCTGCAGTGCTGTGGGTGACGCTTCAAAAAGCAGACTGAGCAAAAGACTAGGGAAGGTATGAGGGAGCACTGTCGGAGGAAGTGGACTGGTGTGACCTCTTTGGTCCCCTTTCATCTCCAACTCCTTTGATACCGTAAGTGCGCGGTGCCCTCTGCCACCTGCCTTGGGCGAGGTTACATTTTCTAGTGCAACAATGGGATTGTTCAGAAGGTCTTGGCAGTAGTTCCTGTGTTAACAGTAAAACACTGGAATGTCTTTCCTTAGCACGTCAGGAGACAGGATCTTCATCCTCTCAGTTTTCTCCCATCCAGTTAAGTTTCTCCCAGTCCGTTGTCAGCGGGTGTGAATGGAAGGAAGCATAAGAGGAAATCTGCTGGTCCATTACGTGAAATCATTTACCTTAAGTGACTTGGCAATGGCCCTGTGGGTCTCAGAACAGGAAGGGATGAGTTTCCCAAGGCCAGATCTTATGTGATCTCAGCTTGTGTGCCTGAGAAGTCTATTCTGTAACCTGTAACATCCTGCCCGTGACGTGTGGACTCACGCCACCTACTCAGCTGGCTGAGATGGTGACTTCTACTTCTCCACAAAGCTAGAGGGTAGGCAGGGTGCGTGCTGCTTGCTGAGAACCTGAGAGCTTGGGAAGTGCATTGCACAAAGCACCTTGATCATGGGAAGTAACAATGGGAGCTGGTTCCTAATGAACACTGGTTCCACTTCACAGTGCAGGAGAATGCACATCTCATCTCTGCTGCCTCGCTGGAGTTGGGAGCTAGATCCCAACAAAAGGGCGGTATTTTGTAGGTACAGCAGAGGGTGGAAGTCAGGGTGTCCCTGTCTTCCTGCTGGCTCACTGTGGAACCGGAGCTGCTGTTCTTGGTCCTCTCTTTCCTCCTTGAGTGAAGGTTATTATTGATCCACCTTCCAGGTAGTCTGTGAGAGTTGGTTAATCTCTGGCAGTGATCCTTTGGGCTGCAAAAGGTTCAAGGTCTTACCTTGAGTTTGCCTGGATTTGTGGATCAGCCAGTTACTTCAACTGAGATGGTGGGTTGAGTGTTGCTTTCCCTGCATCTTGACAATTAGGATTATTTTCAATCCCCTCAGTTGTCAGCTGTCTGCAGCTGCAGATACCAAGAAGTTAAACCAGTGCAGCATGGTACCGCCAGCACCCCGGCTGCCCTTGCAGTACTGAATTGGAGTGAGCAGTCAGTGCTGCAAAACAGACTGCATGCGTACCAGGCCCTGGGAGATGAGAGGCCTGAGACTGTGCTGGTGCTGTACCATGACACTGCACACCTGGTTAGCCAGGGAGGGCATGTAATTAATTCTTATCGCTGATGCCAGCAGTAAGAAATTCACAAGCCGCCTCTGTGTCAAGAGTCATTAATGAATACGGAGACATGCATGACGGACGCTTGAATCCTATGCTCCTTCTCTTTGATCCAAGAACAAAAGCAATGCCCTTGCTGAACCCTTTTCTCACCTGTGGGCTTGGATTCTTCATCTCTGGCAGCGCGCAAACAGTCTGCTGACGAGCTTCAGAGCCCCGAGTCCCGTGACCTGCATGTGAAGCCTGCTTCCAAGAAGGTCTGAGGGCAGGGTCAGACCTGTGGCACGTCCCATGCAGCAGCAGTGCAGAGCGCCCAGGTAAAAGCCCTTTGAGCAAGCGGGTCTCCAGAGCGCTGCCTGGGGCCCTCAAGCATTGCACTTAAAAATCCACTTTCTAAACCTAATGGTCTAAGAATTGGTGCAACACTCGGTTGATGAACAGCAGAAAGGCCTGCTTTAATAACTACCAGCAAGCTACAAAACTAAACGACAGAAAATAACTGTTTCCCAATATCAAATGAGTTATTAGTCCGTGTATTATCTTGGCTGCGAAGAGATCTTTACCCAATGCAGGCAGGAAGCAGTTCTTGTACCGCCTCACAGTGTGGATCCTTCACTTGTTGGCTGGGTGGCAGGATGACTTCCCGGTCTTCCCTGGCCGCACACACCTTGCTAGTTCTTACACTGTTAATTGTATAGCTTCAAAACATTTTTCCTTGATAGTCAGCTGATTAAAGTTGGAACAAAATGGGGAGGCAAAGGGTGACCAGCATATTACAATAGTTAAATTGCCTGGCTCCTGTTTTTGGACTTGTCCAGGTGTGGATGGCTTATGTTTCTCCGCAGCCCCTGCAATTACAGGTCACTTAGGGGTGGTGGGTCTCGGGTGGCCAGACAGGATCGCCAGAGGCACTGGTCACCAGACCTGTCTTTGGGCATCTGCTTATCCATGGGGCAAATTTGCAGTAGCGTGTACCAGTGATGGTCTGTTTACAAAACTCAGACCTACATCTTCCCTGTGCCTTTTCCAAGTTTCTCTTGAGATGCGTATTTATTCTTTTGTCACCTTTAGTTGCTAGTTCAGTTGAAATGCATACGTAGGTTCCTTGCCGTCTCTAGTTGCACTGCCTCAGCCTCTTCTTTGCCTCTCTTCCTTGCACACATGATGAGCGTGTCAGATCTCTGCCAACAATTTTAACCATCACTTTTATTATTTGATCATGTGGGTCTGGTATTAGGTACCACAAGCACTCCACTGTCTTGATGCCTAGTGGGTTGCAAGCCTGCCTTGCCCCAGCCATTGTCTTGCATTTTTGTGCAAAAGACGCTGTCCAAGCTGTCA
>JAGPOW010000745.1:2608382-2623634 GCA_030014935.1 Caiman crocodilus | reverse complement strand
AATCCAAAAATCGGGGTTTTTTTAATTTTTAGTCACCTTTGGGGGCCAGCACATTTTAATCGCGTCGTTAGGTATTGTTGGGTGTTTTGGCCCCCGCCGGGCCCCCCCCCCCCAAAAAAAAAAAAAGTCTTGCTGAGGGGAGATGTGGAAAAACACTTGCTGCTTTGCTTAAAACTGAGTTGTGTTTATGGTAACTACAGAATTAGAGGGGTCATGTGAGTGGTTACAACACCAGTGGACTCCAACTGCTCAGGAGAATTGAACCGTGCAAGAAGAGACCGAGGTCTGCAGAAGGCAAACCCAGATTTTCCGAAACAGCAGCAATTCTGTAACTTTGATCCATGAAGAAGCTGAATGTACTCAGCTGTGCTTGGCGGCTGTGATGCAGGTGATGGAGTGAGACCTGGAAGAAAGGAGGCATGTGCAGGTGGTCCTTGTCAGTCGGTGCATAATGGTTAACACTTCTGATCTTACGGAAATATGAAATTCTACAAAACGTTTTCAGTAGAACTTCATAACAGATGCCAGCAACGATGGGTTGGGCCTTTATTTAAAAGGTTCATGGTTTAAAAAATAAATTGCTGTTCTCCTTTTTATTCCAGCTAGGTTGTTGCCCCATGCCGATCGCTGTAGCATTCAGGCGCCTTCCAGCCTTGTGCGTGCAATGTGACTGGTGTCTCGCAGCATTTGTTTGCTCATCCTCTCCCTGGATAAGCTCGTGCAGTGTCTTGTTCTTGGGAGTGTTGTTTAATTGGGGCAGGGGGTGGGGGTGCATGTGTCTTTGGTTGTATGCCTGTTGCTGCAGGTCTGTTAGAGCAGTGGTGATCAGACTCTAGTCCGTGGAGCTGCCCAGAAATTTGGCAGTGGGGGAGCAGTGGCATCTTTGCTCCCAGAGCCACGGGTATTAATGATGCCACTGCTCCCCTACCACCAGAGATCCAGACCCTGCGGCGTGCCAGGTTGAACCCGTGTGCCCACCCTGCACTGGTGCAGAATCTGGCCCGCAGACTGTCCCCGTGTCACTTCTCTGGCCTGTGGGCTAGACTGCTTGAGCACCGCTGTGTTAGACAGCCGTGGTCTTGGAGGCGCACCTGGCCCTTGGACAGGAGGCAGGGGCTGCGTGGCGCCCAGTTCTGGAGTCCTCTGCCCCACGGTTTCAGGCCGTTTCCTGGGACTATTTGATGTCCTAGGGCCACAAGTGCTGTCTCTCCCACTGCACGAGAGCAGGCTCCTGGTTCCTCACCGTCTCCATCCCAGAGCTCGAGGTGCCCTTTTAGCTCTCCTGGATGCAGGCCATAGAGGGCCTTGAAGATAAGGACCCAGACCTTGGGCGTGATCCAGATCCAGTGTAGGGAGCGGGATAAGTCTGAAGATGCTGCGGTACTCCGTTGCTGGGGAGCCGCACTGAACTTTCTGTGCCAGCGGGAGTTGATGAGCGGCCAGGTCGCTGCTCTGGCTGATTCCTCCTCCAGGCCTCGGGCAGCACGTTACACCAGCGCTCGGTGAGAAGCAGCGGTGTGGCTGCAGCAAAGGTGCTGGCCCCTCGGCGTGGCCAGAATGCTAAAGATCAAAATAGCAAGTACAGATGTTTCGGTTTTCAGCAGGAAAATGATACTGAAAACATCTCCTGTGTTATAGTGAACAGATTTATTACCAGGTATTCCCCTGTTTCCTCTGCCCGTGCCCTCAAAGGGTATTTAGGTACTTTCTAATTTAAAGCTCGGCAGCATTTGGCGGAGTAGTTGATTCAGAGGAGATACTAAATGTGGTAGCCTTTGTAAAACCTCAGAGGGAAAGCCCCGCTCACTCCATGCGTGCCTGCCCTGAAAGCACCCTTCCTCTTCTAACTTGTTTTGAGGACGGACTGAAATGGCCCGTGCAAGCTACGTCTGAGCCTTTCCCAATATTTTATTCAATGCTTGCGATGTGTAGAAAGATAACTTGCTGTCTGGCTCCTACCGTGGCCAAAGGTGTTGGTGAGGCAGAGAGGTTGCTTTTCATTGCTCACAGGGTTTCCTGTTCTACTTTGAAAAGCACATCACCTTTGATGTCGTGTGTGTGTGTGTTAACGTTCTTCCAGTAATGATTTATGAAGCCACTAGGAAATAATGCCAAAAAATCCTATTGAGCAATAATATTGCTCAGAATCTTACAGTAGTGTTGCCAAGTTTAATTGTTATTTGTAATTAATCAGGTTTATGAACAATCATTAAGAGATTTTAATAAAATTCAATAAAGTAGTTTTAAAAACCCCACGCTCATGCCTGTTGAGCCAAGACAATCTAGACCCTGAACGGTTGGGCCGTCAGGCTTTCGGGCCAGTGGGTGATTTAACTGCAACGTGTGCGTGGTGGTTGTATAAGGAGCGCTGCTTGCGTGGGTCATGGCACCGGGCCGAGGGGCTGCTGCCTCCAGCACTCAAGGAGCGTTTTGGGAAGCGAATCCTTTGCACACTGTGTTCCTGCAGGCTTTCGGAAAACACTTCACTTCTCTTACGTCTTGAAATGCATCAAACAAATTTCTACCACGTGCATGTGGGGGTTTTTGTAACGTTCGGTAGATTAAAGCATGGGCCTTTGATGCCTAGTTTTTCATGAACGTGGTTGTATCATGACAAGCTCTGGCAGCTTTGAGCATGTTGGGGTGTGTGCGAGACAGCAATGGATGTAGGTGGCTGAGTACCCAAGTGCCGTGGACCTCGCTTCTCAGGGGATAGTGCCCTCCGCGTCAAGTCTTTCACGAGCGGCAGCGCCGGTCTTGCTGGGTGGGAACCCGGTGTGTCGGGAACGGTGCCATCGGTCAGAATGAAATGGCTGGCATTCGCAGAGGGGAGCCCCGTCTCTGTTGTGCTCGCGGGAGCTGATGCACACGTTCCTGTGGTGGAAGTGTTTGCTACGCCAGCTTTAAAATGCTGCCTTCCCTGCCAGGCCATAATGGCCCAGGAGACATTGGCTTCGTTGTGTGCGTCTGTCTGCGTGCACTCGGGGGGAGGCTCTGTTAGGAAAGCACAGATGTGTCTCCATAGTTCGTGTGTGTTTGTTGCTTGGAGAATCCTCGAGAGAAACGGGAACATTGTATAGCTCTCGTATGGAGGAAAAAGCAAATCCATAGCAAAGGTTACAAGGAAATGGGTTAGGTGGCTTTATTGTGCAAGACCCACATGGTGAGGGCAGTGGTAACCTTTAATGTCCAATATTAATGTTAACGTTTGTTTAGGGTTTGACTAGTTTTGGAAGTGGATTGAAGTTTTCTAGGATAAGTTAAAGCAGATTGTGACAATGTAGTTCTCTTTGCATTCAGTGTTGTCCTTTGGACTCAAACATTGAAAAGTACTCTTGGATTGGTGGCTTGCTATATTTTTGGGCTTGTGAAAGGGGTGGAATATATAAATCCACTTGTGTGAGATTACTCCTGTTGCTTTCATTTAAACCAAAGGTAAAATACACTATTTGAGGAAATTTACTGGCCCACCCATGATTGCTTCTGGACTGAAAGCAAATCCTTCTTAGCAGCAGGACGCACTGAATGTGTGCGTTATGAGGGCCTTATTGCAATACGTTGTTTGCCAACCACAGGTAGATTATCTGTTCAAATGACTTGTTCTTGTTTATTTTTAAACAACAAACTACATTTTTAAAAACCATTAGCTGCCTCCTCTTAATGAATGCATGAATCTGGATCCTCCAGAACCAAGCAGGGCTCAGCCAGCCTGTCCTGGGGGCTCTGGTCCAGGGAAATCTTTAAGCATGTGCTAAGGTGGTGTGCATGTAGAGATGCGTGTCCAGTGCGCTGCACCCCCGGGGAACGGAGCATTTCTGGATCCCCACACACAACACCTACACATGTTCATCTTCGTTTTCTAACCTGAGCTAATGAAACAACGTCTTCCATAGGAATCAATTTAAACACCTCAGTGTTTAAGCAAGGATGATATCACTGATAGAAATCAAAGATAAATATGTCACATGCCTTCAGCTAAAATGAAGAAGCACAAAATACTGTCTAGACTGAACATGCCTCACTTGTCCAATTGCTGTTTGAAAAGTAGCCAATATTCAGCCTTGAATCTTCTCGTAGTAATACTCAGTAGCATCACTAACAGTTAATACTTTAATTTGTGTAGTACGGTGCCGGAGGAGTGCCGAGTGTTTTAAAAGCAGGTACTAAAGCAAGCCACAAAGAACTTGCAATCTAAACAGCTCCGCACGCCTGAGCACAGCTTAGCAACACCTCTGTCTTTTGTGGTTAACTGATTTTGCAGTGCTATAAAGGTAAATGTTTATAATGCAGCTGCCCAGGTCTGCTCCAGCGGGAATGTAGCGTGTACAAAGTCTCCTGAGCTTTAGAAAATAAGCTGATGGCTTTGGTTTCAACTAATTGGACTTCTTCCTGCTAAGTACATCTCAGAAGAGTTTGTTCTGGACTAGCTAGTCCTCTAAAGATCACAGGTTCCAAGCAGTGAGACACGGCATTAAACACTGAGGTGTTTGAATGTGAAGGAATTTCAAGAACAGGCTTTGACTTCACAATTTACAGAGCTTAATGGTCCTGTAATAGTGATTTTATTTTTGAAGGGACATGGTCATGTCTGACACTCCCAAAATTGTACCCATGACAAATACGGTGCTCTAGCTGGTGCATCAGATGCAGTCAGTGCAGTAGAGATGTTTGTGTGGATGTTAATTAAATTAGGTTGCTGGCTCTGGACCCGGTGGGGGAGATAAGAGTTAATAATTGCCAACAGAATTAGACCTGGGAGATGAAGTCCTGTTTTAAAAGGCATGTGCAGGTAGGTGCCCTGGAAAAGTGCTAATTAGGGAAACAAGTAGAGATAGTGGTACCTGCCTGCACCAAATTAGACAGAGACATGTTATCAAGTGTATGGTTTATTTTACTCCAGCATTATTGTTTGCCTCTGGGCAGATAAGGGGTTGGCGATGTCCCAGTGACAAATCCTGGGTTTTCTGAAGCACTTCAGAGAGCACACGGCCTGGCTCTGAACCCACCTAGCTGCTGCCAGGCAAGGTGCTGAGGAACGCTTCCAGCGGCTCAGGTCTTCATGGCAGAAAGATGCAGAGCAGCGTAAATAATGAAGTGAGAAATGGCTAGTAAAGGGCTTATCAGACCCATCCTCCTCTAAGTGATGTTTGTTAGTTGCGTTTTGATCAGCTGTAGATTGCCCCTTGCAGGAAGAGCTGGAGGATTGATGTCTACAAGCAAACAAAAACCCAGGTTTATTGGTGACTTTTCTAGTCTAGTTTTTTCATGGTGGCTTCTAGTCAGCTCTTTCTTTTGACAGCTGAGGTTTCCAGACGACCAGGAGCACTGTTGCCCTTCTCGTGCAGCAGGAGAAGAGCAGAGCACAATCAAGGGGATTTTAGTATCCTCCAAAAGTGATGGCCAGAAATATTGGAAGATTGGTGTGGCCAGATGAGCGGCGTGGAGGAGATGGTTCCAGTGGAACCTGGAGGCCCTGGATCGCAGAGCGGCACGAGGCCGCCTGCGTGGGAGCCGGGCCCACGGACAGAGCGGTGCCTGTTGCTCTGCGGGCTGGAGGGACCAAGCTGAGTGAGGAACTTCAGCGGTGGTTTCAGCTGGACTTTGCTGGATGCCTTTTTTGATAGCAGGCTCCAGTGGGGCTTTAGCTCTGTCACCCAAACCTGCGTCAGCTGAGGAAGATGATTTTTGCTTCTCGAATTGGCACAAATTAACCGAGTTGCATCTTTGGCTCCTTATTTTGCTAGAGCCTGCGTTCACATTGCTCTGTTTGCCTGTTGCTGCTGAGAGATCTGGAGAGCTGGCAATGCAAACGATGATGGCTCTGCCGAGTAAAGTGCTGAATGAGGTGCGGCAGGGAGAAGGTTCCCAACCTGGAACGTAATAACAGGAGAAGCAGCAAATCTGAGCAGCGGGCTTCCTTCTCGGTTGCTGGAATGAACTTGGACTGCAGCGTGGGGTGCACTGCTGCATTTCCTTCCCTCTGTCTGTTCCTCCATCTGCTCTTCCCAACCAGGCCCCATTGCCCAATTACTCGCAGTAATCCCTTTGTATTAATTGCATAATCCAAAATGGGGTAGGTGTGTTGTTTTCTTGGCAACAGACTCTGCTGAATAGACTCTTTCCTCTCTTGTAAATGCCAAATGACTGTATAAGGACTTTTGCTTCAACCTGGAGGCTCCGTTTGCGGTGAACATAAATTGAAATTGCAGATGACGGAGCACGTGATCCTGTCTTGCAAACCCCTCCTATGTACGGGAGTGCTCCCTGCAGTATGCTTCCCGCTGTTCGTCCCACGCTTTGAAGTGTCCCCCCTGCCGTTCGGAGCACGCAGTGCATTACAGGGTGTAGGAGCATGCCTGGTTCTTTAGAAAACAGAGATTAATTGTTTTTGTTCTTTGATTTCCAGTTTGCAAGAGCATGGACATCCGGAACAACCTGACCCGGCTGAATATGCTGGAGAACTGTACGGTGATTGAAGGCCACTTGCAAATATTACTGATGTTTAAAACCAAGCCTGAAGATTTCCGTGAGCTCAGCTTTCCCAAACTGACTATGATTACAGACTACTTACTTCTTTTTCGGGTTTACGGCCTAGAAAGTTTAAAGGGGCTTTTCCCCAACCTCACTGTGATTCGAGGAACTCATCTCTTCTTTAACTATGCTCTGGTCATATTCGAGATGGTTCACTTGAAAGAGATAGGCCTTTATAACCTGATGAACATTACTCGAGGTGCTGTGCGGATTGAGAAGAACAATGAACTGTGCTATTTGTCCACTATTGACTGGTCAAGGATCTTGGACTCCGTGGAAGACAACTACATCGTTGCTAACAAGGATGATAAAGAGGAGTGCGGAGATGTGTGTCCAGGAACGGTGAAAGGAAAGAGCAACTGCCCACCTACTGTAATAAACGGCATCTTCATCGAGCGGTGCTGGACCCACGATCGCTGTCAGAGAGGTAGGAACACAGAGCACGAGACGGCTTTGAGTGTGCCCTGGTGGCAGCTCTCACAGAACCCACCTTGCCAGTAAATCCATCCAGGTAGTGATGATACCGCCCCCTCCCATTAAGTGCTGCCTTGATTTCAGATGCAGACTTACATTTTCCTGTAAGTACCAGGAAATGAAAGAAAGTAACAGAAATATTTATGAAACTTTTTAAATTTTTCAAATGTTTGTGTCATTTTGTAGCTTTCTATTTAAAGAACCACATCTAAGAATACTTTAAGCTGCTTTCTGTAGGTTAAGTGCTAACCATGATCAGAAACTGGTTTCTGTAATATATCCATCTATCTATCTATTATCTGGTGGTGGTGGTGGTGGTGTTGATCTCCAAACTGGGTGACTTAACTGGTATCAGTGTCTCAACATCATTTTCTGGTTTTCTTTATAAACAAAAGGCCTGACATTTTACATTTTGGAAATGGCTTGGGGGTGGGGGTGGACTCGTGCATGTGCACGTATGTAGTTCTAAGATGAAGAATGTGATGATTCAAATTCAAATTTCAACTCTTTATTTGATTGTTATATGACAGCTCACATCTTTTTTATGTTTGATTTTGATTGCTTGCAAAGTCATTCTCTTCAAGTTTACTAACACACACAGACTTCCTTGTAGATCTCGTGCATTCATTTTACAAGACTTGGTCAAAATATTTAGAGTGGCAACACTTGCAATTGATACGCGACTTGAAAACCACACTTGACAAACTGTTGATATGAAGCTCTCAGATGCTAAGCGTCTAGGCGGGTTCCTCTGCAATCCCGTTTTCAGCAGTGAACGATCTGTAGTCATGAGTGCCTTGTCGCACCTGCCAGCATCCCTTGAGGACCTTTTTTATTTGTATTTGGTTTTGGTCAGCCATAAGCAGTGAAAATGCAAACTCATGTGCAGGTAGGTTTCCTGCTAACCAGGGCTGGGATCACGTGATAGTTCTTTAGCCAAACCTGTTATTGGAACCCGTTTCTCTGTTCTTGTGCTAGCCACAAGCACTCGGCACTTTCTGCTGCCTTTCCGTTTACCACGGCATGTCCGTGCGCTGGATATTGAAGCGGTGGCAGCTGTCCTGCAGGTCTGAGGCTTCTCTTATGGTCTCAAGCAGCTGTCCCAGCCCATTCATCTCAACTCCTCTCTTTCTGGTCTAGGTTGTTTCCGGCTCTCTTTTGGTTTCTCTTCGGACCTGAGCCTGGGATGAAATGCAGTCAATTGACTAACATTCTCAGTAGGATCCTTGTTCTAGGGCAGAAAGCTTGGTGAAGTTGTATATTCAAAGCTTAATAAACCTATTGTAGGCTCTTTGTTTTGAGATTTGATGCTGGGGTGAGGATGCCTTAAGCATTTCGAAGATGCAGACTGGCTGGGAGAGCTTCCTCTGTTCATTGCTTTTGCTTTCTACCTGCAGAGATGTTGCTGGTTGTTGTACTACAGAACTTCTTTAAAATATCTTTGTGATGAATAGAAGTGTGTGTGTGTGGAGATACAGTATTTATGTGAAATCAGTTCTGCAGCCAAAGACAAAATGCATAAAGCAACTTGATGGTTTCCCTCCCAGCTTGCTTTCATTAGCGATCCCAAAGCCGAAACATCATGAATGCTGACATGGATGCCTTCTTTGTTTGTTCGCATTCAACCTGCAGTGAATATGCAGTCTGCTAGACGGGATTCTCCCTTGGATACCACAGACCATATACATAGGGACACCAGATCTGAGAGGAGAACGAACAATTGTGAGGATTCAAGAGGAAAGTGAGAGCTTGCCCATCTGCTCTTCTGGCTTGGCTGGATTAAGGAGATGGATAATTCTCAGCTTCTGTCAAAATCCATTTCTGTTTTTCTCTGGAGGGACATCAAACTCCTTCCTCTTCCTTCAGTCTACAGGGGAGTGTTGGCAGTGGGACCTGCACTTTCCTGAATATATCTGCTTTTAGCTCTGGGTGCTAAGCATGCTAAGAAGCTTTTTGGCCTTTCCTTTTGGAGAAGCTCTTGAACTTCACCTTCTAAGGCATCTTAAAACTTACTGCTCTTCTTCCCTGTGCTCCAAAATAAAGCAGACAGGGTTGATGTAGATGCTTAACAGGTAATGTGATGTGGCAGTCAGGGTCTTTAGAGGCATGTTGTTGCTAATTTGGAGGTGCCTCACCCCCACCAGCATTTAATCCCTGCTCCATGTGATTGATGCATGGAGTGGGGATTAAACGCGTCTCTTCCCCTTGCAATTTCCCTTACCAACTTTATAATATTTGAGCAAGCAAGCAGAGGTTTAACATTGTAGGGAGGGCTGCTAATATAGGGATCAGTCCTCTTCTGTTCTGGAGCAGAGGCCAAAAAGACCACTTATGAAATTGTGCCTTTCGGTTTCTTGCGTTTACAGGTTTCCATCACACACTTGCCAGGTTTCTCTCTCGCAGTTTCACATGCTTCTCTGGGAACGTGAGCTTTTCTGATGTGGGGGGAGCAGGGCACGGGGGTATAGCCTGGCTGCTTTGGCAGTATCTCTGGACCTCCATCCGTCCCTGCCCTGTTTCGTGACTAGGGTTTCTCTTTGGTTGAGTGGTTGGTTTCTTTAAATCAATTCTGATTTCGTCTCCGCAACAAACTCTTCCTTTATTTGAAGTATAAAGACACCAAGCTTATGCCCGAGACTTTGAATCATGCGTGTGCAGCTGTAACTTGAGTGGAGGGTGTTTAGTTAGAGGTAACGGGTTTGAGGTTTTCAGACTAAAGTGTCTGTCGGTGACTGGGTTTTGCTGAGGTCAGAATTAAGTTTGTGCCTGTGTGAGATTTCGTAGGAATTATATTGGTGTCTGGGGGCAGTTGCATGCTGGAAGTAGCAGAGAAGTTGCAGTGCTGAGGAATGGCATACACTTGGGTTTAAGAGATGGTTTGGGATGTGAATGTTAGTTTAACTAATGAATTCCTTGATTTTAGTGACTTGTGTTGGTGGGAAAAAAGCAGTTCAATTAACTTACAATTCTTCAGGGGTGTATTTTTAAGGCCGTTGTGCATCTTCAGGTTCATTTTGCTAAAGCATTTTTTAAGTCATAAATTCATTTTTTTTTTTATCACTTTGATGATGCAGGTTGTGGTTCGTTGCAGTCTGTTCAGCTAGAATTGGTCTTTCCTGAAGAATTTAGTAGACAAAATAGCTGTAAAGCCAGTGTCTCTGACCTCAGATCTGCCAGGGTGGGTTTGTCAAACATCACTTTCATATTTTGCATTTTTTTTCCATGTGGCTTTCCCTCTTAGCTGTAATAGAAATACCATGTGTGCATCTCTCACTTGAGGAAGAATGACTCTGCCTTCTGATAGGATTCCCCCTTAGTCGCTGCTCTCAAGTTCCTTTCTTCAGCCATCTCTCGGGATACACACATGGGTTTAAGTGTCTTGGAGAGACTTTGCAGTCATTTGCTTGCAACTGGTGTCCCATGCTCGCTTAGAGGAGGGGAGAACAAGAGAGAATGTCAGGGAGATGGGGGGAAATGTGAAATGAATAAAAATAAGCTAGAAGACAGTCTACCTATACTAACTGATAATCCCCAGGTATTTATCTGGGGGGTATCCTGGGGTGCAGACCATTGTGGCTTTGGGGCTCCACGGGACCCTCGAAGTCTGAACCAGTGACCTGGGCAGGCTAGTTGCCAGGTTTGCAGATACGCTCTTTCTTCTGAGCCCTCGTACTGGTGAGGGGGCTGGCGGGCAGTGTGGCTGGACCGGGTGGCACCGTTACCCTCATCCGAACAAAATGAATATTTTCATCAAAGGTGCTGAGTAAGGTGATGCTCAGCCATTGATCCTAGTGCGATGGGCAGCTCGGGGTTGCAAGAAAGAGTCGTAACAGAAAAAGTAGCTAGCCTAATGGTGCTGTCTGCAGGAAGGCCAGTCCTGGTCTTGCCCGCTGACAAGAATGAAAAGAGTCTGCTGGGGAACGTGGGGCCAGAGTTACAGAAATGACAGCTTGCTTCTGCTTCCTATAGAAAGCTGTGCAGCAAAGCACCCACAAAATTATTCTGTGGCCCAAAGCTCTCGGCATCTGCCGCCAGCTAGAAATGACGGTCCTAGAGGTGGTGTTGCCAGGAGAAATTGTGCTGCAATGCGTGTCTTCAAGGCAGGTCTGAGTAGCAGAGTTCAGAGGTGTGTGTGGGAAATGTTTTATGTTGTTTACTTAGGTAGAAATATTACTTAGCAACAGCTTCCTGTGATTTTTATGTGCTGGGAATTTCTGTAACTGTACGATTGCTTTTATCACCTTTGCATGGGAAAGGGGTCTTAAAGGGAGCACCGAGGTTGGATGACTTGCCAACCTCAAGGGCAAGGTATTTTTAAAGTTTGAAACACAAAGAAGTTTTTTCCAGTGGCGAGCACAAAGTGGAAGTGCTCTTTATGTCTGGAGATCTGATAAGAATTGGCCTTTTTTCCCAGCTTTAACAGATGCCAGATGGAAGTTGACACCCGATAATCTCAGTGGGGCGTCTGTTCCAAACCTTGCCAAATGACAGCTTTATTGAGCACATGCAGTGCTCATGGTTGAGGCTGTTGTGATGCTTCTAAAATGGTTAGGCCCTTTTAAATTAGTTCAGTTTAGCTTATTGAGAGCAGCTAGGAGATTGGGGGCATGGTGCAACTCCAGAATTCAGAGGCAAAATAGGTTACACAGCGAGAGATTGAAAACTGTAGGATGAATTATTCCAATTCCTGTTTAAACAGGTTACTCTCAGCCTACTTCAAACCCAGGGCTTTGCAAGTGGGTCTTGTTTTGGCTGCTTTCCTTATTTTAACTATCTGTCTCTCAAGGGCACCACATAAGGCTACTGTGCTTGAGGCTGAAGGGACCTTGGTGCCCACCGTTCCCTCTTGCCAACAGCTGCACGCGGCTCCTGAGTTCTCCCTGCCTCCCCAGACTCCAGCACTGCGCCTTCCCTGGCTTTGCCCCTCTGCCTTGTCTGCTTCAGTCCCTCCTGTGTAGTTTTCTCTCTCGCTCAGTGGCTGCAAGGTCCCTCTTCTCCAAGATCAGAGTTTTGACACCAGCCACCTTTGACCCAGGCCAACTTTTTTGCTCTGTAATGAAATGCGAGCTTAGCCCAAGCTAGAGGCTTGTAAGCTAGAGGCTTGGGGGGAGTTCTTGTCCGAACGGAAACGCGGCGAAGTGAGGAAAGAGTGACCTTGGTTTCCGTCTGGCCCTGCCATGGAAGCTGCAACGGTCTCTGTCCTCCTGGCGTCATGTTAGTCCTTATGTTTCCTCTGTGGAAGAAGTCGCTACCTTTGCTGACTGGTGAAGGAAGGGTTACCACTGTGCATCTCTGTCCTAACTTCATATTTGCCAGCTCTTTGTACCCGACGTGTGGGTAGGATCGTCTGAAAACACGACGTGTCCTTGTGGGCTCTGGGATGCTGTCTGGTGTCCGTCGAACCTCACGTGGGTCTGGGCAGTAGGTAGATTTTGATGCTCCTGCTCCTTCTGCTTCACCTGTTTCTTCCTTGCCGCTGTGAAACGAAGCTCTGAGCCAGGGAGGTGAGCTGCCAAAATCTATTTTCAGATTAGAGTTGTCCCTGATGCCGGAGGAGGAGGATTAGCTCTGATATCCATGTCAGTGACTCACCATGCAGGGTAGACATTTATTGACATTTTCAATGCCAGCCGTTAACTTTGTATCTGGCACTAGATTCTGTGTTGATGTGGTAGAAATACAGTACATGGGAAGGAAAAATGGGTTTTCCGTGCGTTTGTTGAAAACTGAACAGTGCAGAGGATAGAAATGGGCCTGTACTTACAATTTTTGGCTTTCCTCCCCATCCGTGGGAGATCCTGATGAACACGGAATGAAATGGGAATGTCACCAATGAATCCTTTCACCGAAACCGGAACGTGAAGAAATCCAGGATGTCCTCGGCTCTGTCTGCTCCTCAGGCAATAACTGTCTTTATCATGTGCGCGCCCCTAGATCTCTCAGGGGCGCTTGAAAGCCCGGGAGCTGGCTTGCAGTGCTTTTTCTTTAAAGCTTGCTCTACGTCTCTGTACTTTCCTCAGTCTCTTGTACTCTGCCTCGTGCTGGGTACAGGTTTGTTTTTTAAAATTATCCTGGCAGATCCTTTCAGCTGCAAAGCCACTCAGGCTCTGAACTGTTTTGAATGGACACTTCTTTAAGGCTAGTAGCCCAGCCTTGTAAAATGCTCATAGGCTCCAGCCAGTGGAAACCGTACCCTCTGCTTGCATCAAACTGTACACGTAGGCTGAGACCAGGCATTTTTTCCCTTAAATAATTTGGTCCCATGCACAGACCTCAGTGAAGAGCAGCCAAGGAAGAAATTCTGTAGTGGATTTTCTCCAGAGTGCTTAATTCTGTAATTACCAACCGTCTCGGAGGCAAAGCGGAGCAGCTGATTGACCTGGCAAAACAAGAATGCACAGCGGTGTGAGAGGAGGTGAGGAAGAGTACTGTTTTCGGTTGCTAACCTGAGTATTGGAGAGGAGAGGAGAGGAGAGGAGATCTACTCAGGAAAGTCAGACTTTGGCAAGGACTTCAGTATTAATTGTGGATTCTTAGCATGCGGGCAGGATTTGGGGGCACATCAGCAGGATGTTGGTTTCTGTCTTCTCTTATAATATGTATGACCAGTATCTTAGTGCTCCAGCTCTTCCGCTTCTTGGTCCAAGCGCATGGCACATTTTGAGTTTGGACACTTTGCCTTACAACAAAATATGGATTAGTTTGTGTCGTGTTGGACCATCAAAGGGTGGAAGACAGGAGACGGACAGCTAGTCTGAATGTGCAAGCCTGTGAAGGTCACTGGGGGAGGCTTCAGCCTCTGGGCATAGAAGTGTTTTCTTACTGACGGGTGTTTCAGGCTTGGTCCTGGCAAGGCCACACACTTCACCTTTTGTCCTTAACATTTTTATAACGAAGGAATAAAACCTTTCTCTCTCTCTCCCTCCTTAAATGTGCCTCTTGCATTTGAAGCAAAGGGGATGAAAATGAATATTAAATGCATCGTAGGAGATTATGGACAGTCTATAAGCTGTTTAAATTTTATTGCCAAACTTTTAAAAAATGCATTTTCTTTCTTCTGTCAAAAAGACTTGAGGCTTTAATTCTGGTTTTTGAAGTGGCATTTAACAGAAGTTGGTCATTAAGATTATTGTTTTGGAAACCGATAACTTTAAAAGGATTAGTGTAACCTAAAATAAAAATGTAGGTGTGTGCTGTTAAGCCAACTGAAGCGAATCACTTGGCAGAGCCTTGAGAAGCATCATCTTCCAGCAGCGATAGCTTGACAAGTATTGCCTCTGCACAGAAACGCTGCGTTGAGACAGTGGTGCAAGCGTGATCAATGCAGAGCTTGTTCCCAGCCTCAGGCTTGAGGGCTTGGGGACCTTTCAACTCATTATGAGATTCAGGAAGGAGTTGTCTGTGTCCTGGAGGAAGCAACACTGAGACCTTCTTGGTTTGTAACAATAGGTGGTTGAAAGCGCAGCGATCGTGCTGCCTGATTGTATCCTCTCATTGTGTGCAATTTCCTATTGGAGGGATGTGAATTAACTTGCTGGGATTTTATTCTTCTTTATTAGGATCCTTGCAGCTCCTTGGCTAAAAGCAGCGCTGGGTGGCAGAAGGTGGGAAAGCTATGGCTGAAATCTCTGCCAAGCCAGACGTGTTCAGAGTTGGAGTTACCGGTTTGAACCAGGCTTCATGCTTGGCAGCGTGTGACCGTGTGGAGCGAGGGCTGTCTGGTCCACTTGTTGAAGTGCTTCCTGGGCCAACTGGGTGTATTCTTCGTCTTCTCTTGGCTTCAGGTGAGGACAGCAGGGTAGTCGTGGCTGCTGACCTCAGGTTGAGAGGCCTGAAGCTTGTGCTCTCTGTCTTTCTTTTCTGTATGAAGAGGATGATTACTGTGATGGTACATACTTTTTTAACCTTGGCTGGATATTTTTAACTTCTTGGAGTCCCTGCATGAAAAGCCAGTGACAAGTTTGGCCAGCTTCAGCTGAGGCTAAAACCTTTCCTACCATGGTGTTTCTTCAGGTTTTTTGAGGATTGTAGCCTGACAGGAGTAGTAGAGATGGACAGAGATGGCACAAGATGCACCCAGGAGTGGCTAGCTGGGTATCGGTGTGAATTCCTTAACTTTGGGATGCCAGAGGAAAGGATTTTTATATACACAGGTGGTCCAATAAAGGTACTGCCCACAAAAATCCTTGCCTCTCACTCTTTGTGGATTGTCCCCAGCATATAACTGGAACAGACTTTCCTGGCTGT
>JAGPOW010000745.1:2587395-2607983 GCA_030014935.1 Caiman crocodilus | reverse complement strand
GCTGTACAGCCTGGGTTGTGAGCCAGGCATGCTGCAAAGGCTGCGTTTCCTCCTTGGGCATTTTGGGAGGCTGTGTGTACTGAGACAGAGGAGGATCTTCACGTGTTGGCATATGATATGCCTGAGTAGGACGGGGCTCTGAGAGTCGGAATCAAGGTTTTGCACTGAATGCTGTTCTTCAGACCTCGTGTTCTTAGTGCGGGGCTTTAGCACTTGTGAAATACTCAGTGCCCTGGACATGTGCTGGAGAAAAATAATAATCCAGCTAAAGAATTCATTAAGTGTGACTTTAATCTTGTATAACAGAGTTTAGAGTTGCTCTTTTTCAAATATGTTAAGACCCACTGTTAAGTGTCATGTTTGAATTCAACTTCCAAGAGCTCTGCGAGCATGCCCTGCTTTGCCCCAGCCCTTCCGCGGAGGAGCAGTGGGCACTTCTGCGCGGCTTTGTTTGTATCGGAAAGTAAGGAGTGACCCGGTATTACGTGCTTGTCCCGTGAGCTGCTGCACTTTTTGGTGGGAAGGAGGAGCTGTTTATACAAGTTCACGTATCATTTGCCTTTCCACGTTTTGGAGACGTGCGATCTGGGTGCCGGTCACTTGGAATTCCTGCAGGATTGCTGCCGCTGGTATGCGGCCACGCTGGAATTTCAGGGCCCTGACGTGATGAGCCCTGCCCGTCGGATCTGGCTCGAGTTACAGGGCAAGGCTGCCGGTTGCACCAGAGCCATGGGCCAGGTCTGCCGCAGACCAGGCGAAATGTCTGCAAACTGGGGCGTGAGACCTGTGAACCCTTGCTGGGTCATTTTAGTCTGATCCCTGGAGGAGAAGTGCCCTTCTTCCTTCGTCCTGCTTGTCTCCTAGTTTCCCAAGCTTCTTCATCAGGATAGCTGCTGTTCGGCAGACGTTGTTTCTCCCGAGGCTGCAATACGTAGCATGGAGGCAGTGCAGGCAGCAGCACCCGCGTGAGCTACGTGTTCAGAGAGCCTCATGGTAGTGCCTCCCCCCTGCCTGGTGCAGCTGGCACGCTGCAGAGGCTGTATGTGGATCCGTCTCGGGGAGAGCGAGGGCCAGGTGGCCCCTTCTCTTTTCCCTGCCAGGAGGAGAGATGCTTCCCAAGATTAAAAGTGACATTCGGATGCGACAAAGAAGCACGGTGAGTAAGGTGTCAGAAAACGGTGCACTTTGCGCTGGCCAGCTTCCCTCAGTGATGGGAAGAGTTGGGTCAGCTTCACACCATATTATGAGGAGGAGGAAGTATTTTGTGGCAGAAGCAGTGCTGCTGAGCTCATCGGCTTTCCTTATCACAGTGTGAGATCTATTAGCTTTTGGCCTGGCCTGTGCTTGTTACTCCACGGAGAACCAAGTTTTACCAAGTGACTTTGCAGCAGAAAGTGAAGGTCCAGTGGTTGTAAAGAATGAATGGTGTCTGCAGCTTGAATTTACAGGTAGCTCTTTAGTATGAGGCAAAAAATATATCTTCAGGTGCCGTTCCTTCCTTTCCTCTGCCTGTGTTGTGGTATTGTCCCTTTCTTCCTACTCTTCTGAATATCAGCAATTTCTTCACCGAGTTCAGGGGAAAGTACCTGGAACTTAGGCAGCCTAGCAAGTTTGTCTGAGACCTAACGTGCTGCCAGATAGATAAACGAATTGGACACTGTGAAGTGAAGCAGGAGGCTTTACTAGTGTATCTGACTTTTTGTCTTTTTGTAAAGAAATAAGAATATTGCAAACCTGCAGCTCATTAACTACCATCAGAGGTAGAGGCATCTCGCCGTTACCAGCTCAGTTGCATTAGGAGGCATTTGCGTTACCTCATTGCACAGTGAGATTTTTTTTTTTTTTTTAAATACTTAATTGCCCTTAGAAACCTCAATTAGAGCTTGAGCGGCATAGTAATGGTGCTTGACTCTCTCAAACCAGAACAGATGTGCTATGGGTAGCACAGAAATCAATGACAGTCCTGGCAAGAGGGGCTTGATTTCCCTTTGCCTTTTCCTAAATGCCGTGTCTCTCCACCGAGGCTGACTGCACTGTAAGTGTGTACACAGCTTCAGCACAGCACTCCCTTGCAAGTACCCCTCAGAAGCTCCCAAAAAAAGCCAGAGAGGAAGTAGAGCTCCTCACTGCAGTGTCTGGCGGCCTGGAAGTCTCACTTGGCTCCAGGCCACTGGGCCTTGTTAGTTAACCCACAGGTGAAACGGGCTTTCAGAAGCAATCCCGTGTTCCTGTCCTGCGGACTGACGGATGGCAGACCTGCGGGGTGTGTGCAAAGTGTGCAGCTCTGCCCGGGCCCTGATGGCGGGTGTGCAACGGCAGTCTCACCAGCCGACTCTGGGGAAAGGGGCTTCTGCCCACGTACCGTGCCGAATTTCCAGAGAGGAGGGAAATATGTCGAGTGTAGATGACTTTCTCTTCCACATTACATTAATCTTATCTCCCCAGCTGTTTACATGACTTGTGTAACATTCGGCTCCTTCATTGAGGCTTAAGTAACAGGTCACTGGCTTCACACACAATTAGGAAAACTCTTTAAAAGCAGACACCTGTAGCAAATGTGACATTTGCTCTGCAGAGCATAAGATGTCAGGCTTTCGGCCTGCTCACTGCCGTGATTCTCAGCCTTTTTAGGCACCCATTGTTAGACTCGCAACCACGCTCGGAAAGTGCCAGCTCTTCTTTTTCACTTTGTTTTTTGGAGCCCAGAAAAACAATAGAGCAAGTCTTCTGTTTCCGAGAACTTGGGACATCCACGACAGGGCAGAACATTTTGGACCCTGTGTGTTCCCACTTAAAATCCCTGGGTTTCTCCTGTGAATCCTGTTTGCATGTCTAACAGTGCTCACTAGCATTGTGTGACACCTTGCAGCACTTGTGAAAAGATCTCAAGGCACCCTAGGGTGCTGCAGCACCTGGTTGAGAGTCACTGGCCTCGTGCTTGTGTTTGGGCAGGACAGTACCCTGAGCGAGCCGTCAGGAGAGAATAGCGGTGCTAGCAAAAGCAGGAGTTAATTCCCCACGGCGTGCTGCTAAACGGAGGTAATCAGTTGGAGACGAGCGTGTCACTTTTCGGCAGGCTCTGATCTCTCTGATAACGAGGAACTCCAGGTTTCAGTTTGGAACAAACTTTAGGCTTAGTCAGCAGTGAGGATTACAGCAGGCGTCCAGTGAGCTAGCGCGAAGAATGCTTTCAATGTGAAGGGGAGGTACAGCTCTCAGTCTGTGTCCCCTTTGTTAATCGAGAGGATTAAGCAGGACTGCAGTGACTGCTACGGAGCGTTTTGTCGTGTGTGGAGGCAGCGTAGCGTAGTGGGTAGAGAGCAGGATTGTCTTGGCAGCAATGGCGTGGGCACGGGTGCGACTCGCGGTGGAGCTTGTTGGGCAATTTTTTGGAGCGACAGAACGTGTCTGCAGAGCTCGCGTGTCTCTGGGGCCTGTGCACCACCTGGGGAGGAAGTTCGCGTTGCTGGCCCGCAACGAGGCTTCTTTACTGGACGCAGGCATTGCCTCTAGGAATTGCAGATCCTGTTTGTTCTGCGGCGGCGGCTGGCTCTACGCGGGCACGAGGGTTAAAATCGTGGCTCTGAGCATCGTGTGCCAATAATTGCTGTGCAGTAATGTAGCAGAGTATCTGGGCACACCGTGGCATCCCAGGCAGCTTCAGAAGGTTTTTGCCTCCCCGGTGTTGCAGAGGCCCCTACCCAGCAGCAGGTTGCCAAGATGGGACCAGGTTGGGTTGTGTCTGGAGTGTTGCAGCCGTCTCCTGAATGAACAAGAAAAACTGTGAGACAGTGTAAAAATCAATAGTTTAAAAAGCATAATTTTTCCATGGGCTGAAGCTGAGGCTAGAGAAACTTGGATACAAATGAAATGTCATTTTTGCAGGGAAAGTAATTGGCTTCGGAAACAACTAACTGAGGTTTGTGGTGAATTCTGTGTTACTTGAAATCGCCAAGTATCTAAAGCAAGGGTGGAGACTGTTTCTAAGGTACGTGGGGGTTTGCCCAAGCAGGAATTCATTGGAAAGACCTTTGGCCCGTGTTGTCTAGTAGGTCAGGCTGGTTTATCACTGTGGTCCTTGCTAGCCTTAAAACCTATGACTCTGAATGTCACCAAGCGAGTGTAGATGCACGTGCTTGGCACGTCTCCGTGCTCTTGGTCAGAATAGGCTGCTACAGGAGCATCCGTGTTCTAGGCCCGTGGCAAGTCCTTCCATGCGTGGGCTGCTTCCACGGGGTGCAGCTGCACTACTGGGCTCCCGAATTGGCTGCTGGCCGCCTCCCTTCAGGGATGCTGCTGAACGCTCGGCCTCGTCTGTCCCGCAGCCAGTCTCTTGCCAGGAGGTGAAACCCTGTAGCCCGGGACCAGCTGTGGAGGGACAGAGATGCCGTGTCCAGAGAGTGTTTGGTAGGATACCAGATGTCCGTACGCTAGGACAGTTGATGCGTTTTGCTAACATTTAAAGAAAGGGGGGGGGGGGGAAGGTAGTTTTGGTGTGCAGTGAATAGCTGTGTGGCACAGCCATGTTCTGCCACCAGATATTCCCTTGTGCAGTTGGCTACAGTTCCCAAAAAGATCTTGCTAAACTGTTGGACGTGTGAGGATGACGGTGAATAGCGCAGGGGAAGTCTGACTCGTCGCTGGGCGCGTTCCTTCGTGGCTGGGTGCAGCATGGTGCTGGCAGGGCACCTCGGGACTGGGGTGGCACGGCGCTCAGGCGCACGGTTGACAGCCCAGGGGTCGCAGGTTTGAGGCCGTAGCAGAAGTGCTCACGGCGCGGACTGCCCGATTCCAACGAACCTGCAAATTCTGCTAGATCCCGTGTCACAAGGACACGAAAAAGGAAAGGAAAGGGCACCATTTGCTTGCAGCCTTTCAAACCGTGCGCAGATACAGTCGGAAACATGAAATAGGCTACGTAACAATGCGTCTTGGAGTCACAACTGGACACAGACGTTGCCCTGGGGAGAAAAGGAGGATGCCGGGCAGGAAGTGGAAGAGAGCAGCACTTAGCGATCCGAGGGGATCTGGGCGAAGGGGCCGCTCGCGGACAGGTCTGTCTAGCCCTCGCGGCGGAGCCCTGGCACGTTTGGCCAGACCAGACGTTTTCGCAACCCCTCGTGTTTACTTCGGTGGTGTGTTGTTCTGCGCTCACTTGTGCAATCACTATGGGAGGAATATTTCTAAATTTAGAAACATGCTTGAGACCGGATTGCGTGTTGGTTAGTGCAGAGGAGCGCATCCGTAGTGGGTGGGTTTGCATGTCAGCTCGCTTGCGTTTGCAGGCTACCATGAGCATGGCAGGGTTGATAGCCCAGTGCCCTGCCAAGACCTTTTCGTGTTGTGCCAGCTGCTTCTGGCAGAAGTCCTGTCCTCAGACTCTCTCCTTCCACCATCTCCTAGCCACACTTCTCCAGCTTCACTGACTCTCCTGCCCGCGAGCTCCACCACCGCTCTCTTTCCCCTCTTCTGCTGTCTCCATTTCTCTCCGGACAGAGGATCTCAGGAAAACTGACAAAATATGATGGGACTTCTGCCTTCCCTCTGCTTTGCTTTCCCATCCCCTTCCCTCTTGCAGCTCTCTCCTTCTTCCCCATCCTGCATAGGAGTGTCTTGTTTGCTCCTCTCTACCTCTTTTGCTAGCCTCTGCCTCTCTTGATTCCTTTGTGTCCATGTTGATCTCCTCGTTTCTCTCTCCCATTACAATCTGCCTTGACCCGTCTTGCCCCTCCAGCTGTGGCTCCCCTGCCCACAGCTGCTTCCCTCCCAGAGCAGCTGAGACCTTTTCTGCCGTCCAGCCTCCGTCCCTTCCACTCCCGCAGGGCCCATGGAGGAGGTCCCCGGCCTGAATCAGTGCTCCGTCCTCTTGACTCCTCGGCCCTTGGACCCTGTTGAACTTACTTCTTGAAACGTTGTCTGTCCTTGCCTTCCCTGGCGCAGTCTCCTCCTGGCTCTCTCCTGACTCTCATTACTCCTTCGGCATGTCCCGTGGGGGATTCTCCTCCACGTCTCCACTTCTCTGCAGGGGGAGGGAGGGAGGCCTGTCTCTCTGAGTGCTTGTTGATCATTAGCCATTGAACAAAGCTGGACACGGCTTCCTTCTTAGTCACTGTGGACAAGTCCACCATTTTGCTGATACTGGAACAGAAAGCGTCTTAACGTCGTGTTGCGCAGAACTAACGAAACTGAAGAGCCGGGAAGGATTGAGCTGGGGAAGGCGAAGGGAGTAGCTTTGTTCATTTGTTCTTCAAGCCTTTCATTCGCAGATCCGAGGGCTTCACAAAATCACAGTAATGAAGTCTGAGCCTTCCCCGTTCTCTAACTACTAGGTAGCTCTGCCTCTGGGATGAAGGTCTCGATATTACGCAAAACTAGGTAAAATCGGAAGAATGACTGAAATGGCAGTATGGAAGTAGAAAGCATCTTTTTCATAATTGTGTAATCTGTTTTAAATGAATGGGGAAGCAGGTATATGGGGAAAAGACCGTAAAATATCCACTCATGATGGAGTACCACAGCAGGGACCGCAATACTCCCCTCCTGCAAACCTGGAGGGGAGCGGAGCGCCCAGGCAGGATGGCTCGGTTTAACCACGAGGAGATTACCAAGGGAACAAAGAAGTGCTTGCAAGATGCCATTTGTCTGATAGAGCAGCAGATGGTTAAATATTAACACGCGCTCTTCTGAGGCTTTACAGTAAACTCCAGAACAGTCAGGTGGAAAAGCAAATCATGAGGATATTTGTCAAGGGTGGAATGGGTCCAGGATTTCACGCCCACAGAGACGGTGAGGGGCAACACCTGAAAGTCACTGGGGCTCACCAGGTGAGAGCAAGCAGTTGGAGGGGTTCATTTGGCAGAGTCGGTGCAACAAAGCTTCAAGCCAGCTGCGTGCGCTCTTCCTCCCGGCTTCAGTTTCCAGAGGGTCTCCTGAGCTCGGCAGGGTCCAGAGAGGGCCGCGGGCTGGGTCATTGCACAGACCTGTGACCGGGCGCGGAGACCTTCCTCGCGGTGCCTGCCGAGCCGTGGTGGTCGGTACTTCCTGCCCCGAGCTGGCCCCCAGGCTGCTGGATTTCCCCGCAAGCCAGCGCTCGTGACCCCCGGCTGCCGAGGCGGGCCGTGGAGGCCGAGGCTCTGCAGGGCAGAGCACATAGCAGCTTGCGTTGGACTGTGGCTGTTCGGTAGCTTCTGTGCAGGATTCCCTGAAGCCCTGAGAGGGGAGAAGAGAACATCCAAAAGAGTGAATATTGCTGGGCATGTTCAGACACCGAGCCCCCCGTCAGATAATTGAACGTACGTGGCAGCTCAATACCTTTTGGTAGCTGATAGATGCAGAGCTATAGCTGTAGTGTGAAAGCTGCGGGGAGCCTGGGTTGCAGCAACGTGTGCTTGTCCCAGCACTGAGAGAGGACTTCACATAGGTAACAGTGGCAGCACAAGTACCAGACTCAGTGGTGCAAAGCACGGGGGTCATTCACATTACTACCATTAACACGTGGCTGGATGTCCTTCCCTTTCCCGTTGCGTTTAGCAAACAGTTTTCAATTAACTATTTCTACGTGTTTTTAAGATGGATTTTCATGCGTCCGATACGCGTGTCAGGGCCTGCAGGTCCTTGTGGTTCTGACAGGTGTTTTCTGCGTTACCATTAAAAACTGCCATTCGGATTTCCTCATCTCTTCTTGACCGGGGGGAAGGGGTTGTTGCTCAGGTTCACGTTCTAGCCAGGGGAGAGAAACGAAGCCTGCAGGCCAGGCTAGCGGTAGGGGAGAGGGCTGAGCGTGCATGGGCCGCGGGAAGCGTGTGCGGGCGGTGCGGGGAGAGCGGAGCACAGCTCCTGGGAGAGGAGGAGGAGGAGGTGGTGGTGGTGGCGGCGGCGCGCCCTGCCCCTCTCCAGGCTTTTGTCCTGCCGTGCAGGGGAGTCTGCTAGAGAGGAACGGACCTTTGTGGTGGAAAAATTGAACACCGTGGAGCCAGCGCTCTTGTTTCCATGGGAGCAAAGTGCCGTTTCCAGTTTGTCACCCAGATACGGAGCTGGGCCCACAAACGAATGCACAGACCCTAACAGAATAAAAGGTTGAGGTTAAATTAAGCGGTGACATCACTGCTCACAAAAAATGCGGCTCAGCTGAGTGCCAGCTGTGCAGCAGCATTCGATCTGGAGCAATGTCCGTTATGCAGATAATGGCTCCCGCAGCCTGTTTGAAGCAGCCGGAGGCTTCCAGGCTGTGGAAGGGGGAATTGCTTTTGCACTTAACCTGAAGCCCCCAAGCCCACAATTGCCAGGAAATATCTGCCGCCTGGGAGGGAGTTAATTACCCCACATCCTCCTCTTCGTTTTCTTCCTAGCGGCCTGTGCGGGGCCGGTGCTTGCTGTTTATTCATTGGGACTCTGGCCGGGGAATCTAGTTCAGTCTGGAACGCCGCAGCTGCAGCCGGCTGCTGCTCATTGTCTGTTGCAATTAGCAGCGAGCGGCTGATTGGGCTGGGAGCAGAGCGGTGCGCAGGTACAAGAGGAAACCTTTGGCTTTGCTGCACATGTTTGGCAGGATTGTATTTGTGGCACGGGCACTGGTGCAAAGTGCCTGCTTCCACACACAGCCTCTCTGGTGGCACTTTGCGGCTGGCGGGTCAGCGGTGGTGGCTTTCCTGGCCTCTCCCCCAGAGCAAGAGGCCTCCCAGGCCAGCTCCTGAGGGTACGCTGCAGCCCGAGCAGCGGGCAGTGACCAGTGAGGAAGGAGCCTGCCAGGTTCGACTCCATCCCGTGCAGGAGCCTGCAAACTCAGCTTTGGTTTGGGATAGTCCAGGTAGGGCTGGGCATGTCCAGGGCAGAGGAAGTGAGGAGGGCTTTTCTTACCCTAGCAATCCCCAAGGTAGAAGTGAAGTGTTGGCCTAAACTGTGCAAATGGAAAGGGTTTCCTTTTTGTTTAGTACCAGCAGTGTTGTTTTTGGAAGTCACTGTCTATGGGAAGAGAGGCACCTGCAGTTAATTTTATCCGTTCCTTTGTAAATAAGGCCCTCTTAGCTCTCACAGTTCAGAGGGGTCATGGCTTAATTTATAAATAACACTTCCATTTTAGTGCAGATTGTAAAACCTCGAGTCCCCCGCTGCACCGAGCCCTGAAGCTGAGACCTGAACGTGGGCTCCGGGGCCTGAGCGAGTGTCGCTGCTGCAGCTCGTAAGGCAATGGCGGCTCCAGCATCCCTGGGGTTAGGTGCAAAAAGCAATGAACTTGGAACCTGTGAATAACAAGCGGGAGGCATTTCTCCTGCGCGGCGTCAGCGTCTCCTGGCTCGCACCAGACGAGACCGCAGTTAGCAAACGGGCAGTGGGCTTGGTAGCATCCCCTTTGCTAGCTGACGTACCGTCTCTTTGTAGGAGCGTGCCGGCTCGCCTTCTCCCAGCCTGCCCCGGACTAGCGCGCAGCCCCGGGAAGCAGTTGCTGACTCGAGTGTGGGCCGTCGTTGGTTAGGTCGCGGTTTTTCGGTGCTGGCTCTGGATTTGCTGCAAGGGCTGTAGTCGGCAGTGAGAGCCAAAGGTACGCCCTGCTTTTTCCCGAGCGAGCTTGGTCCGGCTCCCTGCGCTCCGCGGGGTCCGCTGCGGAGCGCTTTCACGCCTTTGCCCGTGTCTGGCGCGGGGTGCGCGTGCGCGGCACGGCTGGCACTGCCACCCCCGGGCCGCGGCTGCAGAGGCAGAGCGAGCGCAGCGCACGGCTGACCGAACGCTGCTTCCCTGACAGCAGCCATCTTAGACGCTGGTGCGAGCTCGCTCCCCCTCATGGGCTCCGTGCGCTTGCTTCACATCGGACGTGGCTGGAATTTTTTGCAATATATGAAGACTGTTTTTCCCGCCTCGAGAGGATGTTAACTCTTCCCCTCAGACTCCAATGAGCCCCAGTCGTGGTTTTTTTCCACGCGTCGTCTTTTTATAATCCTGAGGGTTTTTTTCAAGTCTGACAGCTGCTCTTCCCTTTATTTCTGCCACGTTTCCCCCAGCCCCACGAGGAAGGGCGGATTCAGTCTGGGTGTCCTCTCGGAGTAACCGTGACAAATCAGTAAGCACAGAGAAGGTGGATCACCGCGAGGGCTGACGTGTCGCGCGGCTTTCTGCAGACTTGAATGAATAGCAGAGCCATCCCGCCCGTGCAGCGGGAGAAGCCATGACCAGCACGCTCCCGTTTCGCCCGGCCTCGCACGGGGCAGCTCGCTCGCTCGCTCGCTCACGGCTCCGTCCTGCACCGCCGCGGCCCCGGGCCCGAGAGCTGCTCCGCCGCGGGCTCCGTGTGCAGCCACGCGCCCAGGCCGTCTCCAGCACGAAGCGGTTGCTTCCAGCTCTGGGGTCCCCAGACCGGAGCACTATTTGGTGCCCGCTTCTGAGTTGAGACCGTTTCGGCCGCAGCCTTCCAACAGCAAGTGGTTTCCAGACACGTGGCATAGGTCGTGCGGGCCAGGATTGGTTTTTGTTGAGAGAGGCGCCAGCGTTTGTGCTGGAGGGGGCGGCTGCTGCTGAACCGCCCGTGAGCAGAGCCCCTGCCCTGCCGCCCGGATCCGGCGAGCGTTTCTCCAGACGGTGCCCATGCCCAGTACACCGTCAGGGAGCAACGCGGCGTGGTCGGCTTAGGATTTATGTCAGAGCTGTGGGACCGCTTGAGAGCTGGTGCTTGGGTGTATTCATTTGCCCAACACCAGCATCTACTAGGAAGCTCCCAGATACCTGCAGTGTCTGGAGACTTCTCAGAAGCAGCTGCGCTAACGTTTCCTATGGAGAAGTTGGGAGTAGGTGGTTTTGAGAGGCTGTTTTAGGGATAGAGTTCCTGTATATTCACTGACACAAAAGGTTGTTTTAGTTATAGGCGTTGTGTCTGCATGGCACTGCCAGCCTTAAACAGGGTCGCTTCAGTAGGACGCTTCTCTTATGTACGTGCGACTTTCAGACCGTTTGGCTGCAGAGAGAAACCCACAAAGGCTTTGCAGTATATGGCGAAACCGCATGTGTGGACTGCCATTAGGTAAGACCGTGCCTGGCTTGCAAGAGGAGGCAAGCCCTATCTTGAGAGTCTACCATTTCTAGTTATTGCAGCCTAATGCAGTGCTCGGTGGAGTTCCAAAATTGTGTTAGCTAGTTTCAAGCCTATTCTTTATTACAGCAGCTAGGGTGGTGTTGGGATTGAGGAGCAGAGAGACCAACTGTAAAGTTTAGTAAAATAAACTTTTAACTAGCTACAGACTTGCCTAGGTTTGTTTGTGCTTCCTGGCTGTTCTGTGTACGGTAAAATCATTGCGTTTGATGGTTATTGTTAGCGTCAAAAATCCCCAACCCAAGCCATTCATGCGTACATCTGTTCTGAAAACATAGCAGGCTTTATTTGTAGCCACGAGCAGAACTGCTTGTTCCTAGCTCCGTGCCTGCACCGGAGGCAGGATGAGCGGGACGCACTGAAAGGGAGCTAGGCCTTGCGCTTGGCGTGAGCAAGCCCCCCACTCCGTCCCCGGTGAGCTGGGCGAGGATCCCTTTCCGGGGTGAGCAGGTCTCGGGCGGGAAGGCGCAGGCAGCTGCCGGTGGCCAGCGCTGGAGGCACCGTGTTGGCCCGAGTGGACAGGCTGCGGGCACGCTGTGTACAGCCACTGCCTCTTCCCCCGCCAGGACACGGGGCAGCGTTTCCATCGCTTATAGCTCTGCCATAAAACACTTCTGTCAGCTTGACACTGGCTGGCCCTGGCTTGTCTTGTTTTAAAGCTGCTCTCCTCTTGCTGCCTCTGGCCCCGCACATCTGTTCTGTAACCTTTTTTCTTTCTTTCTTTGTTTTTTTAAAGCAAGCTTCTGAACTAAAGTATTTGAAGCATTTTATGGTAGACCCATAAGACATGAGGTCCCTTGCAAAAGGTGTGTTTAAACTTGGTTGATAAGAATAGAAAACATCTCAGAAAACGAAGTGCATTGGCCTTCATGCTGCAACTTGGCTGTGGGTTGTTTCAGACTTTAGCAAAAGAAAATCCATTTGTTGAAACCTGAGGTACCTAATGCATGTCTTCAGCCTTCAATTTTGCCTCTGCACGGTATCTTTTAGTTTTCAGTCCCCAAACTTACAGAAGACGCGGTTCGTGGCAGTGTCGCGGCGGCAGACGCTCCCCCCTCTCGTAGGCACTTCTGCCTGCTGGGGGAACGGGCCACCTGCTCGCGCAGCTTTGGGCCTTCGTGGGGGGGCTTACTCTGGGCACCCCCAAGCTCTCGCCCAACTCGGACGTGGTGTCTCGCACAAGCAGGGGGGAAAACCTGCGTGCGGAAATGGAGCACGAGCTGAACCCTGTGCACGCGTCGTACGCTGAAATGCAGCCTCTGCTCGGGCTGTTACCTCCACGGGGCTATGCAACACCTTGAAAACGAGGCCCAGTTGCAAACGCCAAATCATTGTAGCACTGAAAACACCCCCTCGTCTTGAGTTGGGATCCCGCTGGCAATGCAGACACACCCAGGGGATTTAATGGGACGTGCGATTGCTCTCCTTGTTGTCCCTTGGCTCAGAAGAAGAAAAACACTTCATTTAAGGCAGTACAAACCAGATTGCTCAAGCGAGGGAGCTGAAAGGTGCGGCTTCCACAACAACCGTAACTCGACTGTGCGGCATGTGCATGTGTGTAAATATATATATGACAGAAGTTATTGCCATATACAGTAAGAGGAAAACTACTTGTGCAAGCTGGGAGGCCCAAGATAATGTTTCTAGAGAATGCTGGCTTTGAATTGTATGACGTGTGCGCGCGCGTGTATCGCTGCGACTATAACATTGCACTAACCTGGGCTTTGGCACTGGGTTGTGCATATCGCAGCCAAGACGAGCCATTTTAAACTGTGTCAGTGTTGGATTTAGACTTTTCTCCTAGGAGTTTCTTTTAGTTAAAACCGTTCTTCAGCGTTAGAATCCAGGATGAGAGCATTTTGCTTGAAATTATAAAACTTAATTGGCATAACACGCTTTACTGAAGAGCAGCCAGGGAGCCGTATAAACCAGTCCAAAAGGAGAGAGTCTGGGATTTCCCCCTCTCCGCTCCGCTGCCGAAGGGTTAAGCGCGTGTTTGCTTTCTGCGGAGATAGAGAGTCGTTGAATGGCTCGGGCTGCGGGCAGCCAACGCATTGGCTACGGGCGAGGGTGGTTCTCGCGGCGCGGCTGTGTCCCGACCTGGATTTCTGGGGAACGGAGCCTGTCCTTCCTCCTCCCGGGGCTGGCCGCCACAGCACGTTCGTATAATTCTAGAAAAGCTCCCGACGGCGAAAGCAGACTCGCCTCCCTGCGCGGCGCTCCTCGTCGGCGTCCGGCAGGCGGTCCAAAGCCTGCGGCACAGCAGCGAGGGGTCCATGTTGCTTGTTTTCCAGCTCCACGGACCTGGCATCACACGGGGAGGGGAGAGGAGAGGAGAGGGTTCTTGTTACGAGTAGACGAGATCATATCAATCCCTTGAACAGCAGCCCGAAAATGGAGCGGGCTTCTCTTTCTGTAGAAAATGTGGGATCTTAAATCTGCACGCATGCGGTCTATGATGTTCTGATCTGTGCCTTATAAATGGCTTGAAATATTTAGATTTGAGCTGCACTCGTGCCTCTGGTTGATAAAATAGTCAGCTCATAGTTGCAGAGCGCGTCTGTCCAAAGCCTACCCGAGGCAGAAGACTGAAGGGAAGCCCCCAAAACTTGTGATTTTTCTCCTTCTTTCCTCCCCCCCACCTCCCAACTCAGTGTAATGCTGTGCTGCTACCGTTCTCTTATTTTATAAGGAAGCAGGAAATAAGGAATAATTCATGCAAATATTTGTATCATGCCTAGATAGTCAAATCAGGTGGCTGAGTAGTAGGTGGCATGCCTAGCAGTGCGTAGGTACTATGATGCACCTCAGAGAGCCAATGTTTTGTGCGGTGGCCAATGTTTCTAGAGAGTATTTGACGCTGTTGGACCGTCTGTCTTTGCATGACGCCCGGGAAAGCAGGGCACTGATGCCATGGGTCCGTAGGTGTGAGACTCCCTTGGAGATGTCCCTTCTTCTGGGCCTCAGTGGCATGAAGAAATGTCAGCCTCAATCCCTGATCAGGAAGGGTTGTTTTTTTTTAGATACTTGTTTCCATAGTCTCCAGTCACTGGCTGCCTCCGTAGGTATTTGCTTGAGACTGGAAGAGCAGGTTTGAATCCCACCAACAGCGACTCCGTCATCTTCCCTGTTCTTGGGCAAGCATCATAAAACGTACCGTCTCCTAGCAGGTGCGGCCAGGTAAAAAGTCAAGTGTTACCCTCGCCCAGCAGCCTCTGGCCAGCGGGTCTCCCCACCGGTCTGAAGGGGGGGGGTGGCAGGGTTCACTGCAGGTCTCCTGCTGCCCAGCCTCTGGGCGACCTGGCCCGGTCTGCTAGGCTGTGCTGGTCCGCACCTGTGGACCAACCCCCGCACGCTGGATCTGGCCCATGGGACAGCAAGGTTGAGCACCGCTGCTCTAATGTCCTTCCCAAAGTGTCACCTTCCTGCAGCAACGTGCTGCTTCTCTCCTTCACCCCACAACTCTCAGTCCATTGCTGAAGTGTTTGAGGTCCTTTTTCCCCATCCCATGCCATGATGCCCCATCAAGGCCCCTCACTTCTTCCCCTCTCTGAACTGTTTCCACCAAGAGACTGGCAGACTCTTGCATTTGGGTCGACAAGATTCCCTCCATTGTTCGGAGGCAGTGGTAAGCTTGGCCCTTTCCCCTGGATGGTGATGGACTGGCTCAGCAGGAGCAAAGACCACTGACATCGAGGGTCTGAGTCATGGTGATGCTCCTGCTGTACTGGACAGTGCTTCAGGCTGTCCTGCTCTTGTCTCGGGGTGCCCCCACAGGGGAGAAGAGGAGCCCCACTAGTCCAGGCTAGATCCGTCGCTGGGGGTGTAAGTGCTGCCTAGAGCCGGCCTGGTCGGCACTCGTGCACGCTGCACCGGGCTGCAGTCTTGGGGTGGGCAGACAATAAAGAGAGATGTGTGGCCGACTCCCCCGTGCCTTCTCCATGGCCTGTCCTCTCTGGATCCTTGCAGCCCAGGTCCCACGGGGGGTCCAAGAGAAGTGGTGGGGGCGAGTAGATGGGCTCATGCAGTCATGCCTTGTATTGTGCTTTTCTTTTTTAAAACCATCATTATTTAGCACTTATATTGAGGCTAAGCTGCTCAGGGCCCACTGTGCTCGGAGCTGTACAAATAGAGAGCAAATGCAGCCTGCCTCGAATGCTTAATGAAGGAGCTGCTTGGCTGCCTTGCTCTCCTCCCTGTTGTCCTACAGAAATGTGAGAAACACTTGTACTGTGCTGCTGCTCCTCCCAGCTCTGCTCCAGAACAGCTTGTTGTCTATTTAAAACGCTCCTTAGAGCTGAGAACTTCTGCTCTGAATATTTTCAGCCAGATTTATAAACCATAAAATAAGCGTAGGATTTGGAGCCCTGGTTTCTATTGCAAATGCAAAAACCTTGTGTGGCATGTCATGGATTAGGTGCTAAATGCCCCATCAACGCTCGCTCTGCGTTCTCCGTGACCTGCCCCGTGCGCAGAGCTCTGCTCCGCCAGGCCTCCCGCACGTGTCGCGACGCCGTGCCTCGTGCAGGCGACGTCCCCTTGCCTCTGGGCCAAGGCGGGTTACGAGGCACCTGGGCACTGCAGCCCTCTTCAGGCTCCGTGGGACCGCGTGTAGGAAGGGGATGAATCGAAGACATTCGTTTGTTTGTTCGTCATCCTCGACCTAATCCCGGGATGCTGTGGTGCTGCGCCCGCTGTCTTCTCGGTGGGCGGGCAGCAGCAGCGAGGCGTGGGCCCTCCACGCAGACGTGGTGCGGCCCACGCGCGGGTCCTGTGCGCTGCGGCACGCAACGTTCCCCTGCGGCAGCAGCTGCCCCAAGTGCCGAGGGCCGGACCCACGCAGACGCCGCGTGCAGCCCCGAGTCCTCGGGGAACGGGCAGGAGCCTGCACCCGGTTCCCGTGCCCAAGGGGAGCAGGGCCGCGGCGCGCTGCGTGAGACCCGGGAGAAGTCTGGGCTACGTTTCCGCTCCAGACTGCGGAGCCGGCAAGCGTGTGGAGGTTGGGACTCAATTCTGGAACCTTCTCTCGCTTTATTTCTGCTGACGACCTTTTGTAACCTTTGCGTTTGAGATGTTGAGGGCTTGCCAGAGTAATTATTCTCGTGTCGTTCGCAGGTTGTTTATACGCTTTTTAGCCACACTTCTCCTTTGGCGGCCGGTCTTGCTGTATCTAATTGGGAGTCACGTGGGGCGGGGGTGCACCGTGCTGCCTGATTGATTCCTTGATTTCTTTATTGTAATGGTTTGGTTTGGTTTCGTTTTATGCTTCGTCCAAAGGCACGATCGCCCGCAGGCAGGTGTTTTTGTGCTCGCCTGCTGGACTTTGCTCGGTTACCACCTCGAAGCGTCAAGTTCATCGTGTAGAAATGCTATCACAACAGAGGTGCACAACTTCCCGGCATAAAGGGAAGTGAACGTTGTTCTGAATTCGGGGTTGTGTTTCGTGCTCATGCGCCAGGGACCGGAACTGGAGCTCGTGGTCCCGCGGGCGCGCCGTCCCCTCGGGAAGGCCTTGGGGATGGGGAGGGAGGGAGCCAGCGGGTGGAAAGCGGGGGGCGTGCGGCAGGGCGGCCATGCTGTCCTCTCGTTCGTTAGTGTAGTGCCCAAAGCATGCCGTGTGCTGGGGCCCCGCGGCCCGTACAGCCCGAGCAGGCGGCGTGCCCTGCCTTGCACGCACCTGCTGTGCGGACGCGGCGGGGGGGCAGGCCGGCGCGCGGAGCAGGGCTGCGCGTCGGCTGCCGTGCGGTGCTAGCAGGGCCGGGGCTCGCCCCGGGCTGCGAGACGCCCCGCGCTCCTCTTCACCTCGCGAGAGCAAAGCAATTACGTGAGAGCACGCGTTTCCTGCACACGGTTACCTCCAGACTGAATCATCCCGAAGTCCGTGACTTTGAACCTGAGAGCGTGAGACGGTGGAAAGTATGTTGTTTACAGGAGTGTAGAAAACAAAGCTATTAAATGGTAACTTCTTACGCAGACTCTTCTTTCTTTCTTTTTTTTTTTAAGTTGCCAGGCACGCGGCGCTGGGAGTAATTGCCTGTTACTCCTTTTGGACTTGTTTGTGATGAGAGTCTTTCATAGCAATGGCCCCGTATTTGAGAAAACAGCCATCTTCCAGGGCTGCTCCTCCAAGTGCGGGACTTGACGGGTCTGAACAGCACGTTCGGGTCTTACGTGGCAGGGGACATTTTTCTGTGGTTGCCCAGTTAGCGTATAGTGGTTTTGGCGTCGCTCGTGCTGAACCACGTGGTGTAAATTATCTGCAAAGCTCTTTTCTCTCCTGAAGCAGACAGCTGCAGCCCAAGCCTAAGAAGGCTGGGGAATACATGTCTTGTGGCGCTGTCTCTCTCTTTTCTTAGTTTAACATACCCATCAAAGTCACCCCCTGAATTTGAAGCCTTTTTATTTGGTGACAGTCGCTGGCGTTTGCGAAGTGGCTTGGCCGCGGGCGGCTGTGTCTCGGCGCGGCGTTCGGGGGCGGCTCTGGCTGCGCAGCATGGGCAGCGCCACGTCCGTCTTGGCGGGCCTCGCCCCGACATCTCTTCGGCTTTGAAACAGGCCCCTCGAGGCGGGACCGGGGAAGCCGCAAGCTTTCCCAGGAGTCGGGCTAGGATTACGCGTGTGTGTTGGGGGCAGGATGCAAGACCGTCCATCGAAAGTATGAGGACTGCTGAAGTCATCCCTTGTTCCTGGGGCTTGCTTAGGCTTTCCTTGGAAGGAAACCAGGCGGGGAAGCCTAGTGGGTGGAGCAGCAGACCAGGCCTCAGATCTGGCCGCTGGGCGAGTCGCCGCAAGAGGCTTCGCTTTGCGCTCCCCGCTTGTAGGATCTCCTGAGGGAAGAGCCAGATCCATGCTGGATCACCCCGGGCAGGTCTACAGGGTAGCCTGCGGGCGGGAGCGGATCTTCTTCCTGTGGAACCTTTCCTTGGTGCTTGCGCGCTGGCTGCTTGCTCGCGGTGCGCGCGTGGGCCCCGCATCCTCCGCGGGACGCTCGCCACTCTTCAGGCCACGCTGAGCAGAGGTCTGGATGGCGAGCTGGTCCAGGCTGAAGCGGGGAGGAAGGGCACGCTCCGGGGGGATCGGGTGGGTCACGCATGTGATCGGGGGCGTTGAGAAACTCTTGCCTCCCAACAGGCCGGTCTCACTCCTCCGAGGAAAGCAGACGTCAGCTGTACGGGAGGAGCGAGGCAGAGCAGATGGGTTGGACATTCCCATTTCCCTTCTTCTGTAGTCCAGAGAAAAGAGGGTGCAGGCTGCGCGGAGAGGCAGCGAAGCCCAAGTTGTTGGAAGAAGGATGCACTTGGCCTCTCAGACTTCCTGCCGCAGGATCCCAAAGGGGTTCGACTGTTGCACAGATAAGAAAGAACTAGAGAGAAGTTAACTGAGTTTTGGGAATAGATGGTCCCCCTCATTCTAGGAACCTGACCCCAGCTGGCGAGTGGTTACTGTTACGAAGAGGCCTTCCACAAGGACGGGTTTTCTCGCAGTGCCACTTGCCCTTCCTGCGAAGCTGCTGATCTTGCAGCGCGTGAGCCCCGGGCTGATGCCGTCTCTAACTGTGAATCTGTTCCTGAAAATGCCAGAAGGTGCCTGGAGCTGCAGGAGTTGGGTCCTGCGTGTGCTGGAGCAGAGTCCGGGAAGTGCAGGGAAAGCATCCTGTGAGACGGGAGCAGCCTGGTGCTTAGGCGAGCACGCTTAGCTCGGTGGTGGTTCGGACCTTACCTGTCCCGTGGCTGAACGAAGGGCATGCCAGCCTGCAAGAAAGCAGTAGCCTGGCTCCTTCGCTGTCCTGTCTGTGACAGCGGTTCGTGCGAGCCGCTCCCAAGGTGGGCGGCAGACCTACCGCGCACTTCATTCTGCAGTCCTGCTCCTCGGCTGGGCAGTGGGGAGTCTTTCTAATTGCAGCTGGTGATCATCGTGAGAGCCTCAGTGGCATGTTGCACCGTTGAAGCTCGGTGCGATTCATTCTGGTGAATGGGTCTAAACCCCTTTGCAGCACTGGCCTGTTGCAGCAAGGCAGCCAGAAGTTAAAATAGCATGCCAGCTCCTGGTGCTTGCGCGCCAGGACACTGGTGTGTCCGGGACTTCCCCCGTTAAAGCCCATCCTGTGTTCATGCTGCTTACCCAGAAAACTGAGCTCCTTGCGATGGGTCCCTTCTGGCAGCTGCTGCGAGCTGTGGGGTTACCTGGTCTGGTCACCGCACCTTACCAGGGACTTCATCGATATGTTGCTTTGCATAGTGGCAGTGAACCATTTCTTTAGGTCTTGCCTCGTGTGTCTTCAGGCCAAGGGCCAGATCCTGTTCCCCTTGGCAAAATTCCTGTTGACTCAGTAGAGTAGGACTACATCCCAATCTGATACTTGGCAGCGCATAGTTGTAGTCCAAATAGATCTGGCACCTTACAACTGACTCCGGTCCCCTGCACACCCATTCTTGAGTTGCATCTCCTGCTATTTTTAAGTGCTGTGCTGAATCAAAGCCACTTGCATTTGGCTTGCTGTACCCAGAGTTGTCCTCTGACTTTCATTGTAACCCTGTGAATTGATATGTGGTGGCTGTTTTGAATGGGGCGATTGCATTTAAGCTGTTCCTCAAGTCACTCCGCAGTGGAAGTTTACTAGCAAGGTGGCGTGCAAAGGTCCTGAGCAAGCAGTGAGCAATGTGGCAGGAATGCTCTTCCTTTCCACCAGCTTTGAGTTTCCTCAGCATCCTCCTGGTGTTTTGCCTGTGGTTTTTGCTTGGAAACAGACCACTCATTAAGTGTATTGTGTGGTGCTAAGTAGTGGCTAATTAAAAACAAACCATGAAAACCTCAGGCATCAAGACCTGTGGGTGCCCTTCTCCCTGGACTCCTGGGAGAGGAGCGTTGGAGTGTGCAGCGGGTGGCGAGGGGGATGAGCGTGCTCTCATCAGGTGCTGCTCACGCTTTCTTGTTGCAGTTTGTCCTACCGCTTGCAAGTCTCAAGGCTGCACCTCGGACGGACAGTGCTGCCACCGCGAGTGCCTGGGTGACTGCGCCGAGCCCAACAGTCCTGAAAAGTGTGTGGCTTGTCGCAATTTTTACCTCAACGGCATATGTGTGGAGACCTGCCCGCCCGGCTACTACCGGTTCGAGGGCTGGCGCTGTGTGACCTTCAGCTTCTGCCAGGACCTGCACAACAAGTGCAAGAACGCCAGGGAGTCGGGGTGCCACGTCATCCACAACAACGAGTGCGTGCGCGAGTGTCCCTCTGGGTACACCATGAACTCCAGCAAGTAAGTGATGTCTCCGGGTAAACGTGCTGCTGTCCTGCTCCCCACCCCCCTCATCCGTCTAGGCTGAGAAGCGGTCTCAGTGCTGTGCTGTGGAAGTGGCCTTCCTCTGATTTACCAATGAGCCCATTTCCAACCCTTTGCTGTGAGGGCTCGTGTTTTGTACTTTGCGCATGGCTGCCGGTGCTCCCCGACTGCCCCTTGGGTGAGGAGCCGAGCTGTGGAGGGAGGTCGAGGAGAGCGGGCAGGGAGGTGGGGGG
>JAGPOW010000745.1:2553577-2566407 GCA_030014935.1 Caiman crocodilus | reverse complement strand
ATCGTGAAAGGGGAGCCCGAGACCCGGGTCGCCGTGAAAACCGTGAACGAATCTGCCAGCCTTCGGGAGCGCATTGAGTTCCTGAACGAAGCTTCGGTCATGAAAGGGTTCAGTTGCCATCACGTGGTAAGTGAAGCGTCTCCACCTTGGGTGGGACTCCCACGGCTCCACCCGGCTCGTGGGCTGGGCAGGTCCCGCTGCAAAGGTGGCCGCGTGTGCTAAAGGCAGAACAGGGTCACCCAAGGAGTGGTTTGGAAAGCGCGTCCCGCTCCACAACTCCATGGTGTGGTCGGGCCCCACGTCCTGTTGCAGTCAGCAGCCAGGGAAATGCTGGCTTGGTGGGCACGCGTGCTGGGACATGGCCTAACAGGGAATCCCACTTCCATTTTTCAGGTGCGTCTCCTAGGGGTGGTCTCCAAAGGCCAGCCTACGCTGGTTGTCATGGAGCTGATGGCACATGGGGATATGAAAAGCTACCTGCGTTCCCTGAGACCCGATGCTGAGGTAAAGGCAGGAGCGAGGAGATGCAGATACCCCTGACAAGCTTCCGGGCTGTGGTCTCTGACCCTCTCTCTCCACTTTAGAATAACCCTGGCCGTCCCCCACCAACTCTCAGGGAGATGATACAGATGGCTGCAGAGATTGCTGATGGTATGGCTTATCTGAACGCCAAAAAATTTGTCCACCGAGACCTGGCAGCTCGTAATTGCATGGTTGCAGAAGACTTTACTGTAAAAATTGGAGGTATGTGTCGTGTGCTCCAAAGCTGGTAGCAAGCCTCAGTTAGTGAGGAGGAGGCTGTGTGAAATCCAGGATGGATGCTGTCTGTCCTTTCAAGTCCTTTATCTGGGCTAACTTTCCTGTGCCAGGTCTCTCGCTCACTTGCTGTGCACAAAGCTGCAGGTAAGTGAACTGTCTAATTTAACCTTGCAGCAGCTCGAGTTAAGCCGCAGGAAAAGGAGGCCTCAAAAGGCACAGGCTGTGCGATGTTCTGATTGGCCGTTAAACTTTTGGGTGCATTTAACTCAACAAAGGCTGAGGCTGAGAACCTGTTGTAGACCCCCCCCCTCCGTAACCTTCCTTGCCCTTCCAGTCGCCGGCAGGGCTGGGCTGGGCGCAGGGCAGTGACACTGAACGCATGCCGCTTTCTTCTGTCAGACTTCGGCATGACCAGAGACATCTATGAGACCGATTATTACCGTAAGGGTGGCAAAGGACTGCTGCCTGTGAGGTGGATGGCGCCCGAGTCGCTGAAGGATGGCGTCTTTACTGCTTACTCAGATGTGTGGTAAGTTGTGCCCTGCATGTCAGGATGACGTGTAGTAGGAGCCACAGCAGCGGGTCACTTACCTCAATCTCTGTGAGAGCGCAGCTCTTTACGATGCGCTCTTAATGCAGTCCAGAGAGTGCACCTGCTCAAATCCTCCCCGCGTCGGGTTTGAAGATGTTATCTGTGGATTGTTTGTGCCTGCCTGACAAAGGGTGTGATCTTCTGCAGGTCATTCGGAGTTGTCCTTTGGGAGATAAGTAGCTTGGCAGAGCAGCCGTACCAGGGACTGTCCAATGAACAGGTGCTAAAATTTGTAATGGATGGAGGATACCTGGATCAGCCAGACAACTGTCCAGAGCGACTGTAAGTAGAGCAGGCGAGCCGGGAGTGCCTGCGTTAAGCCTCTTTGCCAGCGTACAGTCAGCACGGGTTGCACACGCGCGCACTCTGAATGGAAGCAGCAGAGCAGCAGGCTGAGAGCCACCCGCCAAGGAAAATGCAGCCCCCTGCCCCGAGTGCCCAGAGTGGATATAAAGGTCATGAGCCAGCCCAGGTGACCAGAAAGGAGAACGAGCCTGGCTCTCATAGTGTAGGAACAGGCGGCTGCAACCTGAGAGTTTGGACTCGGGGAGTGTAAAATACAAGCGAGCAATGCGTCAACCGCCCCTGCCTGAAAGCGCTCGTCCTAGGCAGCCTAGGGTCCCCAAGCAGTGTGCTAGGCAGGGTCTTGGTGGCTGCGCAGTAGTTTTCCTGTGGCTGTGGATGCGGGAGAGCTGCATGTTAATCCAGAGAGCCTAGATGCCGCTGTGCTGCGGAGGCTCGCTGCACTGGCACCGCTGTGTGACGTGCAGGCCGCTGCTCGGCCAGAAAGGAAGGCAGCTCCCATAGGCGCTGGTCAAGTGTCTGCCTCTTGAGGGAAGGGCAGCTGCCTTGCTGAGTCCCTCCCCTGCTGGTTTGTCAGCTCTTCCGCACTGCACCGTACTCAGGGCTCGGCCTCCAGGATTCATGCTGAGGCAGCTGCAGGGTCGCTTTCCCACTGATGGGAGTGCTAAAGGGGAGAAGTGTAGCCCCGCGTGGCTGGCAGCGTGATGGCGAGTGTGCCCGGAGCCCAGAGTGGTAAACGGCACGTGGCTGTTCAAGCCCCCTCTAGGCTGAGTCCCCACCACCAGGATTGTTTCTCTCCTAGCCGTGGGGCTCGTCTCGCCGCATGTTTCCTGCACGTGGCTGGCCCTGGGCTGTTGATGCCTTGGCCTGTGTGACACCACTCACCTTCCAGGGCGGTTTCTGGGTCCTGGTCTGGGATGTGGACAGGGCTTGGCTGCCTGCAGAGGTGGGCAGGGACACTGCAGGGATGAGATGCAGGGGAGAGGCTTGACAAGAGCTTCCCACAGAGCAGCTTGGAGATGGCGAAGCTGAGACCTGGTGCAGGAATAAGCATGGCCTGGAAGGAGCTGGCGGGAGCTGCAGGCCCCGGCAGGAACCAAGGGAAGGAGCAGGAGAATGTAGAGAGAAGCAGAAAACAGGAGGAGAGAGTGCCCAGGAGAATGGCAATGATTGCAGGCAGTCTGCCCCAACGGGGGCTCAGACTAGGCACCTCCGGGTCTGGTGCAGGCCAGTGCCCAGGATGGCAGCCCCCTGCCCGATCCTGATTCCCTTGTTTGTCCCCCGACAGGCACAGCCTGATGCAGATGTGCTGGCAGTACAACCCCAGGATGCGCCCCACCTTTATTGAGATCATTGAGATGCTGAAGGAGGACCTCCACCCCAGCTTCCAGGAGGTCTCGTTCTTCTACAGTGAAGAAAACAAACCTCCGGACACAGAGGAGTTTGAGATGGACTTTGAGAACATGGAGAGCATTCCCCTGGACCCCTCGTCCTGCTCACAGAGGGACAAAGTCCTGGGGCGGGACAATGGGCCCTCCATGGGCCTCAAGGGGAACTATGAAGAGCACATACCTTACACTCACATGAACGGCGGCAAGAAAAACGGGCGGATTCTCTCCATGCCTCGCTCAAGCCCCTCCTAACACTTTCTGTTCAGCCCAAGGGTTGTGTCAATGCTTTTCCCCTCCACAGATCTCAGGACTCTTGTTGTTGCTGCCACAGTGCATGACACGCATCTACAAACTCTTTCTTCAGATTTTTAATCATCCTGCGAATAAGAGACTTTTTTTTTTTTTTTTGCCAAGTTGACTGGTTGTCGGACTTATCTGTGAACATAAATGGAAAAGGTTTCCATGGCTGCTGTTCCTTCTGTAACCGTAGTTTCAAAACAGGAAGCGACCTTGTCAGTCGGGTTAAAAGAAGGGGGATTTGCGTTTGCCAGCAAAAGAGATGAGCGTTGCTGGTATCCGAGCCGCGTGGTTACAACATAGAAGGAAACTTCTTCGGGACAAACGCTCTCCGCAGAATTCCAGGGTCTCCGGCATCTTCGCTACGGCCGAAGGATTTGAACACCCATCAGTTGGACGCGCCATATCCTCAGATTGACCAATAGCTGCTGCTTTCATGCTCTTCAATGGGTGAAATCCCATGTGTGTGCGTGCGTGTGTTTGTGTATGTGTGTGTATGCCGTATATACATGTGGGATGCATGTGTATTAAGATATACACTTCTTTTTGTACATAGGTTTTGTATGTTCTCATAGAAGCTTTCCTGTTCCTGTAAGTGTGTACTCCTCTCTTTCCCAGTTCCCTGGAGTGACCGAACCCTAAACAGATTATTTTTATACTAAGGACACTTGGGAGTAGCTTCTTCTCTCATTAGCAGATGAGGAAGATATGCTGGGAGCCAAAGGACTACAAGTCTGAGTTTTGTGGACTCTTTCAAGACCAAACAAAGCAGGAGCCCCCTGACCTGAGAGATCAAGCTTTCTGTCCTTGCAGCATTAAGTATATATATTGTTTGATGTAATATATTTAAAATGTTTTCTTTCATTCTTTTCCTCTTCTTTTTCCTTTTCCTTTTCCTTTTTTTTTTTTAAGGTTTAAATGTTAAGTTCATATAAATTATTATTATGATCCTTTGCGGGGGAGAATTGGGGATTGGTTTGTTTGGTCTTAAAGTGGTCCAAGGATTTCAGAATGAACTAATTTTAGCTGATTACTCTCTGAGGAACTATGAAGCACATGTTAAGTTTGTACTTGACAAGGCTTTAAACTACAGTTTTGTGATTTATATAACACAGTCAGCTGGCTCCAGCTAAAGCCCTGAGATAAAGTAGTTTGGACTTGAGTTGGTTGGCGGCAGCCGACAGACGTCAAAGCGCTGCCTCCCAGTCCTCTGCTCTGCTGCTTCCTGACTTCCACCTCACTTCACCTTCCGTGCGCACTTTTCCAACGACGCTGGAGAAAACCCGCGACAGGTGGAAGAGCAAAAACTCTAACAGGAAAAGACACTAACCCGCCCTGGGGGAGCGGGCAGTGCTCAGTGCTCTGCAAGCGAAGCCGCCGTTGAACCCAGCTGCAGTGAGCCAGCCTCTGCCTGCCGCCTGCGTGGGCGCCCGGCCTGGGCCAGCCAGCGGACCTTTGGTGTTTTCTGAGATATCTGCGCCGTGCCCTGCAAGCCAGTCAGGGCTGCTGCGTTGTTAGCTGATGCCTTAAGCTCTCAGGACGCTGACTGTTGTCTTTCAGCCTGTGCTGTGTTTGGTGCTCTTTGCATAACGGGCAGGGCTGCTAGCGTAGGGTGTCGGACTGCGCGCGTCTCGTGTGCTGGCAGGGAAAAGCTCCGAAGCCGAGGGGCGCGAATGCATTGCTGAGCTAAAGAAGCAGATGCCCTGGCTGCAGCAGGCCGTGCTAGCGCAGGAGAGCGGTGTACAAGGAGGAGAGAGAAGGCTGTGCTCGGCCGCTCGTTCTGGAAGGTCCGGGAGCTGCGGCCGAGCGTGGCACCGCTCTGTGCCACGTGCTGCGAGTGGGGCTTTCCCTGGCTCGGCTGGGGGGGTGCCAGGCACGTAGGGTTGCTGCTTTGCGAGCCCGCCTGGGCGCTGCCGCTTCGCACTTTCCACGTCCGATAAAGCAAGTGTTGAAAACAGAGCAGGGGATGGAGTGAATGGGGGTGCTTTTGCTTTGATCCCTGGCTGCCAAAGCCAGACCGTAGCTAAGCTTGTGAGGGCAGTGCCTAGAGAGCGTTACGGACTTCGGTGCGCCATGGAGAAGGAACAGCAGCCCCTCGTGCTTCTTGCGCCCCAGCCCGTTGCGACAGAGGCAGAAGGTGCAAACTGCACAAAATGTATGGTGTAAATACCGGACAAGCAGTTGCTGTTTCAAGAGGCCTAGCTGACACTTCTTGAGCTTTACAGGTAGTGACTGTCTAGCAGCTCTACACTACACTGCAGGAAACAAAAGCTATCCTCACACTTTTCTAATGGAGAGATTTTCTTATTAGGAATTTTTTATTTATTTTAATATATAAATCGCTGGTAAAACAAACCATTTGCTTTCTTAAAACACACAGAACATTTAAATTTTTATCAATGACAACTAGGCAGGAGGAAGTTGTGGGATTTTTCTGTCCTGTTCTGGCGCTGTCTACCTCAGTGTCTCGTAAGGATATTTTTTTAATGCCATGCATCTCTAGACTTGATGAAATATTCTGGTCTGGACCTATTGTGAATCAGGGAAAATCCAGTATCAGCTGATTCCAATACTGGGGACCATTTACCGGAGGGCTGGGAGGACAGCTTGTCATTATTTACCACCTAATTTAAGCAGCAGTGACCAAAGACGCTCTGCGGCTCCAGGTACACCATGGCTGATCTGAATCTAATGCGGCATCCAGCGTTCTGCTGTAATCAGGAGCATGCCCCTTTATGGACAGAGTCGGTCTTCAAGGTTGGACATTAAGTACGCAGGCTCTCTCTGAATTCACAGCCTGAGGAGCAGTGGGTGGTGTGTTTTTGGAACAGTGTGGACAGAGGTTAAGGACCTGATAGACTAGTTGGAGTCAGACATCAGGGATCTCGGCTTGCTCCGGTGCAGCTGTGGGGTGCGTGCGCACAGGGTGCAGTCCCTGCAGTGCATCCGGCCGGATCCTTACGCTTCAGAAGTGCAGCGGCCGTAGCCAGGAGCAGGAGAAGACCCGTTACGCAGGCGGACGCTGGAACCTGTATTGCACCTAGCTTGCTTTCCCTGGTGCTGCTCGGCCCTGCACAGCACACCTGGCAGTGCCCAGCTCGCCCAAGGGCAACGTGTGTTCTGCTTTGGCCAGGCTTTCTCTTTGCCCGGTACCTCTGTGAGCTCCTCCAGGCATCTTCGCGTGGTGCCGGATCGGGCATGCCGTCGGTGGTAGCTCAGGGAGGAGGAAGAGGGTGGTGCCTGGCTTCTACGCATGCTTTTGTGCAGGGGGAGAAGCAAAACTAAAAAGTCTCTGGCAATCCCAGGTTTTTGCTGGAAAACCCTTCACTTCCAGCCCACTGTGACCAGCTTGTCCCTGCCGTTCCCCGAGTCCATGCTGGGGTTGGAAGGAGCCGTGAAGGGAGGCCTCCCCAGTGGGACGAGCCTGCCACCGGGTCGGGGCACCTGTGCGTGCTGGACAGAAGCTTTCCTGTGTTTATCGTCTGCCTGCAGAAAGGTGCTGCCTGGCAGTCGGCTCGGCCTTTCTTCTTGGGAGATGCTGCTGTCTGCGGTTCGGACCAGAGCCGAAAGCCCTGGGACTGCCGCGGTCGTCCAGCCACGCGCTGCAGGGGAGCCCTAGCCGAGCGGCAAGAAGGCCCAGGGTGGAGGAGCAGGGCTCTGGCAGCGTGGCTGCAGCACGCTGCTTGGGAGACGTCTCTCCTTTCCCAAAGCAGCTGCCGCTGATGCCTGGAGCCCTGCGACGGACCGCCTTGGAGGGGCTGTGGAAGCGTGGGAGGCTGGGCCCTCTTCCAGCGCTCCTGTGAATCTGGCCCGGGGCCTCCTGTTGTGAAGAGGAGGGTTTTGCTGCCCCCTGCCGCATAACTCGGCATCCAGAGCTAGTGAAGCAGAGCGTACGAGCCGGGCACCCACGCCCTCTGCCTTCCCTCCGCGGGTGCAGGGGCCTGCGAGTGGGCAGGTGTCTCGGTAGCTTCTCCCGGAGGTCCCCTGCGAAGCTGGTGGCACTTCTTTTGCAAGACAGTGCACCTTGCGCTGCTCTCTGCTGCAAAGCTTGTCTGCTAGGCTCAGAGAAGAGTTTCTTGTGGCGGCTTGTAAATAAGTAGTCTGTGGTGTTGTAGGGTAGAGGAGCCCATGGCTGCATGCTCCGTGCCAGCGGGGTTAGCTTAGACGTGTGACGTGAACTAGACCAAGCTGCAGCAGGACCTTTCTTACGCTAAGTAGTAAAGCACCTACGTTGGCAAGGAAGCAGGCTGCTGTCAGGTTGCTAAAGGGTACCCTGGATTATGGGTAGAGTATCTCTTTCCTCCTAACCGTGTATTATAGTAACGGGACACTGCTTAATTTTTGTGTGTTGCCTGTGATGTTGGTATCTCTTTGGAAAACCTCAAAGTGGCTCCCCACGTTGCTCGTGTGGAACCTGATGGAGGCATCCGGGAAAAGAGACGGGAGTGAGGCAGATCCTGTGCCTGTTATCCTCGAGCCTCAGTTTTTCATCGGGGAGGGGAAGAGGCAAGCCGGGTCCCTCTTGCATGTCCCTGGGCCGAGCCCTTCGCCGCGGCCGCTTTCAAGTAGGCGAGTGAGTCCTGATGTGGAGACTGGAACCTTCTTTTACGAGTCAGAAATTAAACCAGAATCTTTGTGCCATAAAAACATTTAGCAAAGAGGCTTATGCTAGGAACTGGGTCAGTCCGTGTGAGCCGGGCTGAGACTGCTCCGTCTGGAGCGACAGCAGAGGGACTGAGGCACTGCGGTGACACCTGTGATCCTCTTGCTGTTTCCTAGCCCCACTAAACCTCTCTTCTGAATACGTGGAGCCAAGGAGGGCATGGTCTGTGCCGCGACCTTGCTGCCTTTGACAGCACGCCTAGTGCCCTGACGGTTTCTGAGGAGCAGTGTCCAGGGAAAGGAGCTGTTGAATGGATTGGGATTGAGGCATACTAACTTCAGCGCGTGAAATCTCTGAGATAAAATGAGTTATTTCTAGGAACATAAATTAAAATTGGCCTTTTTATTATCTTCTGCTTGGCTCGATGTTGACTCTGCTTGGATAATGTCCACAAATATCGATGTAAGAGCATTCACGTGCTTCACCCTGCTCCGTTTTGGCTTGCCTTGTCACGAACCTCTTAGGAGTGAGGCTGACGGTAAATCTGCCCTTTGGAGGAGTTTGCTTTCTTGCAAGCCATTGTAAACATGACTGCCACGTCTGATGCAGTGAAGTGGATGTTTCACTCTTCAAATCAGCCCACTTTGTTCCTCCAGGAACAAGCATCAGCCTTGCAGTCCAGCAGAATACCTGCAGCGCAGGGCAAGCTGGAAGAGGACAGGTGGAGAAACGGAGATTTATTTTTAAATGTTGTATGATTAAGTTAATACTAACTTGAGCAGTGTTTATATTTCGCCAGAATAGTTGGAGTCAGCAAGAAAACTATTTCTGATGGTTCTTTTTTTGTTCCAAAGTCTGTAAATCGCCCCATTTCACTTGTTCTGGAAAATCATGGTTGAAATGCTGTGGCCCAGGCTTAGGGATGCTCTGGACTCCGGTGATCCCAGGGGCTCAGTGGAAATAATTGCAAGCTTAAATTTAGGCATGTGCTTGAGCAACTAACTGAACTGTATCCGGTGGTAGGACCTCCGCTCCTCATTTACTAAGACGCTGAAATATTTCATGGTATCATCAGCAGGAAAATACAGGTTGAAACTGGTAAAGGTTTACTGGGTTAGGAGGTCCCCCGTGTCTCTGACATGCCGTCCCGCTTGTCGCCAGATCACTCTTACCACGCTCAAATTCTCCCAGCAGCACCGGTTGCCAAACACGTGCCCCAGCCCGGACTCCACGGACAAGAGCTGGTGCAAGAGTTTGTGGAGGGGCCACGCTCAGCTTTGCAGTCTGAATGAAAACGTTAGAAAGCTAAACGGAAAACGTTAGCTTTATTTGGGGTGAAGATTAGATTTGTTCAAGTATCGGCACAGTGCCTTGTGTTTGAGGCATCCCGTCGCGGTGGGACCGGACATCATCTTTATCAGGCAGCCAAAGGCAAACGCTCTGTCTGTACCGTAAATAAGCTAAAGGCAAGTTCAGTTGCGTGTTAGGTAAAGCTCTGTAAAGTCTGTTTTTTTTCTATATTTAATCTTGCTGCTCCTGCCTTCCTCTCTGCACACAGAAGGTCCCAGGATGCTGATAGTCTTGCAGATACCTCTTGTTTGAAATAATAAGTAAGTAAAGGATCAAAATGTGCCATGGGTTTAAACAAAAAAACAACCAAAAAAAACAAAAAAAAAAAGCTTGATTTATTTTTCAATGTTTTCATAAAAGAGCCAAGCAGTGACATGTACAGAAGATATCTTTGAATATTAAATCTTGCTGTGTGTAAAATATTGAACAATTAACTGTTTATATTAAAATTCTGAATATATTAAAATTCTGAATAAATTATCCAGGAATAACTGGTCATTTTTGTCTCTGCTGTCTGTGCAGTGCTGAACACTGCTTTACCGCAGCAAAGGCATCGGATTCACGTCTTGGAAGAAGTAATACTTTTGGTGGCAGAAAGAATGAATGGAGCTGAGGGGAAGGGGGTGGCCCTGCCAACTCGGGGCTTGTGGTTTGAGGCCCGTTTAACTCCTCTGCTTAATTGGTTCTGGGATCTGTCGTCGGCTCTGTCCTCGGAGCACGGCTTCATCTGGAGACGGAGCCGTTGGATAAACAGTGGCGGGGGGATTGCCTTCTCCCAGGAGACGCCTCGTGCTGTCTTTTTGCAGCACGGAGAGGAAGACCACCCGCGCCGTTGCATGGCGCGCTGGTCCTGCACAGACCGTGTCGGTGGAGCTGCGTCCTGCGCCCGCTTCACGCTCGGGCCGGCACTTGGCAGTCTTAATCGGACCTGCCAGACCAGCGCAGCCCAGTGCTCTGAGGCAGGCAGCAATCAGTGCTGAATGCATTGGAGAGCTTTAAAACCATTTTTCCTCCCACTTGCCCTGTTCTTTATCAGGGGGTGAAATTCTGTTTCTGCTCCAGCTGTAGCGATCAGCTGCAGGCAGGAGGGTTTAGCCCTGCTATCGCAGCTGCCACTTCTGTATACTCACTTGGTTAAAAATAGATCTGGTTTTGCATTTTATTAGTGTAGATAGAGCCAAGCTTGCCTGAGATCCGCCTGCTGGGTTAGGGGCCTGCAGGAGATGGGAGGCAGCGGCGCGGAGCGCGGCGCAGGTCCGAGCACCGGGGGACTTGGGCTGCACCGTGCGCGGCCGGGGGCAGGCGGCTACCGGTACCCAGCCTGGACAGCGGTCCACTGTGGGGACGTGCCCTGTTACAGGGTGGAGTGAATAGGAGCTCCCAACCGGCTCTTTTGAAGCTGCTTGTACCCTCAGAAACCGAGCCCAGCAGGACCAGGCACCGGGCCCAAACTCTGCAAGACAAAGCACAGATAGGCCTTGGTCTTTCTGAGCTCTCTGGGCCTGAAGTTCCCCTGGATGTTCCTGTTCTCACTTCCCTTCTCTGGACCTTGCTTTGTTTCCCAACTGGAGCACAGGCTCCTCGGGCCAGATGTGGCGACGCACGGATGAACCTGCCGGTATTTGCATGCGATCGACACCGTGCAGCTCTGCATGGCGCAGGAGCGGTCCGGATGAACGTCTGCCGCACCAGAGGACTGGCGTGCGAGCCGTGTCAAGCATGGAGCTCGTGGGGCCCTGGGAGGAGCCTGGCCATCTCTTCCCTTGTGCATCTGTTCACACTTCTCTGCCCGGAGCCGTATCTGCTCTAGTTGCCCAACTTCCTTGTTATTGCCCGCGGCGTGCATCTCTGGTTCCTCTGTGGCAGGTGCTGTCCCGTTCCCCTCGCCCGGCTGGGCTCTGCCAGGGGCCTACAGGCAGAGAGAGCATTAAGGAGACAGACCATGGGTGCTGTGCTGTGCTGATAGCACATAGCGCATCCAAGAGCGATGCTCCCCTGCCCGTCGTGTCAGCCGGGACAGGCGCCGTGTAACAGCACCGCAACGTGCTGGATCCTGGGCCTCAAGCGCTTGCAAGGGCGCCGAGAGCAGCCCTGTCCGGCCCTAGGCTCTTGCACCGTAGCGCGCCATCCGCAGGGCCCGGGGCTGCTCCAGGCCGCCTCTTGTTCCCGTCTCCCCTCTTGCTCAACACGGTCCTGATCTCAGATGTTCATCGGGCTCCTGCGGGCAGCGGAGGAACCGAATCTTCGTTCCTGTCGATGACTGTGGTTTCCTGGAGGGCCGGGTCGCAGCTGCTGCAAGGCTGCCAACCCCACGGCACTGTGTAACGGGAGCGGTGCCGATCTCGGACCACGGAGAGCCGCGAAGGCCTAGCTGGCATTTGCCCCACTTCCGCGTGGTGCCCGGGCTGGTCTCGCCGGAGCCCGGAAACCTGCAGCCGGCTCAGGGGCGTCGGGGGAGCAGGGCTTGTACCGTGGCAGCCACGGGGCAGCCCTGCGCGGGACCCTGCTGACGGGCATGTGGTCACAGCGCGCTCGGACCGTGTACGCGGCGCTTCATGGGCAAACACCGAGTGGTTTTTCTCCGAACGGAACAGGAAGCTGCTTGCGGCACCCGGCGGTCCCGTGTCCGCTCCTTTCCGGGCTGGGCGGGGGCACGTCGAGGCTGTGCTTTCCCTGGGGGCAGCCCTGCACCCTCCTGTGCAAGCGGGCCGAGGGGGCCCGGCAGCTGCGCTCTCCCCGCCTGGGTGCGTCGCAGCCCGCGCTGGGGAAGGCCGAGCTCGGCTGTGACTCAAGAAAGGGGAAGTGGTGGGGACCGAGCCGGCAGCCGGTGCGCCCGCCGCACAGCTGCCCTTGCTGCCCGCACTGCGATGCCGCAGCCCGTCCCAGCGCTGGACTGAGAAGCGGGAGGCGCGGGGCGGTGACGGCGCGGACTGGGCTCGCTGGACGGAGAGGGGCCTCCTGCGTCCTGGGTGAGTCGTGCCGCTGCGGGCCTGCCCCAGCGCTCGGGCGGGGTGCGATGGCAGCGGGGCCGTGGACGGGGCAGGCGGACAGCGAGTCTCTCCGGGGGGTAATGCGGGGAGGGGTGAAAGCAGCTGGTGTTGTGCCACGAGGGCCTCCCACCCTGCCTGCCTGGCAGGGCTCGGGTGCAGAACCGGGGACCTCGTGCCTGTGCCACGGCCACCGCGAGGGCCGGGGCCTCGCCGGGGAGCGGAGGATCAGGACGTGGCTCCCGTGCTGGCCGCCCGCCCGCCTGTCCAGCTGCTCGAGCCCTGCATCTCGAGGGCCGTTTCCCAGCCCTGTGCCCTGGCACGCTGCTCTGGCCCCGGACAAAGGGCTGGACCCAGGTGCCCGTTCCCTGAGGTCCACGGGGGTCTGTGCACCTGGCCACCCGGGCTGGGCTGGGCCGGGCCCTCCTGCACCGAGGGAGGAAGTGGCAGCGGCCCGCCCTGGCCCAGGGACCCCGAGGCTACAAACCCAGCCCTGGGCCCTGCGGCCCCCCCCGCCGGGGTCTGGCCAGCTGCAATGACCCCCGGCC
>JAGPOW010000745.1:2526781-2537058 GCA_030014935.1 Caiman crocodilus | reverse complement strand
GAGGCTGCTAGCAGAAATCAGGAGAGGGCTGAGGGAGGGAGATAGACACATCTCCTCATTTAAAGGGTAGAAGAGGTTATGTTCAGCTCACTGTGATTTTAAATGCAGCTGTCCTGAGGGCAAAACTGTTCTTGTTTTCACACGTCTAAGCTTTTTAAAGTCATTATGTGATTTGTTTTCAAACACACATACTGAATTGTTCCTGCCCTCTGGGCCACAGAGATCTTGCATTTCCACTCGGAACTTTTTAAGACTTAACCGTGCTGCCACAGCCCATCCCCAAGAAGGGAGAGGGAAGGCTGAAGATGAAACGATGAAAGGGACAGAAGGCAAAATAATGAAATGCAGTGAGATCCAGCTAATAACCACGCACTTGTTTATTCTTCCTGCTTTGTAGAGCTCTTGACTCACTCACCTCTAACCTTTGGATAGTGTCATGTCATAAGAACGAGGCCTTGCTTACACACAGAAGTTGCAAGGTCTGATTAAAGGTGCAATTTTAAATGGATTTACAGTAACCAGTGCAAACTTCTGTGTAGATGCTACAAATAAGGGTGTTCACACAGGGATTTGTGACTCTATCAATTTAACTCAATTTAATTAAACTGTCCAACTTTATTATGCTGGCAAGGTGATAGTTTTGCTTGTGGTTTGCTAAGTATTCCTGGCATTTATTTATAATTTTTAAGTCTACCTACTGTCCTTCTCAAGTGTGAAAATATATGCACCAAACTTGGTTCTGTAGTTTATGCACCGTACTCAAGACTTCAAGGTATCGACAGTGATTCAGCTTGGAGTAGTGCTTTGATCTGTGTCCATAAAGACAACTTTATTTTTTTTTAATATGTTTTTAAAACAATACAAGCTGTTTTATTGAAGGTTGAAAACAGTCTCTTTTAATAAGATAGCTTTGTTTTTCCCCGTTGGGAATTGGTTAGAGGCTCTTAGCAGTCTCCTGTGCGTTTTTATCTTTTTATATTCTTCTATTTTTTTTATTTTTATCTTTTATTACTTGCTTGCTGTGTAACCTCAAAATATCGCAGTGAACAGAGATCGATAAAGCTGGTTTCTCATTGATTGTCTCTTCTCTGTCTTCTTGAAAAGACTAGAACTGTGAACTGAAAACTTTGTTTTACATCAGATTTTAATAATTGTCTATTTAAAACTTGTCTGCAGCTGGGACTTACTAGAAATCTCTGTGCCAAGCAGGCATTGCAGTTTGAAAGCTGAAGCTTTGTTGAAATAAATATGGAAAAGTGAGCCAGCAGAAATATGAAAAAGGAACAGTTGTTTTTGAAGTCTAGGCTTTGAAGTTGCTTTCTACTGCTGCCATACCATTCTTGCTTGCAGGCACCATTAGCACAGACACATAATTTGTCTTTGCTGCATGGGAGCCGTGTGAGGCTGTTGGATCATTGCGGAGGTGCACATTCACCCTTTCAGAGTTAGCTTTCATCTACCTCCTGGTAGGATTGTGCACCTTTGCTCCTAATAGTGTTCCTAGAATTGGGATACGGGGATAATTGAAAAGGTCAGGTAACTGTTTTAAACCATGGGTGTGGAACTGAGCTGGCTTGTTCACAACATAGGGCGTCTGTGCGTGCACTCCTGTGGGAGGGGGTGCATTATGAGTGGCTCTCAGGAGACGCTCCGATTAAAACGCCTGCAGCTGCTTGTGTATTTAGTGTCCCGCATTTTAGAATGGTGCCAGGGGTGCTTTTTTGAGAAGAAAGAGAATAATTTTTAGAATAACAGAGATGATTGGTCTTGTCACCAAGAATGTATTTGTCTTTTTATGCAAAGGCTTGGAGACAAGAATAGCAATCAAGAAAGAATAGTGAAAATAGGAAAAGTTTAGCTCTAGGTCTTCTTGTTGGAACAGCTGTGTGGTACATAGTCTTGTCTGGTGTGATGGGCTAACAGGAATCAATATTTACTCAGCGGTGTGCAGACGCTGCTAATTGAACTCAGAAAATGGCTTTTTCATCACTGCAGATTCTGCTAGGCAGACTGTTCTTTCTTACTTTTCACAGAGTCAAAAGCAGAACGATCAGGAAGCTGTAGGAACAACTAATGCCGTGGGCAGCGTTTCAATTTACTCCTAGAATATGCTGTGCTACAACAGTCAAGTACATCTAATTGGGCATTTCTTTTTCATAGAATTAATGTCGAGGGTAGGCTCGCGTGATGCTAGGGAGCAACACTGAAGACCTGAAGAATGATTTGGCATTATCAACATGAAGAGTGTCTGTCTTTGTTCTGCATGGTTTTGGCAGTGAAAAGTAATTTCTTGAGGTGGGGAGGGAGTTTTGTAACAGCTCTTAGATTTTATCTTATAAAGAGGCATTGCAGGAAGAAATTCCCAGCGCTCTGGAGGGTTAATCCGGGTACTTTCTTTTAACCCGGGAAAGGAGCCTGTTTTTATCATTCCTTCTACGTACAAGGTGAGGTGATGTGAACTACATCATCTTAAGCATAATGGTTTCCCTGCATGGCTCTGACGTGCCTGACCTGACAGGTCCGAGGAATGAATGATTTGGGGTGTGGACCAAGGCTAAAGGCAGAATAGTAGGAAGGGGAAGAAGCCAGGAACTTGAACAAAGATGATGTTGCCACCCAGTGAGGGAACAACCTGTCTTACAGGTTAGTAATTCAAGGTCTTTTTAGAGCCAGGGCAGCTGAGGCCCAGGTGCTCTGTCCTCTGCACCTGACAGCAGGAGTGTGACCTTCCCCTGGGCGAGGGCCGATGTACCCGGCGCTGGGTTCTGAACTACCTCGTATACCTCGGGCAAGACCCCTTGGATCACTGTAGATAGCTTTCTAAAAACATTGGCTTAGTGTGTGGCAGTGACAAAAAACCCCAATAAAATGTTGAGTATTGTTAAGAGGGGAATTGAGAACAAAATGGAGAACATTGTCATGCCATTATACAAATCCACGGTGTGCCCACATCTTGATTACCATGTGCAGTTCTGGTCTCCACATCTCCAGAAAGACGTAGGAGAATTAGGAAGGGTATGGAGGAGATCAACCAAAATGATCAAAGTGTGGAGCTGATGTCATACCAGGAGAGACTAAAAAGGCTAGAAGTTTTCAGTTTGGAAAGGAGAAAGCTGAGGGGGGATAAGATAGAGGTCTATAAAACCATGAAGAGTGTGGGCCAAATGAACAGGGAACTGGTATTCACCAAGTCCCCAAATACTAGAACTAGGGGCTCCCACAGAAACTAGTGGGAGACAGGTTTATAGCTAACCAGAGAGAGCACTTTTTATGTAATGCGTTAACACGTGGAATTCCTTGCCACGAGGTGGTAGGGTCAGCGGGCACAGCTGGGTTCAACGAGGGACTAGCCACACGGTCTGTTAGTAGCTGTTGAACAGAATAGTTGGAGGAGTCCAACCCAGCATGGTGGGGGAGGAATAGGGGGAAGATTACTCTGGAGCTGTCCGCTTCAATGCTCTCCCTCTAGTGCCTCCACCTCTGCCACTGCTGGGTACAGGATACGGGCTCGGAGGGCCAGTGGTGGCACTGACCACATGTGGCACTTCTTAGGTTCTTGTCTCAGCTGTCCACACTTGAGGCGTGGCCTTTTCCGCGGGCTGTACGCTGGGGCCACAGCTGAACACCAAGGCCAGCTATCGGCAGGGTTCTCTCGGAGGACAGCTGATGCCCATCTCTGCGCTGGGGGCCTGGTAGCTGCCAGGTGGCGTCCAGGGTTTCGGGTCTACCCCACAGTTAGAAGTCTAAAGGGGTGGAAGCTGGAGCCACCTCTCTCCCATCAGATCCTGCTGCACAGCCCCGAGTGGCCCCGGAGCTTGGCATCCTTAGCTCTGCTGTAGGAGGTGGTGGGCGCAGATGGATGGGGAAGGGCATCGCCTGGGTGCTGGCAGGCTGCAGGCTTCACACCTGTCCCAAGCTGCTGGTACGGGCAGGCAGGGGGGCTCTGCGTGTGCGAGTTGTTGAGTCTGAATGCTCTTAGCTCCGTGGCTTGCGGTGGATGTTGTTGTGCTTTTTATTTTTAAGTATTTCTTCTCGCTAAGATAGAGATGGTTCCAGGTTCCAGCTGCTGCTGCTGCTGGTGGCTTTAGTCGCACGTCGGTGCGATTTCCTGCCCTGTTACTGCATGAAAGACTCGCACCGGTTTGCTGTGTGCACGGAGCAGAGACCACGCTGAAAACAGTTGCATCTCAAACACTGTTCAACACAATCTAAGGGAGGAAATTAATAGGTTTTTTTCTAACCTCTTTAAACGACTGTGATGTTAGGGATTACTTACAAGTATAGCAGGTGGGGGGAGTCATTACAGGCATGTGTTTTGGTTTTTTGCCCCCCTCTTAAGGTAACTGTTCATTCTCTTTTAATTTTGGTAAGCTGCTAGGCCCTAGCTTTACTACCGCCGGCAGGTAGCATAGCTCCAGAAACCATTTCTTTTTTTGTTTCCAATTACGTGTATTGGATCAGTTGTGTCTTCTCACAGTTTTTTTCTCCAGGGCCCAGGCTCTCAGTTGCTTGTATTAAAGGGCTCCTTTGAGTACTCAAATAGACTAATTGAACTGACCTTGTTTCTCATTGCCCCCAGTCATGGATTACTTTGGGTGTGTAGGTTTGTGATTTGTAGTAGAGACAATATTACTGAACTGTTGGATTTCAGACGTGTCTGAAACAGAATTAGCTGGGTAGTATCCTTATGAAATCAGAGCGGTGAGATTTTACATCAGTTGACTTGGCCTGTAGGATTAATTCATAAAATATTCGGTAATACGTGCACAGATGACATTCTTTACCGGTGGGTCATGGGCCTGTCCTTTGTAACCCCGCAGCATCGCGATGAGTAGGGACCTACTTGTGTTAACCCTTTTGCGTAAGAGGCTCGGGCAGGATGCGGAGCGGTTGCAGTGCTGCGCTGTAACGGACCCTTCAGAATTCAGGAAGTGCTTTTCAGAGTGAAGCTGACGGTGTTGGCTGGACATACGGGGACTAGTCTTTCACTTTCCTCAGGAACTAGAAGTTTTAATTCCTAAGTTTCTCACTGGAAGGCCACAACATTTTGGTGGCACTTTAGAAAGTATAAAACAACCCGGCGTCACTCAACCTGAATTTCTGCTTTGCCTGCCATTCTTAAGCATCAGAAAACTTCATTTTGAAGTGAATGATCGTATGTTTAGCTATACAATTGTTTAAATAAATGTATATGGAGACTCAGTGTATTTTCCTGGTTAGTAAAAAAGTACCACCAAATTTTAGTAGAGGTAGTTGCATTTATACCCTGCCTCCTAAGTTTAGTGTAATGCTTATATCTGAGCTGCAAATAAGCATTTAAGGGGTACCAACCAGTGAGAACCTGTCTTTAGATAAGTAACTAAAAAACACAGGTGCAAAGCACAATTAAAATCACTTATTTAAATCCAGGTTTTCCTGATTTAAACTAGAGACATGTGTCTTCTTCCCTAAAGAGGCATTGGCCTTGCACGTGGTCAGGTGACGGACACGGTGGGTGGCCTGCCCATGTGCTGTCTTGGGACAAGACGCCTCGGGGGCAGGTCAAGTCGGTTTCTTCTCCCAGTTAGTGGGAGACTGTGTCACTTCTGCAAGCTGGGGCCATAACGGCTGTGATTTCATTGCAGTGTTAGGGTAACCGCATGAACAAAACCCCTAATTTACATATAACAACAGAGCGTGAAAAGTGTGAATTTAGGACCCTGTTCTGTGCATTCTGTTTAGCAACTATATTTAATGATCTACCTGGTTTTGAAAAATTTTACTTGCGTCTGTCCTCTCCATTTTCTTTCCATTTGTGATGGCATTTGCATTGTTTCCTTTCAGTTAGTCTCCTTTGTGCTGCTTTTTGCTCTCTCCGTTTTTTCCTCTGCTTTCTGTTCTCCCTTATTCTATTTTAATTGCTGTGACCCCTCTGCCTCCCCCTGTCAGCAGGCTAACCCTCTAAGTTTCAAAGGTACTTGGACCAAAGGGCACCTGCAATTTCATCAGTGATGCAGAGTTTTAAAGCCTGTTTGGCTGGTTTTTCCAATGGGCTCTTTTCTGATTTTATTTTTTTTAAATGATGTGCTTTATCGCATTCATTCCAGATGTTGGTGCTCAGTAATTGTATCTATATTTTATAAGCCTATTCCAGGTTTCATATATTATAGAGATGTGTATAATTTTAGCGTCCTTCCGATTTGCAGTCTGTCCAGGTTTGGAAAGCTGCAGTACTAAAATTGAATGTAGCAGTGGGATCTGGTACGCTCAGTGTACGTGCATGTGTGTGGGGCCATAAATTAACGTCTAGCAATAAGCACTGCACAGATCTCGGTGTATGTTGTTATTTCAGATTGTTCTTGTTTGACATTTACTTTTCTGTGCCCTTGTACAGTACAGTAGGGTGTGAATGATTGTGTTCAGGTCTGATGCTTTACTAAAGAAGAAGATACTTTGCAATTTCCACAGCAAATGGGCACAGTAGGGACCAATTTCCTGCACTTCAGACCTGCTGATTTAGCCAATACTGTGAGTTAAGTGGCTGGTTTAGATTTCTAGAAGGATCACAGGGTAGTATAAAAACAGTGCATCTCTGGGGCCACTTTACTTTGCTAAATCTTAGGGCAGCTGGTTCGAGCATGGGGAATACAAACTCAAAAAGCAGCAACAGAAATGATACGGCCCCAGCTCGTCCCGAGCTGTCTTTCTGTGGTTCTTTTTCAAGGAAATGGAATGAGAATGTTTTTTTGGACAATGAGCTCTTGACGTCCAAGATCTTGTCTGCTCTCCGTCCCCAGTCAGAGCGGGGTTTGAGAGCAGGCGATCTGCAATGCACCGCTCGCTTTCTGAGCGCTGATTCCATTTTTGCTTCTCTCGCAGCCTCTCTGAAGGAGCAACCCCGGAGCATTCTCGTGGGACCGGATGGCACCCAGGCTCTGCCGCGCAATCTCGGCATGACTGTCGCCCAGAGAGGAAATTCTCAGGCTTCGCTGAATCCTGCTAGTGCTGTTAGTAAATTTGGGTAAGCAGACTACTTCTTAGTGAAGCCACTTGTTATGGGGTGGCACTACTTATACAAACAACTGTACTGCTAAATCCTTTAAAAACAGAAGCATGCCTTTATTGCAAACTCTGGAAATTTTCTGATGAGCTCTTGCTGCTTAATTTCACCTAGAGAAATGCTGCCGAAACAGAAGGCTATTTGTTTCTTTGAGGGTACACATGCAGTCTTTTTTTTTTTCCCTCTGCAGTGCTACAAATGCTAGTATGTTAATGTTGGCATTTTGGCATTTGAATACTCTTGTTCAAGGTTTATTTTTCATTTAAATTGTTTCTCCCTAGGTCTGTGGAAAATTGGGAATCACTTCAGAGGTTAAGAATAAGCTAGTTTGGTGCTAGCTTCACCCAGTGCGTTTGCCATTGCTGTTTAATTTGAAATATCCCTTGATTAAAACAGTGGGCGACTTCAAAGCTGCCGGTTTTTTAATCTTTTTTGGGATCCATAATTATTCCCAGTCCTAGTGAAGGAGCCTTTTGCTATGATGCTACATAGGGTATGCAATGCTTTGTCCAGTTCAGTAACAGAAAAGAAGTGCCTGTTAAAAGGTTTAGTATCAAAAGTTGTCCAGAAGCTGACAGCAGCTTAAACTGCAAATGTATCCATACAGGTAATTGATGATGTTAATAGGTTGGTTTGACTGCTTAATTTCAGAGTTCAAAGACTGTCTTTTCTTTTTTGTGGAGCTAAGAAGATGAAAAAAATGTTTAAAATGGTTTATTACAGATGCATTTAGTAATGCTTTTCTCTCTAAGATGTTGGCATCCTTTATTAAAGTAACAGCTTTGTGTAATGTCTTTGACTGTTTTAGACTAAATACAGGAGAAATGGATGAAGGGGATTCTGGATTTTTAAAATTCAAGCAGACCTCATCAGATGATGTTGTCTCACTTGCATCTTCGACAGCAGACTCCGTTTTTCTGGAAGGTACGGATGTTCTCTGCTTTTCAGGATTTCCTGCTGTTTTGAACAGCTATCAGTTGTATTCCAGAGTGATTTATGTTCTACATTTTTTATGTTAAAGGTACTGGGGATTCAGCCTGGGGCAAAGTGTGGTACTTAATGAACTGGGCTGTGCTTTTGACCTAGATGCAGTTTCTCTCTCTCTGCGAAATGAGATAGAAACAGACGCTCGCGAGTTTGAGGCAGAATCATGGAGTCTCGCAGTGGAACAGTCTTATGCGAGGAAGCAAAGGAAAGAAGTTATCAAAAGGCAAGATGTCATTTATGGTAAGAATTAATATGTCATAGTGTTTCTATTTTGCATTTTTTCCTTGTGCTTGGGAGCTAGAATTGCATGAAGGTTTTCATGCTTTAACTTCTCCTCTTTCTGTGTATTTATGTTCTCCTGCCACACAGTTTTAAACAACCTGGAATGTAAATATATAAGCCATGTTTGGCTGCAACCTGGAGATACCCAGCATTACTCACTACTTGGATGGAAAATTTCCAAAGAAAACTAAAGAACTACTAGGAAGGGGCATTCACATTTTAGTAGAGTGCTACATTTATGTCTGTACCGATGCAGTACCCCAAAAGTTTCTATGGCGCTCAGTACTGTTAGAAGTGCTTTCCTTCTAATGAAACCTAATACTAAAATTGTGATTACTTGTCCTCAAAGAGCCTGTGGTTTTGATGCAAGGGTGGACGTACTGATCCCATGCCTGTCCCATGTAGAACTTGTTGTCTGAAAACTGCTTCTGTGGTTTCAGTTGAATTATGAAATTCTTCGTTTCCGGTTCAGAACAGTTGCTGTGATTCCGCCCAAGAGATGTTTGGACAGATCCCTTTTTTATCCAGACTTTCTTACAGATTATATCTAAAAGGATTATTACTGATGCCAAGAGGTTTTGCACACTTCTACCCTGCTAACTTCAAAATGTTTAGTCTGTATTGCTAAGTCCCGTTAAAGAGTTTTGAGTAGACTGCAGATTTTATCTGTTCATCTGTGAGCTGCTTCAGGAAAGGTCTTTAAGCACTACCGTGCTGTCATGTCTCAGTGTAATCCTTGGCACCTTGCTGCTGATACTTCATTAATGCCTGGGGGAAATCCAAAAGCATCAAGCCTGGCTTCTATATTTGCAAGAACGTGTAATGCTCCAGGTCTCTGTTCTACTGATGTTACAGTAGTTTGAGGTCTTCTCTAGGCTTGCATGATAATAAACCTATCAGTCTTTGCTGGACCTCAGTAAGAGGAAGGATTTTGTTTATATTTAGTGAAAAATGTAATTGAAGGCATCCCCTTCTTATTAATGCACACGTTGAAACAGTGCATGACTGTGGCATGTGGGTAAAGCTTATAGTACCCGCTACACAACAGCAGAATTAGCATTAGCATTCCTTGACAGTAAGAGGTAAGTGGTGGGCTTATTTAGATGCAGCTGAAGTAAGTTGGCCCTGTAGGTGCCTGTCGTTGTTCTAGTCCGTATCTGCTAGTTCTGAGCGCTAGCAGCTTGGTAGTGGCTTTCACAGCCTGCTTGGTTATGTGCTTTGCCAGCCCATGCCTGATGATTGTAGGTGACTTCAGATTTTTGCCCCATCTCCAGAGCTGATGCAGACTGAAATGCACCATGTCCGAACACTGAAAATCATGCTGAAGGTGTATTCGAAAGCACTGAGAGAGGAGCTCCAGTTCACTAACATTGCTGTCAACAAAATCTTCCCCTGTGTGGATGAGTTGCTGGAGCTGCATGGACAATTCCTGGTTCAGTTAAAAGAGCGACAGAGAGAGTCCTTGGAAGAAGGCAGTGACCGTAACTACATTATCCAGAATATTGGAGACCTTCTTGTGCAACAGGTGAGAATTGACCCCTAATACTGCTGGCATTGCAGTTAGTTAATGCCAAAGAAATTAACTGTAAGATGAAAATTGCACTCTGTAAAATTTCAGTACAGAATATCCTAGATGATATAGTTGTTTACAGTTACTTTTCTATTGATGTTCCTGGTGTCCAGAAACATCAGGTCACAAACAGTGTGCAAGGTTCACGAAATGCTTCTTTTGCACTTGTGTACGTGCTTCCTGACTTGCTGGTGCCAGGACGCCCCACCCCACTCCACTCCGCTCTTCCGAATCAGTAGTGCACTTCTGATGTCCTCCCGAACGTGGCTACCCTGCCTCTGTTTAACCTTTGGTTTATAGCCTGTGTAAATTGGAAGTCCTTTTTATAATTGGGCCTCCCTTTTAGTCAGGATCTGGAATGATGCTGCTTTTCCCCTATTATGACATTTGAATGCCCCC
>JAGPOW010000745.1:2468827-2478835 GCA_030014935.1 Caiman crocodilus | reverse complement strand
CCAGCCTGGCTGCCCCGAGGCAGCCCTGATGCCACCGCTGTCGTGCCCGGACTCGGCAGGGTCGCAGGGGCCGAGGGCTCCCTGCTCCGGCCCGCTGACCACGTCCAGCTGAGGTCTTGGGGCCGTGGCGGAGGAGTGGCTGGCCTCTTCCCTCTGGCCTCGCACGCGCTGCAGATGCTCCTGCACATTCAGCAGGGCCAGGACCGGCAGCGCCGTGCGCGGCCCGCACGCTTCAGAGCTTGTTTTTGTTTCAGCCCGAACCTGCAGCCTCCCCACCCCGGTGCGGAGCACGGCCAGGCCTGGGCTGGAGCGGGCACGGGCTCCGGGGACACGCTGCTCCTTCCTGCGCGTGGCACGGCCTGCGCTGAGGCCTGAGCGTGGCGCGCGGGGACGCAGCTTGGCACGGCAGGCAGGAGGCTGCACCGCACAGCCCGGGGCCAGGGGCGCTCGGGGCCGTGCCAGGAAAGGGCCTGGAGCGGCGGGCGGCAGCGGGACCACCGGGGAGCGGGCAGGGTCGGGGCAGTGCATTGCTCAGGGGTGTCTGTGCCAGGCATCGAGACCTGCCGGAGAAAGTCCCCGCAGCCCCTGCGAAGTGGTGTGACGGGTGCGTTACCTAGGGCTGTGCGTGTGCACATGCGCGTGCACATGTACCGAGGCAGGGGGCAAGGCAGCGCAGGCCGGGTTTGGGGTCCATGGGGCACGCGTCTTGCTAAAGGTTTCGTGTTGGGTTTCCACGTGCTCCTCTCATCGCGCTCTCCCAGCCCGGGAACACCCCGGGTCACTTCAGCGACGGGCAGGGGAGCAGGGTGCAGAGGGGACAGTACATGTGCATGGACACGTGTTTAATGTCCACCCGTGGCCACGTGCCCAGGAACAGCCCTGGAAAGCCCGATGGGCTCGAGCGGGGCCCGGACCTGCCAGCATCGTGTGCCCCAGACAGCGGCCGTCACACGCGGAGCCAGCTCGGCCCTCGTGCCCCGCGGCAGCACGGCCCCGTGCCAGGGCGCTCCTCCCCGCCAGGCCCCAGCACGCCGGCCCCTCCGTCTCTCCCATGCCCAGCGCTTAGGGCAGCGCTGCCTCGTCGCGTCGCAGCTCGAGGCCCTCGCCGTTCTTGATGATAATGGGCTTGTCCGAGAGCAGCAAGGACAGCGGCACCGGAGGCTGAGGGGGCCGCGCGGCCTCCAGGGCCACGTCCCCAGCCGGAGGGTGGCCCGGCAGCTCATCCGCGGGGCCGCTCTGCCCGCAGCCCCCGGCACAGTCTGCCCGTGGCTCTCCCGCGCGGGGCAGGAGCTCCTGCTGCCGGTACTCGAAGGGCAGCTCGGCCTCGCCGCCCGCTTGCCCCTCCTCGGCCGGCGGCGTCCGCGCCGCGCCGTCAGCCACGGGGCAGCGCAGCAGCGAGCTGGTCTCCGCGCTCGCCTCGGGCACCTCTCTGTCCCAGACCAGCTCGGTCACCAGCAGCTCTGTGGGGCCGATGTTTTCGGAGGGCTCCACAAAGCCCGGCCGTGACTTCGCCTGCGGGACAGGGCAGGCGCTCACGCGGGGCCGTGACGCACGCGGGGAAGGGCCGGCACAAGCCCCGGCCCCTTCCTGGAGCACGAGGCCCCGTGGTGCTCGTGCTCCCTCGTGTCCCCTGCCATCCGCCGGGGCGCAGGGGCTGGCTCACCTGGCTCGTCTCGGGAGCTGGGAACTTGACGGCTTCGCTGCTCCCCGGCTTGGGCAGCAGCGGGCAGAGCAGGCTCTCGGCCCTGGGAAACATTTGCAGCGGGCGGTTAAAGGGCAGCCGTGCGACGGGGCGGGGGTGGGCGGGGGTGCCGGCGCATTCACCTCTTCCTGGTGACCTGGTAGAGCGCGGCCGAGACGGGGACGACCACGAAGATGGCCAGGAACCAGAGGTTGGCCTTCGCCGACAGCCGGGAGCCTAGGGGCAAGCACGGGCTCGCTCGGAAACCGCCGGGCCCTCGGGACCACGTGCTGGCGCGCCCAGACGAGCGGGTACAATCGCCGCCACGTCCCTGCGCCCCTGCCGCCTCCGAGGCCGGCTCCCGTGCGACCGGCAGCTGCCCGTGCTCGGGACTGCGGCTAGCCAAGGGGCAGCGGGCCCGTGCCCTGCCCCAGCGCCTCCCAGCAGGCTCCGGCCGGGGTGCTGCGACCTGCGTCGCTCCCCAAATGACATGCGCTGGGTGCCCGAGGCAGGGTCCTGGGCACCGGGGGCAGAGCTCTGCGGGCCTCGGGCTCCCCCGAACGCGATGCAACGAGAGCCGTGCATTTTACACTGGGCTCATGGGGGAGGGGTTTGCCGGCACCCCTGCACCCACGTTGCAGGGGGTGGAAACCTGCGTCAGCCCCCTCCCAGAGACAAGCCCGGCCGGGGGAAGGCGCCTGGGCCGTTACCGAGCTCCTTGGTTGTGAACCGGTGCTGGGGCCAGCAGGTCCCAGCTGCGCCGGCCGCGACGGCCTGAATCCCCACTCGGTACGGGGTGCTGGGCCGCAGGCCCCGGAGCGTGAAGTGCGTCGCCGAGGCGTCTGCTTCATGATCTGCTGGGACGGCAGCGAGAGGCGAGCTGCAGGGAACCCCTCCTGCCCCGCGTGCAGCCGCCCGCGGCCCTGCAGCTCGTCCCCCACCGCAGCCCCGGCACACCTGCGCGGGGCCGCGGGCTCCCTCCTGCCGCTCGCCCGCATCGCTCCCCGCTGCCCTGCGCTCTGCCTTGCCCCTCTCTCCCCTTCCTCCGCTCGGTGCAGCGGGGCACAAGCGACGCCAGCGCCCCGAGGCCGGCCGTGGGCTGCCGTTGGTGCTGCGCCCGGCGGGAGGGCCCTGCACTCACACGTGGTGACGTTATCCCGCTCGGCCGCGGAGCACACGACGTACTTCCGGAGCGCGCCGGGGCAGCGGGCGAGGGGCGGCTCCTGCCACTGCAGGCAGGCGGAGGCCTCGGCCACGGCGATGTGGAGGAGCCCGTCCAGGGTTGCTGCGGGAAGGGGAACAGCAGCAGCTGGCAGCAGGTTCGCCTGCGCCTCGGGGCAGGACGGGCCTGGTGCCATGGGTGTTTCACGGGCGCAGGGAGAGGCACGTGGGAGGTCAGCCCGGGCAGCGCCCGTGGGCCGGCCGCGCCCCCACGTCTCGGGGCTGCCCCACTGTCGCTGCAGGCCCGGGCGTCCAGAGCTGCAGGACTTGGCCTGTGCCACCCTGCGCGCAACTACTCACTGGTTCCCGTGAAGTGGTACGTGGCAGCGAACGTGGCCCAGCTGCGCCCGGGTCCCTGTCCGTGAATGGCGATCCGGTAGCACCGCCTGGGTTGCAGCACGCCTGGAGCACACACCCGGAGACGTTACCAACCTGCCCGATGTGCCGCAAGCGCCTGAACCGTGACCCTGCGGCATGTGCCGGGCTGCCCTGCGGCACGGCGAGACCGTGGCTCTGGCTGCACCTTCCGACCAGGTTTTTTCCCCCGTTTTCTGGGTTTTGTGGGGTTCTGGCAGAAGTAAAAGCTGTGACAGCACAGGTCACGACAGTGCCATGGCTAGGAAACCTGGAGACGGTGCCCCGCGCTGAAGCTTTGCCCTTGCCTAGCACGGGCTGCCCGGGTGCCTCCCAGGCCTTGGATGCAGGGTTCGAATTATACTTTGGCACTTGAGGGAGTTTGCAAAAAAAATTGGCCTGCCCATCACGATGCCTTAATAAAATCAGAGACCCCCCCCCAAGGTTATGATTTTCAAATCTTACAGGGCAGCTTTCATCTCTCAGGGCAGGGCTCAGCCCTCCCGAGCTCCTCCCCTGAGATTCAAACCCTGTTTGGTTGCAGCCCTTCTCGACCCTTTCCCTGGGAAGGGGGCCAAGGGGAGAGTCAGGCCACGGGGAAGGGGCGAGGAGGAAGACATGCTTGCTACCTGTCTCCGCGTACGTGCCCGTCTCCACGAAGGGTTTCTGGATGCAGTCTGCAGGCCTCCCGTCATCTCCCAGGAGCTGCTTCTCAATGCAGTACAAGGTGCCGTTGGCCTTGGCTGCCCACTGCACCGTGGTGTTGGCGCCGGCCGCGCGGACAGCCAGGAAGCTGATCTCTGGGTGCGACACAGGCAGCTGTCTCAGCAGAGCTGGTGCCGAGTGTCAGGGTGACAATATTTGGGTCTTGGGGAGCTCTGGGTTTGCAGCTGAATGACGGCTTTACTCTGCGGCTCAGTAGAGCCGCTCACCGCAAGCCAGAACGCTATCCTAAACGTAACAGTGCGAGATGCTTGGGCAAGCAGGTTTCTAACGATGTGGTAGCGTGCAGGACATGATTCATGGCGCAAGGAGAACGAGACGGAGGCCACCAGCTATTTCCAGGAGATAAAGCAGAAGCAAGACCTTGGAGGCGGTGCTGAAATCATCAAGGAACAGCAAGTGGCCCCGGATTCCTCCGGTCTCGGTCTGGAGCAGGTGCTCTTCGCGGAAAGACGTGTCAATGCACGGGTAATTCCATGCTAACGAAGTAAACAGAGGCAGAGCCTGAGGCGGGAGGGGGGGGTGTGGGTGGAACAAAGGAGGGGCAAAGGTGGAGCAAATGTCAATGGGTGTAAGCAGAAGTGTATAAATGTGAAAAGAACTAATGTTCGTTGCTGCTCCCCGGTTTGTTGGGTTTTGGGAGCTCGCCCGGAGCGGTCTCCATTCTGTGGTTGCGCAACGTGTGCTGGGGTTTGCCCCCCGAGCAATTGGACCATCGTCTCCCGGGTCTGTCGGGCACCGCATGGCGTCGGGGTCTGACGCTGAGCAGGGGGCAGGTGTGTGCACATGCACGTGCATGCACACTTATGCGTTTTGGTTCTAGAGAGGGAAGTAACTGTCCGTCCCCTAGAGCCTGGCAGAGGACTGCTCTGGCCTGCGCACCCGCGGAGGCAGCAGTGGTCCCGGGAGGTGCCGTGGGGCAGGGGAGGGCGACAGGGTCCCTGTACCTGTGTCCGGGTCTGGCGGGATGTGGAGCAGCCAGGCGGGCCCGCATCCAGCCGCATTGGCCGCGCTGAGCGAGATGCTGTACTCCGCCCCCGAGAGAGCCAGGCTCAGCTCCGCCACGTCCTGGAGGGCGACCTCGGCCGCGGGCTCCCCGCAGCCGCACGTCAGCATGCGGACGGCCACGGTGTAGGTGACGTTGCCTTGCTCCTCGCTGGCTTTCTGGGGCAGTCGGACGGGGCATCAGCAGGCCGGCCGGCTCAGCGGCTGGGAGCTGCTCGCACCGGGGCCGCCCCCCCGGTGATTGCGCTGTGGCCCCAGGAGGTCGGGACCCCCGAGAGCCTGCCGTGGCAGAGGGAGGGTGTCTGAGGCAACAGCCCCGTCACCAGGTGCTCAGAGCGGGGCTCGGGCTCCCCTTGCTGCAGTGCCAGGGACCGCGGGGGACGGAGCCCTCGGGCCAACCACGCTCGCAAGCAGGGGACGGGGCTGCCCGGAGGGGCCACGGTACCTGCCATCGCAGGGTCAGGTTCCTCCGCCCGCTCTGGCCCAGGCTTCCCAGCGTGTAACTCGCCCTGGGCCTCTCAACGAGCTCTGGAAAGGAAGCGGTGACGTGGGCCACGTGCTGGTCCTGGCAAGGCCCTGCCCACCGCGCTCCTGACCACGTACGCAGCGCCGGGCACGACTGGAACGTGCTCGAAGCCAGGCTCCAGCACTCGCGGGGCACGTCCTGCCGCCCTCACCTGCGGGGACGAGGATGACTTGGCTCCAGTCGCTCCAGGTGCTGCTCCAGTGCAGCGTCTTGTGCCGGATCTGCAGCTCGAGGGCGGCCGTCTGCCCCAGGTCGCAGGTCACTAGGGAGCCAAGGCCGGGGGTGAGCTGCGAGCTGACCTGAGCCCCCAGCCGAGACCAGGCCAGGGCGTCCTGGAGGTCGTGGGACAGCTGCTGTGTCCTCTCATTTGGCCAAGCTCCAGCCCATGGTGAGAGGGAAGGAGCGACTCGCCGCGGATCGGGGCGGGGCGTGGGGGGGAGGACCGCGCGGTGCCGGGGCAGGATTGGGGAGCCCCCGCGGGCAGGCAGCGTGTCCTGGGCGGGGGCAGCCGTGCAAGTCGGGTCGCCGCGGGAAGGAGCGGCGGGGCGCTGAGCCAGGCTGGGAGCCTCTGCCCTGGAGCCGCGCAGTAGATCGGGGGGCCGCCCTGCTCCCCCCTCGGTGCTCCCTGCGCCGCTGGCCCAGGAGCTTCGCGCAGACCTGGCCGTGCCTCGGGGCACGGCCCAGACCCACCTGCCTCGTCCTCGCTCTCCTGGTCGTCGTCCTCCTGCGTCTCGCACTCCACCTGCAAACAAAGCGGACAAGTCTTGAGCTGAGCAACCCGGGGACCGGACGCAGCACCAGCGTGCAGGGCACCTGCAGCAGGACACAGCCCCGCCGGAGGACCGAGGCCCCAGTCCCACCCCCTCTGAATGGTGCTGGTCGTGGTGCAAGAGGAGAGCACTTGTGAGCAAGCTCCGTGGGTCCCGTGGGGAGGAAGAGCTGGCCTGGCCGGGCCGGGGCTGCGAGCGGGGAGCGCGGCTGGTGCCGACACAGGGCACCAGGGTTGGAGCCGCGGCCTGCCCTCGGCGGGGGTCGCACCTGCATGGGGCCTGGGCCCTGGGGCTGGGGCAGGGGCACTGCCACGCATCTGAGAGCGGGTGAGGTGGCAGCTGGCGCCCAGAGCGCGTTAGGCCGGTGGTTGTCGGCCGCGGCCCCTTCCCTGCACAGTCCCTGCGAATTGCGCTCTGGTCGTGCTGCGACGACATCGTAACCCAGGGCTGGTGCGCGTGGGTGACTGCGTCATGCAACACAGCAGCCAGGCCGGGGTGCGCGTCACCCGGCCCCGAGGGTGGGCTGGGCGCATGCCCTGGGCTTGCAGAACCGTAGTGACCGCAGGGCTGGTAGCTCCTGGCTTCACTGACCAGCGCCCTCCTGGGGGCAGGGTGGGCACGTGTGCACATGAGTGTGTGTGCGTGTGCACGTGCGTGCACGCTACGACAGGCAGGAGCGAGGCAGCAGCTGCCACTGCGGCCACATCCCTGCTGCCCAGCTCCAACCCCTCGGGGCGGCTCAGTGCATCCCTTGAACTCACCAGCGTCCACGCGGTGTCCTTCCCCGGCCGGTGCCGCACCTCCCGCTGCAGCACCACAGCCTTGCCCGCCCTTTCCTGCGCCCGGGGCAGCTGCAGCCTCAGCGTGCCGTTCGCCTTGGAGAAGCTGATCTTGTTGTGGGGAGGGTCCAGCTTGACTGGAACGACACCGCAGCATTAGGCAGCTGTGGGGCTTGAGACAGGCCGGGGAGCACAGGCCCGGGGGGTCACAAGGGGCCTGTGCACTCGTATGCATGTGCACACACGCCCGCGCCCTGGGGCATGTGGCCACAGCACGAGAAACGCCTTCTTTCCTCCCCCTCCCCAGCCAGGGGCTGAGGGCGATGGGCCTGCGGGCGAGAGGAGGCTGGCGGGGCCATGGCAGAGGAGGACGGAGAGGCGGATGGCCTCCCCAGGGCCTCGCCGCCCCCGTCCAGGCTGCCCCGCGCCGGCTCCGCGGACACTCACCGGCGTTCTCCAGCTGCAGCGTGACGTTCCCGGTTCTCCAAGTCCTGTCGCCGCTGCCCAGCTCCGCCCAGGCCGTGAAGTTTTTCAGGAGATACAGCTTGCGGTAAGGAAGCGTGTAGTGCGTGGTACTGGCCTTCACGGCCGTGCAGTGGTTCTTTGTGCCGTGATAGCTGAGGAGGAAAGCCGGCTCCCTTGCAATGCCAGGCCTTCGCCCTCCTTTGCCTGGGATCCGCGACATGGTGCCCGGGCTGCCCTCTCGCCATGCTCCCACCCCTTCCCGTGCTCTGGTCCTGCCGAGCGGTGAGCTGGGGCCCAGCCCTGCCAGCCAGCTCTGGCTCCACACGTGGGATGGGGTCGGACGCAGCGGGTGCAGAAGCAACGTGCCCGGCAGCCTGGGCAGCCGCTCTGCTCGGCCCGCTGCCGGCGCCTCCTACTCACCAGTACTTGAACCGGTAGGTGGCATTGCCCGCGGGGGCCGTCGCTGTCCAGGAGCAGTGGAGATCGCACCTGTTGCAGCGGCGGTAGCAGAGCAGGTCGGGGTGGTCTGCAGACCCTGTAGGCACACATGGAGGAAGTGGGTGAAGTTGCTTTTCCCTGCTCCGTGGCCTCCGTGGGCTCCGGTTCCAGGCGTGGCCGGGATGGAGCCGGGCGAGGAGCGTGCTGGCTGCGCTGCGTGCGGCTGTGATACGGCGGGTGCTCTGAGTGCGTGCGGGAGCACCATCCTGAGGCTGTCCCAGGGCTCATCGATTCATAGATGCCAGGGTCAGAAGGAACCTCAATGGATCATCGAGTCTGACCCCCTACGTAGGGAGGAAAGAGTGCTGGGTCTAGATGACCCCGGCTAAATGCATATCCAACCTCCCCTTGAAGACCCCCAGATTTGGGGAGAGCACCACCTCCCTTGGGAGCCCGTTCCAGACCTTGGCCCCTCGAACTGTGAAGAAGTTCTTCCTGATGTCCAGTCTAAATCTGCTCTCTGCTAGCTTGTGGCCATTGTTTCTTGTCACCCCTGGGGGCTCCTCGGTGAATAAAACCTCACCAATTCCCTTCTGTGCCCCCGTGATGAACTGATAGGCAGCCGCAAGGTCACCTCTCACCCTTCTCTTGCGGAGGCTGAAGAGGTCCAGGTGCCCCAGTCTCTCCTCGTAGGGCTTGGCCTGCAAGCCCTTACCCATCTGAGCGTCCCTTCTCTGGACCCTCTCCAGGTTATCCGCATCCCTCTTGAAGTGCGGTGCCCAGACCTACACGCAGTACTCCAACTGCGGTCTGACCAGCGCCCGATAGAGGGGAAGTATCACCTCCTTGGATCTGTTCGTCATGCATCTGCTGATGCACGCTAAAGTGCCATTGGCTTTTCTGATGGCTTCGTCACACTGCCGACTCATGCTCATCTTGGAGCCCACTAGGACCCCAGGATCCCTTTCCACTGCCGTGCCCCCCAGCAGGTCGTTTCCTCGGCAGTAGGTGTGCTGGACACTTTTCCCCCCTGGGTGCAGCACAGAGCTCGGAGATGCCTGGAAACGGGGCAGAGCTGATAGCACAGGGCACCCAAGCCGGCTCCGCTCACTGTTGGCCTGAGGCCGTGCCTGGGCCAGGGGCCTGACATGGTCCCATTGCTCTTGCACCCAGAGGTGGCACGTGAAGAGCGAACTGGGCAGCCTCCGAGTGTGCGACCTGGCACCCGAGAGGTTAAGCCAGCGCGGGAGGAGCGCTCGCAGCGCCTTTCCCCTTTCTTCCTCTGCTCACAGGACGCAGGTTGTGGCCTGGGCCAGCCACAGCTCTGCTGTGCGCTCAGATCTGCCTCCAGGCTTTGCCTCTGTTCGGTTGTCAAGCCTTAGAGATGTAGGTCACCCTCTGGGCTGCTGCCAGTTGAAAGGTCATGAGCCCTCAGGGCCAGCGAGACGTGCTAGTGCATAAGTGTGCACAAGAGACTGTGTTTGTGTGCTGTGGGGGTGCAAGGGAGAAGGGTAGGAGGGACAGCACTCTAGTGCTTGGGAAGAGGTGTGCAGCATCATATGCGTGCACACATCTGTGTGCATGTGTGTGTGCGTGCTCACGCTGGCTTGAGAGAGAAGAACGAGTGGACTTTCTGCTTTTTGCTGGCGCTGCGTTTCAGTCCTCAGAGTCCCGCTGAGGTCTCGGCCCCAAGAGGAAGCTCATGTGGTTGCAGGTGCCGCCGTGCCTGGCAGGGCCTCCACACCCCAGTGACTCATCCCGCTGCTCCTGCCTGGGACGCCTCCACTCCAGTGCCCAGCGCCTTCCCGGCAGCGCGGCTGCAGCCACGTGGCAGCCCCAGCCACAAGCGGTGCCAGGGCCCCCGACAGCAGGCTGCCTTCGCAGGGGAGGCTCAAGTGTACCCCGACCTCCGCCCTCATCCCACGGAAATGGCAGCCTCGTTCCTCGCAGGAGATGGGTGCAAGAAGTTGGGTCCCTCCCCAGCCCAGCGCAGGAGGAAGGCTTGGTGTTACGGCGCCGGTGGGTGTCACTGGGGCACTCCGAATG
>JAGPOW010000745.1:2429764-2460243 GCA_030014935.1 Caiman crocodilus | reverse complement strand
CGGGTGCGGGTGCGGGATGGGGCCGGGCCGCCTGCCCCGCTGCTTTCCCGGCCGGGAGCGGCGGGTCGGGGTCGGGCTGCGCTGGGGCAGGGGAGCCGGCGGGCCGGGTCTCCGGCGCTGCGGGTGGTCCTTGCTTTGGGGGGCAGGAACTGCCGTCCCGCCACCATCCTGCCATGCAGGTCTCTGCGCCGTGTCCGGCTCCCGGGGCGTTGTAACGGGGGGCGCGGGCGGGCGGGCGGGCGCCTTTGCTTAGCAAGTCTCTCCATCTTTCCAAGCGCGCAAGCGTGCCGGTGCTCGGCTCTGGACACCAAATTCTGCCCTTGCCTCCCAGGCCATGCCCGTGGCCTCCACGCTGGTGCACGTGGGGATTCGTGGGTGCCTGCGTGGCCCTGCTGCAGCCTCCCACCTGGGGAGCAGCTGCTTAATGATGCTGGTAATCAGGGTGGTGATCCAGGAGCCATGGGCACGGAGCCAAGCAGAGACAGGAGAGGTCCTGGAGGGCAGGGCGCTTGTGCTGGACTGGGGCCTGGAACTGGGCCGGGGTCTTTTATAGTGGGTGAGAGAGGCACGGTGCAGTGTTGCGTGACCAAGAGCAGTGTAACACGTGGGGAACCCTGGCTTCCTGCTGCGTGGCTGTTGCAATGGCTGGTGCAATGCTGGAGCAACCGACTGCTTGCAGGCTGCTCCTTCCTGCCCTGATCTCGACCGTTAACTGAGCGTCTTTCCTGCCCAGGCGCCAGAGCTGCAGGAGGCTGCTGTCTCAAGGCTGCGGCCTGCTGACATCAGTGTGCCTCACCGCGTGATCTGGCAGCCTCGCCCGGGCTTGGGCAGCAGGGGCGGCCTGTGCAAGATGCCTAGCGGTGCCAGCACGTCAGCGATGGGCTTCTGGGGTTCAGGCCTTGAGACTTGGCAGTAATTTGAGGCCTTGTGCTGCCGAGGCTGGAGGCTGACGTGGGGCTCTTGCTCAGCACCATGGGGCTTTGCAGAGGAGGCTGATGTTGGAGTCATTTCCCCCCACGGCCCTCTGGCCTACTCACTCGTTTGCTGTCCTATCACCCGGCCAGCACCAGGCTTTCCAGCTCTGCCCTGCCTGGAGGTCTGGGAAGGCGCTGGCTCCTGAAGTCTGTGAGTCACGCCTGGTCTGTGCTGGAGACTGGGAGGCAGAGGTTATCATAAAGCACCCACCCCACGTGTTGTTCTCGTTTAATCTCCTGCTCTGAGCTCCTGCCTTGGGGCTGCTTGCCCCACGCTACCCCCCCGTGCTGTTGCAGCACTTCAGCAACGCGCGGCCAGTGCCGGTTTCAGACAGACGTGGGCTGCCTGCCCAGGGGAGTTCGTGGCGGCGGCTGGGCCGGGCCAGGCTCCGGAGCGCGTGCTGCGTGCACCCTCGCTGCACGCCGATCTGAGGTGAGGAGCCTGAGGAGGTGAGTCACGCGAGCCTGGGAAAGCGATCCAGCGTCTTGGTAGCGAGCTGCGCGTCGGCAGCCCCGGCTCCCAGGCTGCGAGCGCCGTTGGCCTCAGCAGCAAGTGTGGCAGGGACGGGCGGAGGTGTGCCGGACGCGGAAGGTGGCCGCTGGGGCCGGGCAGCTGGCAGACCTGTGGGCTGCCCCAGCAGTGACGTGGTGCAGGGGTTGCAGTCGGGGAGGCACGGTGCTGACCCCCTCTGGGAATGGTGGATGAAAGGTGCTTGGCTCGTTGGTTTGGGGATCGGAAATGAGGTGGCAGATGAAAGCAGCCACGCCGAGCCCAATGCCACGTGCGTTCGTTAGCAGCAGGCGGCCCTTCGCGTTGCGCCTCTGGCCAGGTGCTTGAAGCGCTTAGCAGCGCTGGCACGGCTGTCCCCATTTTGGGGGTGCAGGGAGAGGACCAGGAGTCCGGGTCCCCCGTCTCCACGTTCCAGCCAGGAGGAGAGAAGCTGCCTGTGGCCCACTTGCTCCCTGGGACTGTGCTGTGCTTGTAAAGGTGAGCCCACCCCGCAGCCACAGGCAGGTTGCAGGAGGGTGCAGGGAGGTTGTGCCACATTCCTGTCGCGCGGTCTGCGCTGTCCCCAGCGCCTGTGCCGCACGTGGGAGAGGGCATTGAGGATGCTGGACTCCACGGCGGTGGGGGCGACGCAGGCGTCACCCCAGGCTGGCGGCGCGAGCAGATCTGCTTGGCTGGGCCCTGCCAGCGGGGCAGCAGCAGGCCCAGGTGCTCCCTGCCCGCTCCCGGGGCTGCCACGTGCTGCAGCAGCTCTGCTCAGGGATGCGAGTGTAAAGGTGACCGCGTCACGAGCAGCTTGTGGCCTTGCCCTGGGGCTGCGGCGCTCCCTTGCAGCGGTACCTCCAGAAACAGCTGTGCTGACTCTGGACGGCGCGTGCCTGCCCCAGCCCGGAGCTCGGTGCCGAACTGGATAGTGAGGTTTGATGGGTGGGACGCTGGCGATGGGTGCCCGCGGGAGCCCTTGCAGCTGTCTGGCTGGGCTGGCAGCCGTGCAGACATCACGCTCCTCCGCGCTGCGCAGGCACGGTAGGGGCTGTGCTGGGCAGGAGCTCTGGCGCCCGTCCCGCGAGGGCTCCAGCCTGCGCCTGTGCCAGCACTCCCCTACATCCCCGAGGCCGGGTTCGTGTCTCCCAGGGCCCTGACTAGCTGCTCATGCCCTTCCCAGGCGAGCAGAGCTGGGAGTGCCTTTGCCCTGTGCCTGGGGCCCTGGGCTGCTCTCGCGCAGCCCTGTTTATTTCTGGCTGTTTATTTCTCTACCAGGCTCGCGGCGCCGTGGCGCATCCCTTCGGGGCAGTGCAGCAGGAAGGGGGCGGGCGCCTGAGCCCCTCCTCGCGCAGCCTGCAGCACCAGCGAGGCCTTATCTGCGTGTCCTGGTGCTTGAGCGGCTTCCTGCCGGGCTGCCGTGGCACCCCGTGGGGGAGTGCCGTGCCGTGCCGTGCGCTAGCTGGCGTGCCCGCGGGCCCGACCCGCCAGCATGGCGGTGGTCGTGAGCGGTCTGGGGCGCGCGTCCCATGCTCTGCCGTGGGCGCTGCGGCCTGGTGCTGCTGGCAGCTCTGGGGTTGGCGGTGCCGTGCCATGACTTCCCCTCCTCCCCTGACAAAGCGCTTGCCAGGGGGAGGACGGTGACTGTGCCGTAGCCGCTGGGGGACCCGGGCAGCTTGTCATCGCCTCCTTGTATGAATAATCCTGGAGGTGGCTGACTTTTCTACTCCATGTTTGGTGAACTTCCCCAGTCTTTGAGGAAGACGGAGGCGCCGCGAGAAGCAGCATCCCGCGCTGGGCGGCCGTGCCGGCTGGGCAGGGGTGCACTGGACACGGGCGCAGCGCTCTGGGTGGAGCCGCGGGAACCGGAAATGAGCATCTGCCGGTGTTTGCTCCCAAAGCGGCCCCCAGCGCGGAGGCAGGGCGGCCCCACGGCGCATGCAAGCGGCCCCTGCCGCAGAGATAAGAGCAGCACGTGGCTGCTGCCCCGCTCCGCCGCCCCGGGCCCTGATTTACAGCGTTTAGCCGCTGGCTGCCGAAGGAAGGGAGCAAACAGCTAGTGGCAGGGAGGGAAGCCTGGACTCGCTGTGGGGACGGCCTGCTTGTTGTTGCAGCGGCATCTCGTCTCTGTCCGAGGGTCGCGCCCCGGGGCCGCGGTGGTGGGGTCCTCTCCCTGGGGAGCTGGGGGTGAGGGGAGCGTCCTGCTGCAGGTGCTGTAGTTTGTTCAAAAACCTGCCCTCGTCCAGAAAGAGCCAGTGTGGTGCAGACCGAAGCGAGGTTCTCTCCAGTTGTCCTGACTGAGAGATCCTTGGTCTGACATTTATGGAAACCTCCCCTAACCGTAGTTCCTTTGGCTCTGCAGATGGTATTTCCCTGTGTTTGCCGGGCCCTTATTTAGCATGGTTGTATTCGGTGTGCCCAGAAGCGTAGCGGGCACCGACCGCTCCCGTCTCCAGCAGCGATGGGGGGAAGGGGCCGCGGCCGGGAGGTTCGGGCCCGCCGGGTGGCACTGGGGTGGAGACGGAGCAGGCGTGGGTACGTGCGCAGGGCGCGGGTTGCCTCTGCCGGGGCGCGGTGCAGCCTGCCGCTGAAAACCCGCTTGCCTTGAGAGATGGATAGCGGCACAAGCAGCGTGAGTGAGATGGACGGGACAGTGGTCTCCTTTTTCTCTTTGGGACTGCAGCTGCCGGTGCTGCTCGAAAACGAGAGAATTTGAACTTTAAAAACAAAAAGGAGCAAACTGCTTTCCCACACCCTCGTGCCACCGAAGTGAAAGACTGCTCGCCCGCACCGGGGGTGTCTTGAGCTCTGGCAAAAGGCCCTGGCAGCCGCCTGCGCTCGGGGCTGCCAGTGCGCGGGGGCGTTTACGCTGCGCTGGAGCTATGATGGCAGAGACACGAGAGGGGGAAAAGTCCTGGGAACGGGAGGCATTTTCCATGCAGTTGCTGCTTTGAAGTGGGTTCAGTCCGAGCCTAAAGCTATTTGCAGCTTCTTTGCTTCCCCTTTTTGGGCTTTTTGAGATCCCCTTTTTCTCTTCTCGTCCTCTGGGCTCTGAGTAACTGCCTTATGCTGCCTCCCTCCCCAGCTCCGGCTAGGTCTGGAAGCGGGGCCTGGGCGCGCCGGCGTGCCTCTGGGGAGGGTGGCGCGGCCCGTGTCCGGCGCTGCAGCGGGGCCCGGCGGCGCCCGCGGCCGAGCTGGTCGCTCTGGTTGTGCCGGAGCTGTCCTTGCAGGCCGAGCCTCTGGCCCCGCTCAGCCCTCTCGTCTGCCTCCTGCGTGGTGCCGGGCCCACAGAGCACACCCTCGGCGCGGTGGTGCTCGCGTCTCTTCACGCCGGTTTCCTCTGCAGCCCCTTGTCGGCCTTGACGTCTTGGAGAGGAATGGCAGCTAAATGTGTCTTCTCTTTCCAGCTGCCGAAGCAGTAACAGGAAGAGCCTGGTGGTGGGAACGCCGTCTCCAACCCTATCGCGTCCCCTGTCCCCACTGCCTGTGCCAACAGGTAAGGCGTGGCCGGCCCCCGTACGCGGGCTCGGTGACTCGCGGGCGCCGCCGAGGACTTTGCTGGCGTTCGCGTCCCCTGCGAGGTCCTGTGCTGGAGCCGCAGAGCAGGCGTGCCGTGATTTCAGGCCCCTCTCGGCGCGTCTGCCTGCGCTCTTCCTGCGGGCCCGTTGCGAGCCCAGGGCTGTCGGCACTTTGGGATGGGGAGCACGTGTGAGACGAGCTCTGTGCGGTGCTGCTTGCTGCCAGGGTCGCTCGTGCGCCCGGCGGGCGGGTGCAGGTGTGTGCCCGTAGGCGTGTGTGCCCTGGCTTACACGCCCATCCTTGTGGCGGGCACGGCTGCCTGTGGTGGGGCGGCCGTCTGCTCCCACACCAGAGAGCAGGTTTGTTCTCCAGCAGGAAAGCAAGATGGGCTAAGCCAACCACTTCCAGCTTCGAGGGGCTGCGACAGGGTCCAGCCCCAGGCCGTCCACTTCTTCCTCTCCTCTTTGCAGCCGGCAGCAGCCCTCTGGACAGTCCCAGGAACTTCTCCACCAGCGCCTCCGTCAACTTCCCCTTCGCTCGCAGGTGAGCTGGGCCGGGTTTTGGCCCGCAGGCTGGGAGGCATCGGGCCAGGCTGCTTGCCGCCCGCGGGAGGCACGGAGGAGCGGGCTCCTGTCGGTAGCGTGGCTCTCCGGGCAGAGCGGGTGCAGCTGATCGTGCGTCGGCTTTGGCCCAGGTCTGCACTGGGTCTCTGGGCCTGGGGCTTCGCTGTGCCCTTCGGGGTGGCCCTTGGCGCAGGTTGGTGCAGTCACTGGTCCGAAAGTGGCCTGAGGCCGGAGCAAGAGGGGTAGAGCATGGACTGCCGAGCTCCTTCGGCAGGTCGCTGCACAAACCGCCTGCAGGAGCCGCGGCTCGGGGCTGGGGCGCGTGGGCAGCTGTAGCGGGGTAGCGTGGGAAGAGCTGCTGCGCGAGGAGGATGCTGAGGGCCGCAGTCGCTGCGCGTCCCCACAGCTCTGCATCGTGCCGCTCTTCCCGGCGGCTCTCTGGAGATGGTGGGAGTCGTGACAGCTGCCAGGGTGCTGGTGTTCCCGAGGTAGAGGGGACGTGATGAGCCACGAGCTGAGGGGTGACAGCAAGCCTCCCTTGTTCTCATTGCCACCTTCTGATCCCCTCCCTCTCGCTCTCCCTGATTCATCTCTTCCCCGTGGCACCGTGTCCTGCTTTCTGCCAACCGGATCTGCCCCTGCTCCCGCAGCCATGCTCCTCGGACTGATAGGCAAGTATGGACGCAGCCGAGCCTCAGCCGGGGGAGAGGGTGGGCGAGGGACCGTGTGAGGCTGTCTGGATTACAAGCAGCTGCTCAGCTGAAATCCAGAGTTGGGAGGAAGCGGCCGCTGCTCGGGGAGGTCTGTGCAGAACCCAGGCTACCCGGGCCCTGCGCCGGGCTGCTCCGGTTAATCTGTGCGGCGCGCGCAAGTAGACGTCGACCTCCAGGCAGTCCCGTGCGGTTCGGGCTCGGCTCAGGCAGGGGCAGGCGCGTTGCTGACCCGTGGCATCCTACTGGGGAGCGACCCAGACGGAGAAAACTGTCCTCTGCTCTGAGCAGCGTGACAAAGCCCTGCGGCGGGGCAGAGCACAGGTCTGGGAGTGCGGGCCCTGCCCCGGCACCAGCACGCCGCGCTGGTCGAGCAGCAGAGCCCGGGGCGCTGGGCGCGACGCACAGCCAGGTGCGGTGCGGGGACCCGGTGGGCCCGGCGCCTGCGGGGGGAAGGCGTTCCCGGCAAGGCCCGCTCTGCTTGTGAGCGGGGTGCCGTGGTCTCCGCGCGCTCTCGCCTCCCGTGTCGGCAGGGCTGCTCTGCGGACCACAGTCTCAGGAGCCCGGGTTTCTCTGTAGCAAGAATTCAGATCAAACGCTACACCCTCTCCGTCCCCGCGAGTGCACTGGTCCTTGCAGTGCATGGACTGGAAAGAGCGCAGATTCATAGACGTGCTGGGACTAAGAGGCTTTGGGACCGCAGCTGGCCTTGTCGTCACTCAGAGCTCGCTCCCCTGCCCTCTCTGGATGCAGGGCAGAGCTGTCACGTGGCTGCAACGGAGTAAAGGCTTGTTTTGGGGGATGCCCTGCGCTCTGCCTCGGAGCAGCGCAGCTCGCAGGGCAGCCGGTTCCCCAGCGCCGTGACCTCCTTTCCAGCGCCGTGGTATTACATTCCCTGTGGTCATAAAATTAATTGTGCCAAATGACTATTACTTAACTGAAGCTACATCGGATACGCTGGGACTAAGAGGCTTTGGGACTGCAGCTGGCCTTCTCGTCACTCAGAGCTCGCTCCCCGGTCCTGCCCTCTCCGTTCAGATGTTCCTCGTTCCTTTATCTGCGCTGAAATGAAGTTCTCCCTCCCCTTTCCCCCGTGTCTGTGTCTCCTCTTGCAGGGCTGATGGCAGAAGGTGGTCACTGGCTTCATTACCCTCGTCTGGCTATGGGACCAACACCCCCAGCTCCACGGTCTCGGTAAGGCTCTCCAGCCGTCGCTAGCCTGGCAGGGCGGTGGCGTGGGGTGCTCGAGCCCTCCCCGTGGCCTCCATCCGAGGCGGATGCATCCTGCTCTCCAGGGCCTCTCTGCCCAGCCACGTGTTTCACTTGGAAACTGTTTGTAGGGGGTTTCTGTGCGAGCTGCAGCGTGTTGCCGATGGCAGCTGCTGCTTTTTCCAGACTAGCGTGGGGGCGGCGGGTCCCGCCTGGGCGCGCGGCAGAGCTGCCGTGGCGGGGACAGGACTGGGGCAGCAGACCGGGGAGCGCAGAGGAGCGTGTGCGAAGCCCCGAGCCATGCCGCGGGCCTGGGTGAGCGGGGCACGGCAGAGCCCCAGTGCGGCCGGTGACGCCGGGCGGTGTAACCCCGCCTGCTGCCACCAGCGTTCCCAGTCGCCGTGTCCCGAGGTCTCCGTCCTGCCGTGCCCGAGAGGCGCCCGGCCGTCTCCTGATGCCTGTCCTTCCTTCCAGTCGTCCTCGTCCTCTCAGGAGCGCCTGCACCAGCTGCCGTACCAACCCACCCCCGATGAGCTGCATTTTCTCTCCAAGCATTTCCGCAGCACGGAGAGCGTCACGGACGAGGAGGGCCGGCGCTCGCCCTGCCTGCGGCCACGATCCAGGAGCCTAAGGTAACGCGCCTTGCTCTGCCCCGGGCTTCCCCAGCAGTCAGCGCCGTGTGCTGATGGGTGGAGGGGAAGCTGTGGGGGTCGCTGCCCAGAAGCGATGCCCGTGGGGCTGGCGTTGCACTGCTGCGGGGCTGCGTCCGGTCCGGTCCGGCCCGCCCGGCCTGGCCGCCTCTGCTTGTCGCGCAGGCAGGCGCGGTACCTGTAGCAAGGCCACGGCTGCCCGCCTTGGGCGCGGCCCCGAGCCGAGAGCACGGGGGTCTGACTCCAAGCCGCTGAGGTTTCAGCACGTGCTGTTTGTTGCAAAAACAGGGTTTTGAAACCGTTTCCTGCTGAGCTGTTTGGCTCATCCCTTGAGGGGGGGGCACGGCAAAAGGAGAGGGGAGCTGTCAGCCAGAAGCCCAGGTCCTGCTGCAGGCCTGTGCGCGCCGGGCTCTGTCCTGGCGGGTCTTGCTGATGGGCCAGGGTTGCAGCGGAGAGGCCAGGAGTTGACTTACCGCTGGCACGTGAAGCAACCCATTTGCGTAGCTGGATCCGGAGGCATTCGCTGTATTCACAAGAGCGGAGCGCTCCGAGGACGCGCCTGCGGGGCCGCTCCCGCCCCAGGCCTAAGACAGCAGGCTGGGGCGTGGGTTTTTTGGGTGTTTTCGGCATGCAGTGGGGGGCAGGTGGGGGTGTCGCACTTCCCTTTGCTGCATTTCTACCTGGGCCCATTGCACGAAGCGTCCCAGCATGGAAGCAGCTGCAAGCCAGGGAGCCCCGGGGCCTGTCTGCCTCCTGCGGCCCGGCTACGGCGGCAGCCAGAACCCACAAGCCTGACGAGCCGGCATCCCTCCGCGATGCCCCGCGTGCTGCAGACACCGATGCGGCCGGCCCGTGCTCCCCTTGCCGAGGGCAGTGCATGTGCACCCCCGTGGCACGGGGTCGGGTCGGGTCCGTCCCAGCCGAACGTGTCCAGAAGCCTCTCTTGTGCTTGGTGGGTGAGAGCTATAGCTGGCCTGGGGCTTTGTCTGCTGAAATCTCATTACAGTGAGATTAATTATTGCAAGGGCTTCACAGCTGGATGCGTGTTTTACCAGAGAGATGCCACTTGCCGGGCTGCTATTGCTTGTACGCAGCAAACGTACAACATCCCCGGCCTAAGCCAGGGCTTGCCGCTTAGTCGCTGAAGTAAGAGCGGATGGGTTGAATCTGGTTTTGTTCTTGCCATTTCTTCTCTCTCGCTGCCTGCGCCCTGCAACGTGCTTTGTGTAGCAGGATTACAATGCCACCGGCTGTGGCACGGCCCGAAGGGAAGCTGGCTCTGCTGAGGGCAGACGGGGGTAGGAGGACAAGTGACTCGTCTGAAGGCCCGTCTGAGCCTCGGAAAGAAAAGGTGGCGCGGGGGGTTGACCTGGTCAGAATTGGGCACGACGAGAGCATCTTCCCCGGGGTGTCAGTACCGGCGTCAGGGCAAGGGCAGCGGCCAACACGGCGGTGTCGAGGGTGCGCAGGACGAACTCGCCGTCTGAAATGAAATCGGCACGCTGCCCTTCCGTTCCTGAAGACGGGGACGTGCTCGTGCCCTGTCACTGGTGCGAGCGGCTCCTTGCAGACCGCCGCCGGATCAGGCTGGCACCGGGCTTCCTCTTGCGACCGGCGTGCCAAGACGCCTGGGCGGAGCCGCAGCGGGCTGCGCGAGGGAAGGGGAAGTGCCGTGTTAGACAAGGAGCAGTTTGGAGGGGAGCGAGAGGCCGCGGGGCGGGTGGGAGAGCCCGCGGCGCACCGCAGTCCGCACGCGCATGCTTGGCGGCTCGTGAAACATGGAAGTGTTGCATCCTGAATAGGAAACAAGCTGTGGTGAATCTCCACGCGCGTGTAAAGCTGCCCATGCTGCGTGGTACGTGACCTCGAACATAACTGGGTTCTTCCCACAGCCCGGGACGGACGAGCGGGACGTTTGATAACGAGATTGTTATGATGAATCATGTCTACAAGGAGCGGTTCCCCAAGGTAACGCCTGGCGCTCGGCGGGTGGGCGTCCCACAAGACCCGTCTCTTGTGTCTGGGAGGTGCGCCCGGGCCCCGGGGGAGCGGCGGTCAGGGGTCTGCCATGCGGGGAGGTGCGTGTGCCCCGGTATCGGCACAGCCGTGTCCGTAGCAGCCTGGTTCGCTCTGGGACGCTACGCAGGGGCTGGGCCCGATGATCTGCAAGGTCCCTTCCAGCCCCGACCATCTATGACAGGCACCATCCTCGAGACAAGGACGCTCTGGCCCTTAAGGCTGCTGGTGCCGCCCCGTGTCCCGGGAGCGGGGAGCGATGCTTCTCGTTTGCGTGATGCTGGCGGGCCCGGGCGCGGAGCCCTCTCGTGCCGCTCTCGCCTCGCTCGCCGGCTCCGTGCCGCCCCGGCCTGTCCAGGGAGCTGTGATGCAGTCTGTCCCTGCTTTGGTTTCATCCTTCCTACGGTACCACGCATCTGGCCTTGGGGTTCACTGGAAGAAGGCGCTGGCGACGCGAGTGCTCGGTGCCGGGCTCCTTGCGTGCGCCCAGCGCTGCGCTCGGAAGTGTTTGACCCCCAGGACCTGCCTGAAAAGCTGCTCGTGATGGTTTTCTTCACCTCGAGCCAAAGGCCCACACCACCCTTCCCCTGCCCGGGGTCCTGAGTCCTAATGGCAGCCACCGCGGGACGTGCTTGGCTCGTGGCAGCGGCTGCAGCTGCGTTGCCTTCAGGGAGCTCTGGCTCAGGAGGTCGCGGGACTGCGCTCTTGCAGGTCGTGGCTTGCCTCGAGCCACGGCCCCTGCGGCCGGCCCGGCCCGGCCCGGCGCCGCTCGTGGCTGACACGGGGCACGTGCCTCTGCAACGCCTTCTGCCTCTGTCCCGCAGGCCACGGCGCAGATGGAGGAGCGCCTGCAGGAGACCATCACCAGCTGCTCCCCGAGCAGCACCTTGCCCCTGGCTGATGGGGTGCTGGGGTTCATCCACCATCAGATCATCGAGTTGGCCCGAGACTGCTTGGCTAAGTCCCAGGGAGCTCTCATCACCTCGCGCTACTTCATGGAGCTGCAGGAAAAGCTGGAGAAGATGCTGCGAGACGTACGCCTCTGACCCCCGCCCCGCCGTCCCGGCACCCTGCGGCGCTGTGGTGACCCCGCGGCTTTTGTCTCCTCTCCTCCAGGCCCAGGAGCGCTCGGAGAGCGAGGAGGTGAGGTTCGTGGACCAGCTGGTGAGGAAGCTGCTGATAATAATCTCTCGACCGGCCCGCCTGCTAGAGTGCTTGGTAAGAGACGCTCGTGGCCTGGCCGCAGTCGGTGTGCGGGCTGGGCTCGGTGGTCGGAGAGAAAGTCCGAGTCCCCTCCAACTCGTTACACGCGCGGAGCAGCTCCTGCGCGTCGGCTGCCCGGCAGCAGGCCCAGCTTGGTCCCAGGGGCCGTCCAGGCAGAACGGGCCGTCCCTTTGGCCCCCTTGCTGGCGGCGGGCGAGTGGTTATGTAACTTGGTCTGGAGAGAGCAGCTGAAGCCCGCGCAGACATTCAGCATTATTACTGAAGAGGGACGCGGGGCTGGGGGATGCTTAATCTGCTTTGGTGCTTCTCGTGCCTGCTGCAGCTTTGATCCTGTACTGAACTTCCCAAACATATTCTGCTTCAGGCATTAATCTGGTTTGAAACCCTTCGTTTAATCTTCAAATCTCTCTTGCGGGGTCTAACTGGAGATTTGTTTTAGCATATCCCACAGCTGGAAGGAATAACACTGCCTAGGCGCAGAGCCAGGCTGTCCTCTGAAAAATGCCCTCAAACTCCGGGACACAAGACTAAATCTTTATCCAGGCCTGTATGCCTGGAGGGTTTATGCCGGAAGCAGAAACGCCAAGCAGCGCAGACTGCGTCGCAAAACGCCAGCGCCGAAGCGGGCCGGCTCAGATCCGCGCTTGCTCTAGCCCCGCGTAAAGACGTTCGCGCCTTCAGGCACCGGGATGCCCGGAGCGCGGCAGGAGGGAGGGACGTTGAGGCAGAGTCCTGTACTGACTGCACGTGCTCTTCGCTGTGCAGGAGTTCGATCCGGAGGAGTTTTATCACCTGCTGGAAGCCGCGGAGGGCCATGCCAAAGTTGGCCAAGGGATAAAGACCGACATCCCGCGCTACATCATCAGCCAGCTGGGGCTCGCTAAGGACCCCCTGGAGGGTAGGGAAAGGGGCAGTGCTCCAGCTGGGACCGGGATGCAGCGCGCCTTGCCCCCAGGCTGTGGCTATTGGGTGGACGTCGCCCTGTCCGGGAGGGTCCCACTCCCAGACAAACAGCTGCCCACGTCCTGCCGCGCCAGTGCTGCTGATGCTGGGGCAGCCTTGCTGCTGTCTCGGGGGGCTGGCGTGCTGCACGGGAGCGTCGTGCTCCCCCTGGGCTCGCCTCTTGAGGCTGGGGTGAACGCGGTGACGCGGGATGGTGGTGGAGCTGGTGCTGTTAGGACAAACAGACGGCCTGTCCGGCCAGCACCGCTGCTGGCGAGTCGGCTGACGTGCCCACCCGCGATGACGCCGAGCTGGCAGGTCTGTGCAGAGCTCCTGCGCCGGCTGCCAGCTGCGTAGGCAAAAGGGCTAGTACGTGGTGCGTGCCGTGTCCTGCCCCCTCCCACCCAGCCGGCTCGCGGCAGAGGGCAGGGTGTCCTCACGTGGGCCTGGGCCTCCTAACCTCCTTCCAGGCATCGCGTGGCTGGTGTCTGCTCTGCTGCCTCCCCACTTGGGCTGCATCCCCTTAGCCAATATATATGCATCAGATGCAAACCCCTCCTGGCTGCTTCGGAGGCCAAGTGGGAGCCGTCTCAGAGCGAAAGGCAGCCGTGACTTTGGCCGGCGGTGACAGATTGCTCGATCCCCTGTGCCTGGAAAGCAGGTGGTATCGAATCGCTCTGTGCGGAGATGAAGTTAGACGCGTGAGCCACCAAAGGCAGCAAGGTGGTGGCGTGGCGCGGGCTCCAGGCCTGTGGCCGAGACGTTCCTGGCCAGACCCCCACTCCATTGTCATGAGCGCTCGCTCAACGGAAGTCAAGTAGATTACTTTCGTGAACTCTTAATCCATGAGAAGCCAAAGCTCAAGGAGAATCTTAATCCACGGAGAGGGCTGTGGAGCAGATAGGGTTGTATGCAAGTTAACTCTCAGCACGGTAGCGACGTGGTGGTGTTGCAGTTCGGACCCGGAGTTTTCCAGTGGCAGGTCTGGGCTCGGTCCCCTGGAACCGGCTGGACGGATGTCATTCCCGTGCCGTCTCGCGCCGCGGCACCGCGCCGGCATTGCTGCCGCATGGCTGACGGCTGTCTTTCCCCCCCGCAGAGATGGTTCAGCTGGATCAGTTGGATGGTGGGAATACTGTTGCTCCAGAAGCAGATGACCCCCCCGAGGTGGGTACGGCCGGCAGAGTCGGCATTTGCAGTCCCTGCTCGGACCTTCCTGCTTTTGCGTGTGCTGTGTACAGCGTGAATGTCTAGCATCCTGTATGCAGACGGCCTTCCCGCATCGCCGTGCCCCGGGAAGACCAGCATTTGAGCTGCCCCGTCCATAAAGGACTGATGAAACTGTGTGGGTTTTCAGGCATTGTTGATGGTAGACGTCGTGTAGGTGCCCAGGCCCTCACGATGGCACCCAGGCCTGTGCAGCAGGCATGGCAGGGGCCGGGTTTGGCTTGCGGTTCATTGCCTGCGTGGTGTGGTGGGTTCCTGGTCGGGTGGTTTCCCGTGGGGGTGAGCGATGGCACCCCTTCAGCAAGTGGGTGTAGTGAGCGCCCAACGGCAGGACTGCCATCGCCGGTGAGACGGCATCCCAGGGCGGCGGGCGCTGGGCAGCGGCGGGGTGGTGAATCGGGGAGCGTGTGTACAGCGATCTGTGACGGTTCCGGGATTGCAGAAGGCCAGATATATCCCTCTGTGTCTGACTGTCTGTCTGTGACTCACTCAGAGCCGGGCGTCACCTGCCACTTATCGAAGGAAACCATGCGAGAGCGACTTTGAGACCATCAAGCTGATCAGCAATGGGGCCTACGGGTGAGTTGTGGGAGGCTCCTGCTTCCGCACAGGATGCTTGGGCGCTGGAGCTGCGCTGAGTCCTGACAGCAGACGCCGGCTGCTGCTTTCGAACGCAGGACCCGACCAGGCCTGCTGGCCCCTTTGAGAAGGCACAAGTGGAGAGGAGCAGCAGGCCCGGTGCTGCTGGCTCCTTGCAGCTGCTCCTGGTGTCACTTGGCCAGGCAGGGTGGAGACTTTCCGCTAGAGCTGCTGAGCCTCAGCTCTTGCCTCTCCGCGTGGCTGGCGCTCCAGTGCCCGCCCGCTCGTTCCTCCAGACCCAAGCCCGCTTGCTGCAGGGTAGCAGCGCCCACCCCGCTGCAGTGGTGTTGCTCAGCAAGACAGGCCTTGCTGGCAGCATGCTTGGAAACGCCCCGTTTACTTGACCCGACTGTAGATGATGCCACGGAGAGCACCGGGCGCGGTGGGTTAGTGGCAAATGCTTAGGAAACCGGGGGGGACGACGTGGGGTCCTGAGCACGCGCCCTGGGTGGTAGATCGGGGCTGCTTGCAGGAGCGCGTCTGGAGCAGACAGCCCAGCTGCTCCGGATGCGTGCGTGTCGCAGCGCCCGGAGGGCTGTGTCCGAACCCTGCAGTGCCCTCGCCGCGCTGGCAGGTGCCGGAGGCTGCTGCTCGAGGAGCCGCTGTCTGCCTTTCTCCCGTGCAGGGCGGTGTATCTGGTGAGGCACAAAGAGACCCGCCAGCGCTTTGCCATAAAGAAAATTAACAAGCAGAACCTCGTTCTCCGGAACCAGATCCAGCAGGTGTTTGTGGAGCGGGACATCCTGACTTTCGCCGAGAACCCCTTCGTGGTCAGCATGTTTTGTTCCTTTGAGACCAGGAGGCACCTGTGCATGGTGATGGAGTATGTGGAAGGTGCGTGCGGAAGCTGCACATGTGAAGCCTCCCTGCTGCCTTCATGCGGGGCCTGGGGGGCTCCCCGGTGCCGGGGCTGTTGTCCGGGCAGGCCAGGGACTGCCTTTGGGCAATGAACCCTTGGCACCCGGGGCCCTGCCCGCCCTGTCCCTGTGAGCAAGCAGCAGGGTGAGGGGCGCAGGACTTCCCCTGCCCCGTCCACTTCTTTCCTGTGTCGGGCAGAGGCGCAAGGGCCTGGTGCTGCCCCGAGAGCGGGCCGAGTCCGTGCACAGGAGCAGAGCACCAAATTGGCCAGTTTAGCTTTCCCTTCCTGCAGAGTAGTTGAGGGTACAGGGCAGTTCCCCCGGGCAGCTGCGGTGTGCCCAGATGCTGACCCCTCGGGCCAAAGGGTTCGGGGGTCCGTGGAGCTGGGGCGCTGCCTGAAGCGCTGGCGTGGGGAATCGCCACTGCCTGGTGAGGAAAGGCTTCAGGGGTCCCTCCTTCCGCCCACCGAGTCTCGCGCGTGGTCACGTGTGGGTCTGTGTCCGCAGGGGGAGACTGTGCCACGCTGCTGAAGAACATGGGCCCTCTGCCAGTTGACATGGCCAGGATGTACTTTGCGGAGACTGTCCTTGCCCTGGAGTATCTCCACAACTACGGGATCGTGCACAGGGACCTCAAGCCTGACAAGTACGGACGCGGGTGGGCAGACCCGGCGGGCTCTGGGGCAGAAGCGGCTGGAGTCTAGCCTGGGGCAGGGAGAGGGGGCCGCTCTGCTTCCCTGCGGGAGCGATGGGCCTGCTCCGGGTCCAGCAATCGCACGGCGAGGGCAGAAAGCAGCCAGGCCTTTCACTGCAGGTTCTGAGCGGGGCCCCGGCTAGCAGGGTACCCGCGGGGTGGGTAAAGGGCGAGCGAGGGGCGTGCTGGCTCCCAGAGGGCCTGGCTTCTGTGTCTTTCTGCCTCTGCTGCGCCCCTGGAGCTGGAAGCACGGGCTCTTCCCCCCCGTGCTGGAGACCTGAGCCGGGCAGGTCACTCGTGCATGTCTGTGCAGCTTGCTGATCACGTCGATGGGTCACATCAAGCTGACAGACTTTGGCCTGTCCAAGATCGGGCTGATGAACATGACCACAAACTTGTTCGAAGGACACATGACGAAGGATACTCGGGAGTTCATGGACAAGCAGGTACCGTCAGGACCCCGGCAAGCGCGGGCGTTGCTTAAAGCACTTCCCAGGCCCCGGCGATGGGTATCATCCTGTACGAGTTCCTCGTGGGCTGCGTCCCCTTCTTTGGTGACACCCCGGAAGAGCTCTTTGGGCAGGTGATCAGCGGTAGGTCTCCAGGGACGCTGGTGACTCTCTTGGGGCTTTGCCATCTCAAGCCTTGCTCTTCCTTTGGCTCGGAGCAGCTCTGGGATAGGGGCTGGGTATTCGGGTCAGGGCCCTGGCTGCCGGGCTCCTGCATATTCTGCTTCTGCGCCTTGTTCGCCCCCGAGCCTTGCCCTCTGGGGTCTGAATATCAATAAGACTTTAGTCTTCTGACCCCCCTTTCATCCAAGAGCTCCGAAGGGCTTGGCGAGCGCTACCCAAGCCGTGCGTGCCGGCGGTGGCGAGCGGCCCCGCTCCTGGCTGGGCCCGGGCGCTGGAGCAGCGCCGGCTTTGCAGGCAGCGGGAGCGGGACGGGGAGGGGTTTGGTGTCCCGTGTCGTGCTGGTGCCTCCAGAGAAGTGGCTGGTTGTCTGGCGCTGAACGCACTTACCTCTCGTGGGAGGAGGCACCGTGCGAGGCTTTCTTCTCTTTCAGATGAAATCATGTGGCCTGAAGGAGACGAGGCCCTTCCCGCGGATGCCCAGGACTTGATCACGAGGCTGCTGAGGCAGTGTCCACTGGAACGCATCGGCACGGGTATGCGGCGTCAGGCCGTGCTGTGTGGCTTGCACCCCGCGTGCGCTGCGGGGCCAGGGCTCCTGCGCGGCGGCTCCTCCGCATTGGCAGTGCGAGGCTGCCCCGGGTCTGGGGTGGCCCTGGTATGCCTGGGATTACCTCTGGGCATCTACCCCAGCTCTTCGCGGCGTGGGTTGCACTTTGCTGTCCTCCGTGGTTCTGTGCGGTTCAGCCCTGAGCATGCCTCTCCTGCAAGCCGTGGCGTGCCACGGGGCTTGGATTTGCTTTGGGACACCGGAGCCAGATGGGCACCGAGCACAGTTCCAGTCTGCCCACGTCGCCCGCTTTGGGCACGGTCACCCCGCCGCGTCCCCGAGCGAGAGCCGGGGGCTGCGGGGGGCTGGAGCTCGCCCGTGGGCAGCGCCGTGACGGCGGGTGTCTGTGCTGGGCGCTAGGAGGTGCGCACGAGGTGAAGCATCACCCCTTCTTCCACACCCTGGACTGGAACGGGCTGCTGCGACAGAAGGCAGAGTTCATCCCCCAGCTGGAGTCCGAGGACGACACCAGCTACTTTGACAGTAAGGCCAACTTGGGCTCGTCTCCCGCGTGAGCCGTTGCCCCAGGCTGCCGCGCGGCGGGGCTCTCGTCCGTGCTGGCGGGGGCACGGCGGGCCTGCTCCGCGGCAGCTGCTGCTCCTCCTCGCTTCTAGCTCGCACGGAGCGGTACCGCCACATGGACTCCGAGGATGAAGAGACCAACGACGAGGAGTCGTCTGTGGAGATTGGTCAGTTCTCCTCGTGCTCCCACCGCTTTAGCAAGGTATCGGAAGTGGCCCGCGGAGCCCCTAGGAGGGAGGGCTTAGTACGGTGGCGCTCAGCGTTTTCAGGCTCCAGGCCCTCCCGGGAAAATGCCGGCTCTTCGTTTCCATTCATTTTTGACGACAGAGCAGTAATAGAGCAATTATCTTGTTGCAAAGAACCTAGACCACGGCAGTTCGCAATGTTTTTAACACCCCAGATCTCTGTTTGAAATCTGTGGGTTTATCCCGTAAATCGTGTGTGCAAAGCTAGCAGTGCTAACACTGTGTGTCACCCTGCGGCACCCTCGAAAGGCTCGCAAGGCACCCCAGGGTGGCACAGCCTGCTTGTAGAGAGTGCTGCTGCTTCCTCCTGCACCCCGGAGCCTGGGGCTCGCGCGCGGACGGGGCGGGGGCGGCGGTGCCCTGCTGCGCGTCCTGCGCTCCGGCCGGCACGTTGCAGCCCGGAGGGCCGGCTGTCCTCGCAGGAGCGGCGTAGGGAGAGCTGCAGCACGCGCTCCAGCGGGGTGGGGGGCGAGTTAGCAGGGGGACAAAGCCAGCCCTGAGACGCCCTCCGTCCGGGGCTACAGAGCTGTGACGGGGCTGCCGGAGGTGCTGCCCAGCGAGCGAGCCCCGTCTGCCCCATGGATCTCCGGGCACCTTGCAAATGGGCGGGAGGAGGGGAAGCGTTAGATCTGGCTGCTGCTTGCTCGGGTGCCCCCAGCGTTCCCACCGGGCTGGTATTCTCCCTGTCCTGGCACGTGGCCTTGCCGGGCACCGGTAAGCAGCTAGCACGCCCCGCCTCGGAGAGGGGTCCCGTTGCGTTGGTTGGCATGCGGTCCCTGCAGACGATGTGTAACGACCGGGTTCGTGGCTGAGCCGTAGCCTGGCAGTCGGACGCCGCGGGAGTCCTGGTCACGAGCCCCGCTGACACGGCCCCTCTCCTGCAGGTGTACAGCAGCTCCGAGTACCTCGCGGCTCACTCGGCCCTCAGCCTCTCGTCTTCTGAGCGAAGCCACAGCGAGGAGAAGGAGGACAGGCCGGAACGGTGGGACAGGAGCTCGGGAGATGAGGAGAAGAGCCGGGTGTCAAACACGGAGGCCAGGTAAGGGGCGGCCGGGGAGCGGGCCCCGCGTGGGGGCCGAGCCTCCTTGATGCTGCAGCAGATGTGGGCTCCCAGGTCCTTCTGTGGGAGGAGAGGGTGTGGGGCGTCCTTCTCCAGCCGGGACTCGTGGCCGCGCGCTGCTTCGGGTTCTGTGCTCGATGCGGTGGCGGTCGGCTAATTGTGGCCAGGGACTCCTTGTCCCGGCCGCTGCTTTGAAATCCTGGCGAGGGGTGGAGGCCGGAGCAGCGGGTTGTGGTTGCGAGAGTGACGTGGCGGGGTGTGCCCCGGGGCGATGCGGTTCGTGGTCCCTCCAGCCCGAGCCGTGTCCCTGTCCTGACCAGGCTCCGCTCGTGGACGTCCTGCAGCTCGACACCCTACTCCTCCCGGCACGAGCGAAGCCATAGCCCGGCCGCCTTGACCAGCACCTACAGCCTGGAGACCATGCCCAAGTTTGCTTTCTCCTCTGAGGATGAGAGCCCCTGTCCGGGCCCGAAGAAGCGGGAGCGCCCGATGTTCGTGCTGGGAGACCCTGAGGCAGGGGCAGGAGGAGCAGCAAAGTCTTCCACGTTGTCGGGTGCGTGGCAGCTTCCTCGCCCCGGTCCTTGGGCCCTGGCAGCGTGTTGGGCCATCAGGAGAGACGGCTCGAGTGTCGGTCCCGCTCAGAGACAGGCAGGGGCAGCCCTGGGGAGATGAGTGTAACCCACCGGAGCAAAGGGGCCTCGGCCAGGCGCTCGCTGCGCAGCAGCCTGGAGCTCGGCCAGCGCCTGCGGAGGAGGGTGGCGCCGAGGGGGCCGTGGCATTTGGGGCCGTGGCATTCGGGGCAGTAGCTCTTGGACTCGATGCTGCTCCAGCGAGCAGTTTTCCGCGGGTCGGCCGCTGACCAGGGCTGCTGTCTGCCCTCCAGAAGCACTGACCCGCTGGCTCCTTCTCCCTCTCTCCAGCTGACCTCGTCAATCTGAACCGCATCCGCCTGCGGAGCAACAGCACCGGGACCAAGAACTGCAGCCCGCGGGGCCTGGAGCCCGGGGCCGGCCGGCGCCTGGGCAGCCAGAAGGACGCTTCGGAGAGGCAGAGGGCATCCCTGGGGAGCAGAGTGCCCAAGTCTGCCTCGGTCTCAGCCCTGTCCTTGATCATCACCTCGGGTGAGTGGGAAGTGGCTGCTGCATCTGACTCGCGGAGGAGAGGCGTGGGGCACGCCTGGCTCTGCGGGCTGGGACCCCGTGAAGCAGCCCCGGCTGCTGTGCCCACGAGCTGCCTGCCCCGGCCCTGGGGAGCGCGCCCGGGTGTCCGCAGGCAGCCCCTGCCCGGGTGCTGCGGCCGTGCACGCGAGGGGAGGCGGAGGCGGACGCGGCGGCGAGGGCAAGCCCCCCCCGGCCCCAGCCGAGAGACGTGCAGGGAAGACCACACGAGTGACTGTGGCTCAGGGTCTTGCTGCCTCCTCTGCAGCGGGCTGAGGCCACCCTCTCAGGCACGTTCGTCCTGCTTGTGAGCCACGTCTCGGCCCGGCCCCATTTCACGGCAGCCAGGTGAGCGCGCCGGGGGTCCGTGCAGGGCTTTTGCAGGTGAAACCAAGCGCTCTCTGTTGCTTGCAGATGACTGTGGCAGCGGGGCCCTGATGAGCCCCATCTCCCCCCGCTCCCTTTCTTCCAACCCGTCGTCCCGCGACTCCTCCCCGAGCCGAGATTCCTCCCTCGCCATCGCCAGCCTGCGACCGCCCATCACCATCCGCAGCTCCGGCAAGAAATACGGCTTCACCCTGCGTGCCATCCGGGTGTACATGGGGGACAGCGACGTGTACGCGGTCCATCACATGGTGTGGGTGAGTGACGGGGAGCTCGGCCCAGGAGGGGCGCGCAGGTGGGCTGTGCTCTCCACCCTCAGCAGCACGTTGGCGCGGGCAGGGGGTGAACGCAAAGGGAGAGGAAGCCTTGCGACGAGCCCGCGGGGAGCGGAGCCGGCAGACGACCGGAGGCCAGTGCCTCTCTGCACCCAGGCACCGCGCGAGTGACCTCCCGGCAACGCGTCCTGGCTCTTCTCTTCCAGAGCGTGGAGGACGGGAGCCCAGCCCAGGAAGCAGGGCTGAAAGCGGGCGATCTCATCACGCACGTGAACGGGGAGTCCGTCCTGGGGCTCGTTCACAGGGATGTGGTGGAGTTACTGCTGAAGGTAAGCGACCCGTGCCTGCCGGCTCCCGAGCTGTCCTTTCCCTTTCCTGCTTGTCTTTCCTCGGAGCCCGCCAGCGGGCTGCGCCCGGAAATATCCCCAGGGCAGGTGTGCGTGAATCGCGACAGCTCCGTCGCAAAGGCAGGTCTCCAAGAGGAAATACGAGCAGGGTGGCAGGGGGCTTTGGGCAGAGGGGGTCCTTTCCTCCGGGGTCCAGACTCCTCGCTCCTCTCGTTGAGTGCTGGCAAGGCGTGCGTTTTCCTCCGGTGGCTTGAGGAAGCCCTGCCTTGCCGTGGTCAGCCGTGGCGGACCTCCAAGGCAGAGGCGCGCTTCGGAAGCTGATCCAGAGAAAGCAAATGGATGTAAAGCAGTCTTGCTAGCACGCTCGCAGAGGAGGAGTGTTTGGCCCAGCGAGGGCAGTAGTGCCAGGGCCTCCTATCTGGCACCGCAGAGCCGTGCGCCAGTTCCGCGTGGCAGGCTGCCTGTGCTACGCCACGCCACGCCACGCCACGCCACGCCACGTCGGGGGTTGGACTGGGCAGTGGCCGCGGACCTTGGGCCCCTTTGAAACGTGCCCTTCTTGCGCCGGTCTCACCCCCTCTTCTGCGTCTCAGAGCGGCAACAAGGTGGCTCTGCGAACCACCGCCTTGGAGAACACGTCCATTAAAATCGGCCCCGCTCGGAAAAACAGCTCCAGGACCCGGATGGCCAGAAGGAGCAAGAAGAGCAGGAAAAGGGACAGCCAGGACCGGTGAGTACGCGCGGACCGGGAGCGGGGAAGGCACGTGCGGCTGCGCCCCAGCGAGCAGGCGTCGTGCCTTGTTGCCGGCAGACGGGCCCGGCAGCGTCCCGTCACCCCTTCGTGCGCGCCGGCGAGGGGCTCGTCTGGTAGTGCCACGCGGGCCAGGCTGTGGTGGGGAGCGCCGCGTCGCCTGTGGAAAAGGCCCGCGCTGTCGATGGCTGCAGCGGCGCTTCACGGGGAGGTCTGGGCTCGCTCTGCGTGGCCCGCCACGGGACTCCGGCTGCTGGTGCTGGTGCCGGTGACCGCCTCTCCCGGGCGCTCGCCGGGACGCCGGCCGCACGCGCAGCCTTTCTCGAGGGCCGGACGGTGGGAGTTTGACCCGATGAACCAGGGAGTCTGCACGCAGCTTGTGAGCCCCTGCATGTCAACCCTGTCCCTGGGGCTGTGCTCTCTTGAAGGAGGAAATGCCTCTTCAAGAAGATCTCCAAGCAGTCGACTGTTCTGCACACGAGCCGGAGCTTCTCCTCCGGCCTCCATCACTCCCTGTCCTCGAGCGAGAGCCTGCCAGGGTCTCCCACACACAGCCTGTCCCCCGGCCCCACGACTCCTTGCCGCAGTCCTGCTCCAGACCTCCCGCCAGGTAGGCCTGGGTTCGGCGGGTTGCCTCCGGGCCTGGCTGACGCGTGCGACTGCGCCGTGGACGTGACTAGTGCTCGTGCCGCCGGCGCTGCGCCGGGCAGAGGCCTGGGGCCGCGTGGCTTGCTCTGGGGCGCGGGACGGGTGCTCTAGGCACCAACAGGCAGCTGGACCCGGGTCCCTGTAACCTAGGGTAAGGTGGCCCGGTCCGAAGGGGCGGCCCGAGCTAGCTGCGGCCGATGCCTGCGCCCGGTCCTGGCCCCGCGGCGTCTTAACCAGCGCGTTGTTCTTCTCTCTGGCAGACGCGGTCTCCCCGCAGAGCACGTCCCCCTCCTCCAGCACCCCCACCTCTCCCGCGGGGCACATCAGGCCGAGCTCCCTGCACGGGCTGGCCCCGAAGCTCAGCGGTCAGCGCTACAAGGTGGGGCGCCGGAAGTCCACCAGCAGCATCCCCCCGTCCCCTCTTGCATGTACCCCCGCCTCGGTCCCGCAGCCGCCTTCTCCCCAGAGGTCTCCGTCGCCGCTGCCAAGTTACACCAGAAACGTTCACTCCTTCCAGGGCAAGACGCTGTCTCCCCCCACCATTGTTAGGCAAGTGTCTCGGCCCAGGAGCGCCGAAGGCCCCAGGTCCCCTCTGCTAAAGCGAGTCCAGTCCGCAGAGAAAATAGTCAGCTACATGGCAGAAAAGAAAGCGGTCAGCGGCCGGAAGCTCACGCTGGAAATGCCTCCGGGCGACGGGGCAGGGGAGGAGCTGGGCGGGGGCGAGAGCCCGGTCCCGGCCCTGCCTGGGGAGCTCGGCGCAGGGGCCCACCCAGGGAACCCCCGGCTGAGGGACTGGCCAGGGGAGAGGCACGACCGCGACCAGGAGCTGGTCGTCATGAGGAGGCTGAACCTGTCGGAGCGCCGGGACTCCTTTAAGAAGCAAGAGGCTGTCCAAGAAGTGAGCTTTGATGAGCCCGAGCTGCTGCCAGACAGCGAGGACAGCGTGAAAGCGGAGCCCGAGCGGGACGGCGAGCGCGTGCTGTGGAGACGGGTCCCTCACACGGCTTCCTGGGTGGAGAGCAGGCAGCGGTCAGTGTCGGGGGGCTCTCCAGAGCCCCCCAAACCCGAGCCGAAGCCCACACAGGTGCCCCAGATAGCAGTGCAAGGGTCAGAGAGCGATGAGCAGGAGACTAATGCTGCCGAGTGGGAGTGCCAAGGGTCTTACCCCATCCAGCTGATGGCCAGGGTTTACACCGAGCAAACGGATGGGACCACAGCAGTGGAGTACAAGAGCGTCTCCTCGCAGCGGAGAGACAGCCGGGAGCAGAGAGAGCTCGGTGCCGCCGGGCCCTCGCACAGGACCTGTAGTGGGGCAGGGGAGGAAGCGGTGGGCTCCCCTCGGCCAGCCCAAGCCTCTCCTGGGCCGCTGTTGTGGGAGACCCCCGGGACCCAGCAACACGAGTGCACCGATGCCGGGATGCCCAAAGCAAGCCAACAGGAACTGCACGATTGCACTCGCAAGCCAGCCAAGGATGAGTAATGGCCATGGCTTAAGGGGAAAACCGTGGCTGCACGTGAGCATGCAGCAAGGCGCGAGGGTTTCAGCTCCGCGCGGACGCCGCAGGGGATGAGCTTTCACAGAAGCACGTCCATGTCGGAGACTGGCACGCCGCCCGGTTGTGCTGCACGCTTCCTTCTGTCCCCGTGTGTCGGACTTTGACCTCTGTGAGACCGTGTGCAGCCGAAACAGTCTGCATGTCATCCCCGGCGGGTGTGGGCATGGCCCAATGACTACTTATAAAAGGCTTTTTTGTACTAACTGGAAAGATGTCCCTATTTTTGTAGAGCAACGGCAGGTGGTTTTTTTGTTGTAACGGCATTTTTGTGACAGGCTTGAGGGCTTTTGTTAAATAGAAAGGACTGGATCCAAATCTTTGGAACTAATTTCTTACTTTTATAAGTTACGAGGAGGACTTGTGAGATCCGCGGGGGCTCCCCTGGCCTGTGCTGGAGAGGGAGTCGCGGTTCTTGTCCAAGTGGTTCGCAGTCCCACCCCGACGGGCACCGTTGGTTTCCTGACGCTTCTTGCCACGCTATTCCTTTGAGTCCAGGTGGTCAGGCCCAAAGCGAGCGGCGCGGGGCTGCGCCGTTAGGCGTGGGTCCTGGGCCAGGGTTAGTTGTGCTGGGGCTCTGGTCATGCAGGCAGGTATTTTCTTTCCCCCCTCCTAGAAGAGCTGGTCTTCACTGAAGGAAAAAGTGCTTGATGCTGGTGGCAGGAGCGCAGGCAGTGCTGTCCTGGCACAGACTAGACGTCCATCTAATTCGGTGCCCTGCTCTCTCCAGCGCACAAGTCCAGGTGCCTCCGAGTTGAGCGCAATTTCCTCTTTCTTCGGTGTGGTTTGTTGGGGAGAAAGCGAAGGAAGTTTAATGGTTTGTAAATCCATTTGGACAAACTTGGTTCCCAGCAGTAATGGGGTTGCCCGGTGCTGAGGTCGCTGTTATCTATTTTGCCCCCCTCGGGTTTTTTAGCCCCGTCTGGGGCCTCCTGATGCTGCCGTATCGCAGCCAGGGGGTTGCAGACGGAGGTGCGGCGCTCCCTCCCCTTCGGTGCGAGCGAGTCCTCCCTTAGGCAAGAGACCCGGGTCATGCAGCTCATCAGATCTGTCCCGCGGTTCTGGAGTCCCAAGCAGGAGAGCTGGCATTTGTCTCTTTCAGCCAAGATTTATGCCCTGCTCTGGGCAAAAGGCGAGGCCGTAGGGATCAGGCTCCAGGATGGGCTGGGCTGGACGCCTCCTGCCACGCTCGTTGCTCCCTGCGGGACTGATTGGGCTGGGACCTGCAGATGCTTCCCCGGCAGCGGGCTCTGGAAGCGCGCAGCTGGAGGTGCTCTGAGCAACGGCCCGTGGAAAAAGCCCCCTGTTAGAAGTAGTCTGTGCGATCAGAAAACGAGGTCTGTTTTGACTGAAATGATGCTTCCTCCTTTGCTGTGAGACTGCAGCACGTGAGGACAGTTTTGCCCATCTCCGGGCTGTGCTTTACAGAGAGGCTCCAGGTCCTTCCCGCAGGCTGGACCTGCCAGCAAGCCACGAGGCTCGGGTACCTCTAGCTGGCTTTCACCTGGGCTCAGCTACCCGTGTCCAGCTGGTTCCCGGTCCCGTCACAGCACGCTCCTGGACGGCAGCAGAGCAGGGAAACCTGTCGATCTGACCGGGCGAGAGCGTCTCCCAAAGCAACCGGAAACCAGGAAGGAAAGAAGCCTTTAGCGTCACCTTCCCTGGCAGCAGTTGCACACTTAGCCCCTTCCCATTTCAGAAAGCCTCTGCAATCTCTTCCCCCATTCCTCCATCCAAACCTTGCCCCCGTAAGCAAACCGTCACGGTTTCCCCTGTGGCTTCCTCACTTGTCACACGCGTGTTCTTGCCCTGCTCCATGCGGCCGGGCTCTGGGCTCTCGGCAGCGGCCCTCGGGAGAACAGGGCAGTGCCCGCTGCCAGGGCACTTTTTCCCTGGAGTTAGGTTTGCCAGGTTAGCATTTGACTTTTTCCTTTCCATTTAGAGGTCCCCCCCCCCCCCACACCCTTTTTTTTTTTAAGACAAGAAAGCAAAACATTTCTCAGTGCTTGGACTGCCAAAGGCTGCCCGGGTGCGCTTTTAGAGGTCCAGGGGATGAGCCTATACTTCGGTATTAATAGGGTTTTGTAAAGGGGGCTTATGAACATCCTTCTTTAGAAATCACAGACAACGAGGGTGGACGGGACCTCAGGCCGTCACATCTAGTGCAAGCCCCTGCTCCAAGCAGGACCAGCCCCGAGTGCATCATCCCGGCCTACCCGGGCTTTGGACAATGCTAGTAAGGATGGCGGCGCTGACTGCGCTGCCTGCTCCTGTCCTCTGAAATCTTTCTTCAGGCCTTGGGTGAACAATGGGCTTGCAAATAAAATAAGATAAGTAGGTAAGCTGGAGGTTTGCAAGATCTGTCAGATCTCAAAGCTCATTCAAGGAGGGGTTCCCCTGAGCCTGATGAAAAGTGGTGTTACTGCTCGCTTGCAAAAGATTTGATTAAAGAAAATTCTGGCAACTTTCTTTTAAACGGGATTAGTTTTTTTTTATGTACAGAAAGGGTTTCATTAGAGGTTTTAATGCTCTTTTCCCTTTTAAAGAGAGAAAATAAATAGTTGTGAGTCCAGAGAAATGAGTCGGATAGGCTGTCTTCTCTGAAATGTTCTGCCGGAGGCTGCCCTGACTAGGGGACGCACAACCCGAATTTGTTCATCCATCTCCCTCCTTCTCTGGGTTGCGTTTCAGTATTTGGATAGCAGCATTAACGGTTTCTGTTGTCGGCTTGCCGTTCCTCTGCCGTGCTCTACATAAACCTGGTTTCCAGAAACCACCTTCCGGGCATGCAGCCACCCCGCAGTCGCTCCTGGCCGAACGTTAGCTTCAGCTAACATCCCGACAAACTCCGCTCCGCGTTTCTTACGACCGTTTTAAATGGAATTTCTAAATCTGCTTCTTTTTGCGCTAACTGATTTTGTATGGAGTAAAAGTCCCGCTGGCATTTCCCAGCCTTTCTAATGTTTTATATGATGTAAATGTTTACATTTGATAATGCATGTGCATTTTTTTTAATTGCAGTGTTTGGAGAAACTGACAGTGAGAGTATTGGACTTCTATGTCAAAATGCACTTATTTATATTCCCCCTTGTACAGTTTGTATTGCAATGATATGTAGCCACGTGCACAGTTGTCAAAGTGGGGTTTTTGGTATAATACTAATGTCTGTGCTGTTCTGGAGCACAGGTCTCACTGTGAAGTGATGCATTTTCCTGCCCGGCGCTCAGAAGTACCTTGTGACCCTGCCTTTTTGTTTTGAATGTTTTCTTTTTCTTTGTGCAGTTCACGTAGGGCCATTTAAATGAATTGCTGCTCCCGTGTTGATCCTTGTAGTTGTAAATCCTTATAGCTGATGCTTATAGCCCCCAAAACAAGCCAACACTTAAGCTGGTGACCAAAAGCATGTGTTGACTCTGTCTCTTCGGCCTATGGAGGCGCAGAAACCTTTTCTGGTCCTGGGGCTTAGTGAATAAAATCATTCTGTCCCAGATGATGATACAGAATAAAATGTCTTTGCTTCCAAAAGACTCTCGCCAAACTTGCTCTCTGCTGTAACCCTATTTCTTCAGGACTGGTTGTTTCCTTTTCCCGAGTCCCCCTTAAGAGCGGTCACCTGCTTGCTTCCCCGGCCGGCTGTCTGAACCGCTCCGGAAGCTCAGCCCGAGGCGTCTCCTGAAAGCATCTCAGTAAACCAGCGAGGACAGAACGGGTTTGTGAAAGCAGCACTTCTGATTGCGGGTTTGGATTTTTATGGAAAATGTCTTAAAAGAAAACAGGACCTGGTCTTCCTGTATTGTACTGAAGATGGGTCTCATGAATCTATTCAGAAAAAATTCATGTTGTATTAAACGTGTTCCTTGACTTGGAATGAAAATGCATTGTCCTCTGTGAAGTGAGTCACTTACCTCAGCAATCAGAGCAGACGCTTGCAAGAATCATTTTCTGAGTTGATTTTTGGGGTATTTTTCCTGCACATCCCAATCTCATGCCCCCGAGGCAGCGCCGCGGGAAGTGACCGGCGTCTGGCTCCTCCTGCTCTTGTGATCTCGCCCAGACAGCGACTGACCGCCCAGCGGGAAGCGGAGCCGGCCGCGCACGAGTCGCTGTTACGGCGAAGGAGCGGAAACGCGGCGTCCGCGCTCGGGTCCGACGGGCGCAGGGCGCGGCTCGGTCGGGTCTCGCAGAAGCAGGCGAGGGACGGGGGCCGCCGGCTGTGAGGAGGATCCCAAGGTGCTCGCGGCCGCCCCGGTCATTTGACCTGGTCGCGGCCCATCAGCAGATCCCGGCATCGGCCTCGCTTCCCAGAGAGAGCTCTAAGGGTGGATTTGAAGGAGGATCGTGAGATATGTTTGACTGTGTCCATACTTGAGATCCCCCCAGATACGAGGGGCAGAATGGGGGAAAGCAAAAAGGTTCTTGCTTTAAATGTGAGAAGGGGAGAGGGGGGCTGTCGTTGCTGGCCAGCCAGGCGCGGTAGTCTGCATGTTAGTGCTGAGGTGTACATAGGGGACGAAGACCTTTCCAGGTGGCCCGAAGCATGTGGTCCATATAGCGACGAGGCTGCTGAAGAAGAAGGTCTGGCATTTGAAAGTTTGTCTAACTATCCCAAGTACATAGTTGGTTCAATTAAAAAGATAATACCCAAATAAGTCCTTACCTCTCTTATAATTCCTGGACCATCTGAGCTATAACATCACTCGAACATGACCAAGACTTCTGTACTAAGAGATCTGCATCCAAATAAAGTGGGGAAGATCTCCCTCTAACACCAACAATTTACTTTAATGGATGTAATACCATTTACATGACGATAGGCAAAGTGTAAATAAAGGCCGCAGTATTGAAACCTTTTTTCTCATCACTTTGGTCCCTTTAAATATTAGGAAAATACAGGGGTCTTCAGTCTTTCAACAGCAGTGGGCCACTGTTGATCCCCCATTAACAAACAGTTTCTAGCCCGACATCATTATCCAGCACTAACGATAGATTGCCCTAACGATGAACAGATTTTGTTCCACGTAGCATGTTTATAAATAAATTTACTTTCACACTAGAGAGACCTGACAGCCGATGCTCTTGATCCCCAGCACAGCTTGAAAGGAAAGCTCGGCGCGGTGCTGGTTCATGGGATCCTGGCCGAGGGCAAGCGGATGAACGGACTTTTCCTGGCTCTAGATTGCAGCTCGGCCACGTTCTCCCTTCCCTTTACCTGCGCCATTTCCCGGGGGTAAGCTCCGGTTACGCTGGCGTGGCACGTGCTTCAGTGAAAGTACAAGAGGCGCGAATTCAAGCGGAGGCTGGACGGCTGGGGTGGGCTGACCCGGGCGGGGGGTCAGGCCTGGTGATCTCTTTCGGTCCCTTCCGCCCCGAGTACTATGAAACACTATGAAGTGAATGAACGGGGCCGGTTCCTGGGTGACCCAGCTCGAAGGGGATTCCCGCGCCTCTCGGCTACCGTGCTGGCCCGCGGCGCTGCCCCATGGCACCACCCCGGCAGCGCCAAGCGGACGGGCAGACGGAGGCGTTGGAGCACCCTGGATACTCCCCTCCTGTTCCTCCGCGGCTGTGTTGTCATTCCCCGCGGGAAGGAGTGTTGCCCTCCGTCCCCCTCCGCAGCACTGAGCCTGCCCGCTGCCCGCGTTGGGCCTGGAGGCCTGAGGGGTGTTGGGCCAGGCGCTGGGGCACCCCTCTGAGGAGACAGGGGACAGCGAGGGGCCGGGCTGCCCTAACGGGGGGGGGGGGTCCAACTGGACTGAAGCTGGGCGCGGACGGGGTTTCACTCCTGTATAAATAATATAGGGGAATGAATGACGTCATGGTGGCCGGGGAGCGCTCGGGTGTTTCCGTGCCGGCTCGGCAGGGGCCTCGCGTGTTTCCGTGCCGGCTCGGCAGGGTCCTCGGGTGTTTCCGTGCCGGCTCGGGAGGTCTCGATGCCCCGCCCAGTTAGCACCGGCGCTCGGCTGAGCTCGCGGCCTCCCCTCGTTTCGGAGACGTTCGGCCGCTTTCGCCCCCGCTCGGGCTTTTCCGGACAGCGACTCGGGCATTTCCGGTAGCGCTCGGGCGTTTCCGGCATGGCCAGGCTGGAGCCCGGGGGCTGAGCCTGGCGCTGGCGGCGGCGGCGGGCGGATGGGGCTGGCGGAGAGGTGGGTCCGGGTGCGCGGGGCGTCCTGCTCGGGGCATTGCACCCCGGGCCCGTGCACGAGTGGGGTGCGGAGAAGGGGAGGGAGCATGCACCCCGTGCACTAGGGTGGGGGGAGCATTGCACGCTATGCAGCGGGGTTGGGGGGGGGTGGAGGAACGGGTTTGCACCCCGTGCACCCGGGGGGGGACGGGAGGAGATCATTGCACCCTGTGCATGGGGGGAGGAGATCATTGCACCCTGTGTATAGGGGAGCGGGGGACTGAGGGGGTCATTGCACCCCATGCATGGGGGGAGGGGGTCATTGCACCCTGTGCGTTGGGGGGGGAGCATTGCACCCCGTGCGCAGGGGGGAGGAGAGGGGAGGACAGGTTGCACCCTGTGCACTGAGTGGGGGTTGAGGGGAGCATTGCACCCTGTGCAGGGGGAGGAGAGGAGGGCATTG
>JAGPOW010000745.1:2415873-2429664 GCA_030014935.1 Caiman crocodilus | reverse complement strand
GGGAGGAGAGGGGAGGACAGGTTGCACCCTGTGCACTGAGTGGGGGTTGAGGGGAGCATTGCACCCTGTGCAGGGGGAGGAGAGGAGGGCATTGCACCCTATGCACGAGGGGAGGAAAGGAGAGGTTGCACCCCGTGCACGGGGAGGGGGAAGCATTGCATCCATGCAGGGTGGGCTGAGGGGAGCACCCCACATTTTGCACGGGGGAGCGGGGGGCAGCAGGAGAGCCTTGCTGTGGTGTGAAAGGAGCCCCGGGGGCCGAGCCGTTGAGGCCTAGCTAGCGAGCGCGGAGAAACGTGGGGGCCGAGCCAAGCCAGGCGGGCTCTGCGTGGCCCTGGTGCGGTCTGGCTCCCTGCAGGCTGGCCGCAGCCCCTCGGGCCTGGTAGCGGGGCAGCCTCGTGGCAGGGGCCGAGCCCGGGCGGTGGTGGGGTCCTGCGGGACGAGAGCCGCTCCTTGGCCTGTGGCTGGCGTGGGCTCTGCCAGCGCGTGCGGTCTGCAGGCCTGCCTGCCTCTGGAGCCGGGGCAGCTCCTAGCACGGGGCCTCCCTGCTCTTGCTCGTGTTAGCAGCGGGGCTGTTGCACGCGTGTGTTCCCGGGAGGTTGGAGGCCAGAACCCTGCGCTGTCCTGGCTGCTGCTGGGCTGGAGGTGGGCTTATGCGATGCCGCCGGATGGACGTCTGAGCCGACGGACAGGGCGCAGAACAGCTCCTCTCACCCCCGAGCTCCAGCCTGTGAGCGCGGGCGAGGGCCTGGCTGCAGAGCTGCTGCCCCGGTCCGTAGCTTTGCCTCTGGGGTTCCTGTCGTGCAGGCTTTGCTGGCCAAGGCAGGGCACAGGCTCTCGTGGAGACGGCGGGGTGCGGGGAGCCGCCAGGCCTGGCTCTTCCCGGCTGGCTCCCCAGCCGCGCTTGCAGCACGTTGTCCCTTCGTGTTTAGAGCAGTGCTCAGAGCCGCAGGAGCTTGCTCTGTGCCTCCGGCTGCAGGAGCCCAGGTGAGGACGGCTGCTTTCCTGCTGGCCCCGGCCGCGGCCCCGCGTGGGCTGACGATGGGCTTCTCCGTCCCCACGAGCTCCTTGTGTGCTGCAGGGCTGGTTTGCTTTTGCTGTTCTCTGGGCTCTGACGTGGGGGGCATGCACCCGGCCCCTCCTGCCTGAGCCGGGCTCTGCCAGCTCCTCCTGCCCTGCCTGCGCCCCAAGCCCTCGTTGATAACCCCGAGGGCAGCCTGCTCTCGCAGCAGCCGCGGATCTCTCTGGTTCTCGTCGGCCAAAAGCTCTGGATGGGGAGAGAAGCTGCAGACGGGGGAGATCCAGGGCTGCACCGAGCAGCTGAACTGGAGCTAGCGCCCTGTTAAAAGACGATGCTTGTTAAGGAGGAGAGAGGTTATTTGTGATGTTGGGGCACCTTTGCTGCTTTGCCAGTTTGGAGCTGCTGCTTGGCATCGATGTAGTCGGGCGGCGGAAGATGAGCCCCAAGCAGGGGAAGAAGTGAACACGTTGCACGGTGATATTGTAGTTCCTGCTGCCGGCGTCACGGTTGTGTCAGCTGTGATGCGGCTCCGATTGCTCTGACCCCGGGTTTGGTTCTTGGGGCAAAGCGATGACATTAAATGTAACGGGGATCATTTGATCCCGGCAGTATTCCTACTGGGAGTAGGGGGGTTAGATGTGTCTTTTGAGGTCCTTCCAGCCCTTAATTTCTATGACGCTGTGGAAATAGAGTGTTTTCATACTTCCCCCTTCCCTCCCCACCCCAAATCTCTGCATGTTTCGGGGATCGGGAGCAGGCTGCGTACCTGCGGGCAAAGGCCTGCTCCAAAAGAGCAGTTCAGGCTACTTCTTTCTTGGCCTTGGGATGAAGCCGATGGGGGCACTGCCCAAAGCGCCCGAGCTGAGTCCTGGAGGGAACCCGGCCTGTGAGGAAGATGCTCCGAATGTGGGAGCGAGTTGCCCCGGGGGGCATTTGTCACATGCGACACCCCTGCAGGAGCCAGTACGTGGGGCAGATCCCAGCCCTGCGGGGTCCCTGTGCATGCTTGCATCGCATGCCGCCCGGCTCCTCCCCTGCCCGTGTCCGTCCGGGAGCGTTGCCTTCAGCACGTCTTGGATCTGCTCAGACATGTTCTTCCCCGTGGTTGTGGCCTGTGCACGTCGCTGCTTGGCTCTTTGCACCAGGGTGTCGCTGCCTCCCGAGCTCAGCAGGGCTGGGCCTGGCTGCTGCTGGGATGGGAGACGTGCAAAGGAAGTCCTTGCACGAGATGGTGCCTGGAGGGCCCTTCTGCGCCGGCGCTGCTCGGTGTCGGGGTTTGGTGGGCATGAAGCCCGCAGGGTCTGCGCAGGTCGTTGGGTGCTTTGTGGATGTGATGAGAAGACGTATCCTGTCCCAAAGAGGCTGCAGTCCAAGGCCAGGTCGTCTTTGCGCCTGGCCCAGTGCTGCTGCTTGCCCGGGCAGGGCTGGCGTGCTGTCTGCACACGCGGCCTCTCCGTGAGGATGCCGATGCGGCAGCCGTGGCCAGATGTCCCAGGCTTGGCCTCCGCGCGCGGAGTATGATGCCGCAGGCAAGGCCGTCCTGTTACCTGGCGCGTGGTACTACCTGGTGCGAGCGCTGCAGCGTCCTGGCCACTTGTCCCTGGCTTTCCCAGGGCCCCGAACGGCGCGGGCTGAGGGAGCAGTGCCGGTCAGAGTCCAGCTTGCAGCTGCCTCCTTCCGGGGCTGGGACTCTGCGGCCCGAGCCGGGTGCTCGGCGGCATGGTCCGTGGGGCAGCTGGTCGCCGCCGACCCTCGGGGCTGACGTGAACGGAGTGAAATCCTCCATTTCGGTCCGGTGGGTCTGGCCGGGCGCTCGGCGCGGCGATTGCCCGGCGCCGGTTTCCGTCGCGGGCAGCCCCCCCGTGACACGGCACCCGCCAGCGGGGAGGACGCGCTCGGTCCGGCCCCGCGCCCGCCGGGCATTTAGCGCCTCGCCGTGCCGTCGGCTGCTTCGCCGTGGCGTCTCGGATCGCGTTGGTGGTGAGCGACGCGTTGTGCTTTGGACTGATTGCTTCTCAACTCGGGCAGGCGTAGCATGAACTCGTGAGCACCGCGGCAGCGCCTCGAGAGAGCTCGTTAGCGGTAGAAGCCGTCTGTGAGCGAAGGGAGCCGCACTTTGAGCTTTCTCTCGTGGCGTTATCAGTGGAGGGCGCTGAGCTGAGGGCTGGTGTCAGCCCCGGCGCTGGCCAGTGCAGCTGGAGGCCTGGCGGGCTGGTCGGCAGCGTCCCTGCAGGGTTGGTGCCAGTCTCTTCCCCCCCCAAATCGAGAGTCTGAGCCCCCAAACTGGCCGGGGCCTCTGCACGGGCAGGCCTCGTCCTCGCCTGCCGCTCGTCCCTCCTCCAGCTCCCCCGTTCCTAGCGCCCGGTGGGCTCGTCCGTGCACAGGAAATATTTCCTCTGCTTTACTGATTTCAGAAGAAATCAAGGCAAAAGCTCTTGGGTGCCCCAAACTGCAAGCTGCTTGCGGTCAGAAGCGTGGGCAGTCCGGCATTTGCTCCGTTGGGACGACCCAGAGTAGTCCAGTGGTGAGTGCAGGACGTGGTATCGGGACGTTTATAAACCCAGATTTGGACTCCAGAAAACGTTTCCCCTCGACGGGCTAATTAGAAACCAGCACGCTCCTGCTTCTTTCGACCTCGCAGAAGGCGTTTTCTATTTAAAGCCTGCAGCGGGCTGAGCCCTCGGGTTGTCACAGCTCCAGGTTGGGTTTAAAACGGGTTCTTTTTAAAACAAGAAACGTGCCGGGACGCGGGGAGCCGGTGGGGGGCTGCAAACCGCAGCCCCCAGCCCTGACCCACGGCTGTCGGGGCTGCGGGCAGCGAAGTCGCGGGGCCTGGCTCGGAGCCGCGGCTCCGCGGGGTGGCGAGCTCGGCTCCGCGGCTGCCGTCCTGGCATGGCCAGAGGTCGCTGCGCGGAGCCGGGGACGCGCCCCCTGCCCGGCGCTGCCTCCGGTCAGCCGGTCCCCTCCGCCCAGCGCCTTGCAGCCCGGCGGGGCCGGGGGCCTCGGCCCTCCCGCGTGGGCTCCAGGGACGCCCTGAGCAAGCTCGCGTGCGTCCAGCGACGGGAGCAGGTTTCCTGGAGCCCGGTGCTGGGAAGGGGGTAAGGGAAAGATGCTCGGGTGCATCGGGGGCGTAAAAGCGGTTTCCATCCCTCGGATGGGGGGGTGCGTGCGGCGGTGTAAGGATGGGAGCGCGATGATTGGGCAGTGAACGAGTAGACCCAGCTCTGCGTGGCCTGGCAGCAGCGGACAATCATGGTTGATTGTAATCAGGGCGGAGAGGCAGGGCCCGGCGCTGCGCGGCTCCGAGAGGGTAAACCCCACAGTCCCGTTGGCTCGAGGTCCGGGCACAGGCCAGTGCGCCTGCCGGCCGCGGTGGGCCCCGCTGCCCCGGGCACGGACCCCTGACCGAACGGCCTTGTCTGCCCCCCTCCAGGCTCTGGGCAGAGGGGAGCAGCGACCGGCACCGTGCGTGGCCTGCCTGGCGTGGTGCCCTTGCCCCGCAGATTTGGAGGCCCCCGCGTCGTGCCGTGGCCACCGCAGGCCTGCCCGCCAGCGCTGGATTATGCGCGTTGCCTTCTCCCTCTGCTCCATCGTCTGGCGGAGCCGCGGCTTCGAGCTGAGGACCGGGGCGGCGCGCCTGGGCTGGGCGTCTCTGGTCCGTCTGACGGGGCCGTGCCGCACGTGAGCCCCCTGCCCGGCCGCCGCGATGGGCAGCGCCGACGGGTTCCAGTACCGCGCCCTCTACCCCTACCGCAAGGAGCGCGAGGAGGACATCGACCTGCTGCCCGGAGACGTCCTGGTCGTGAGCAGAGGGGCCCTGCAGGCCCTGGGCTTCAAGGACGGGGACGAGCAGACGCCCAAGCAGATCGGGTGGATCCTGGGCGTGAACGAGCGCACCAAGCAGAAGGGCGACTTCCCCGGCACCTACGTGGAGTATGTGGGGCCCGTCAAGATCTCCCTGCCCTCCCACAGGCCCCGGGTGCAGAGGCCTCTGCCCGCGACGCCGGGGGCCGGCGCATCCCGCCTGCCGGAGCCGCTGGAGCCAGGTGCGCGGGGGTCGGAGCCGGTCCTGCCGGTGCCGTGAGGCCGAGGGCGCTCGCGCTCTCTGCACGCTCCCTGCTGACGTGCGGCTGCCGAGGCCTCGTCCGGGGCTGGGGCGGGAAGGGGCCGCAGCGGCCGCGGTGTTTCCTGGCCCGGGCTGGGGCTGGGCTCGCTCGCAGCTGCCCTCGAACAAGGAACTGGAGGCTGCTCCCTCCCCTGCCCGCCCGCCCTGGTGCCCAGGCCCTGTGCCCGGGGCGCAGCCTGGCTCTGCCCCTCCTGCCCGGCCTGTGGCTGCAGCACGCCGGTCCTGGCCCCTGCCCCGGCCCCGACGGAGGCTGAGCTGGGAGCTGCCTGATGAAAGCCAGGCCCGGCGGTGCTGAAGCAGCACATTCCAGCCCGGGTCACGTGGGGCAGCCACGCTGTTTGCTTCGTGCCGTGCCGTGCCGTGCCGTGGGGTCAGGCTGGGAGCTGCCGGTTCCTGCTCCTCCAGGGCCCGGCGGCTGACGTGTGCCGGCCCGGGCCCCTGGTCTGGCAGAGCAGCCCCGAGGCAGCTCCCGGCTCGGCTCTGCTTTCTGCACGGCTGCACTCACCCTTTGGAGGGACCGTGCCTTGGTTATGCTCGCGGGCTGGGCAGGGCGGGCGGTCTGTTAGCCGGGGCCCAGAACGTGCCCTGCGGCACGCGGCACCGTCCGCCGTGCGGTGCGGGTGCAGACGCAGCCTGGGCTCCACTGAGCTCAGGCCGGGGCAGGGGCGCCCGCGCGGGCTGTGCCCAGTCAGTGACCAGCGCCTCAGTGAGTGGCCACGCGGCAGGGCCAGCGGTAACCCTCCTCCCGCTGCCCCCCAGTCTCTCTCCTCCCGGACCTGACGGAGCAGTTCTCCCCGCCTGACATCGCGCCCCTGCTGCTGGCCAGGCTTGTGGACGCCATTGAGAAGAAAGGTGAGGGGGCTGGTCCTTGGGGAGCAAAGGGTTAACAGCATGGCTGCCCCAGGCCAGTCGCCCTTGCCCCCTTTGCTGCCGCGTCCCATGCCAGGGAGTGGCGGGCAGCACGAGGGGCGCCGCGGTGTCGTCCCCACGGCCTGGTGGTCTGGTTCTGGCCTGGCCGGCCGCCATGGCCCTGGGGCCCGGCCGGTCAGGCCAGTGCTAGCGCCTGGGTTGCTGCAGCCATCGTCCGGCTGGGGCAGTGCACGGGGCTCGTTCCCAGGCTGCCACATCGGGTGCACGGCCCCCGTGGGAGCACCGGGGCGGGCAGCTGGGTCCTTCCCACGCTCGTGCCACCATCCCGTGCTTGCTCCCCCAGGTTTGGACAGCGAGATGCTGTACCGCACGTCTGGTTCGGAGCCGCGACAAGCACTGAAAACTGGTAAGAGCCAGACCACGGCCGGGAGGCGCTCGGGCCTGTTCGGATGGGTGAGGTTGGGGCGGCGGCAGCAGGGTCCAGGCCTGGCTGAGCCCTGCCCACCCGGGTGCCAAGCTCCTGGCCACTGTCTGCCCAGGGGCCTGCCCACCGGCCCTGTCCCATTGGGGACCGCCAGGGTCATCCTTGAGGGGGACGAGGGAGGATGGTGCTGGGGGGAGTGACACGTGGCTTCTGTGCTGGGACCAGTCTCCTCCCAGCTCCCTGCCCCTGCAGCGCCCACACTCCTGCTGAGCTGCTTGGCATCGTGATGGAGCTGGGCTGGGGCAGAGGGAGCGGGCAGGGCAGGAGTCCCAGAAGGCATCATCGTTCGCTGCTGTGAGCTGCACCCGTGCGGGGGGGAGAGCTCGGGGCAGCCGCGCTCGGGGCTGCGCGCTCGGAGCCCTGCCAGGGTTGCCGGGGGCCACGCTTGAGCCTGCCTGAGGCATCCGCGCTCTCTGCAGATGGGATGCTGGGCGACCTGGAGCTGCTGGATGTGCGCAGCCTGGGCGAGGCGGTGCGGAGCTACCTGCAGGACTTGCCCACCCCCGTGGTGCCGGCATGCGTGCATGGTGACATCCTCCGCGTGCTGCAAGGTGAGGGCTGTCCCAGCTGGGGGCAGGGGCCTGGCAGGCACGGAAGCATTGAGCTGGGCACAGCCTGCATATCCAGCCCTGGAGCTGCCCCTTGCCCTTGCCCTTGCCCTGCCAGCAAGTCTTGCCCTTCCACAGAGGTGCCTCAGCTCGAGACCTGCCGGAAGCAGCTGCTGCTGGTGCTGGAGCCTCCCGCGGTCCCGCTGCAGAACATGCTCACCCTGCAGTTCCTGCTCCGGCACCTGGCGAAGGTGCTCCAGCAGGCCGACAGCAACGGCCTCCATCCCCGGGTCCTGGGTGAGCTTTTTGGCCCGCTGCTGCTCCGGCTGCCCGGTGCCAGGTACGTGGCGGGCTGCCAGCTGCGGGGCCGCGGGAGGGCGCCTGCATGCAGAGAAGGCGCCAACCCTGCTTCTCTCTCTGCAGCTCAGAGCTGAGCCCCGACTTCTCTGCCGTGTTCCTGGAGAGGCTTCTGCAGGCGACGGAGTTGGAGCCAGAGCAGCTGCCCCCAGGTACCACAATCGTGCCATTTGTGCTTCCTCCTGGCACTCGAGCTGCGGGGGCGGCCACGGGCTGGGGGAAGGCCGCGGTGTCAGCGGGCCAGATCCCTGGCCCGTCTCGCGTGGTATCCTGCTGGTGTGGCTCGGGCACGCCTGCCCCTGGGCCCGAGGCCAGGAGTGGGAGTAAGGGCCTTTCCGGGGCGTTACCATGGGTGGATGCCCCTTGGGGCAAGGCTGCTCCCCAGATGGGCAGGTGCAGGATTACTGGGCCTGATCGCTGCCCCCGTCACAGCCCTGCCTCCAAAGCCGCCGAAGCCAAAGCCTGGCGTGGCCGGCCTGGCCAACGGCAGCGGTGCAAGCCTGCAGGAGGCCGAGTGGTACTGGGGCGACATCTCCAGGTAACGGGTGCCAGGTAGGGGTGGAGGGCTGGGTGGGGCTGGCCTCCCTCAGGCCTGTCCTGGGTCCCTCAGCACACGTGTGTGCCCTGCGGTGCGGTGCGGTGCGGTGCGGGAGAGCCCGGGTGCAGCCCTGGGCAGGCATCACCAGCTCCATCTGTGCAGGGAGGAGGTGAACGAGAAGCTGCGGGACATGCCAGATGGCACCTTCCTGGTCCGCGACGCCTCCAGCAAGATCCAGGGCGAGTACACGCTCACGCTTAGGTACGTGCAGCTGGCGTGAGGGGGCGGGATGCCCCAGGAGCATCTGCTGTGGGGGCCGCCAGCTGCTCCAGGCCCCTCTGTCCTCTGCTGCCCTGCGCAGGGAGGGCTGGGACCGGGACCCCTCGGGGCTGTGTCATGCCGACTCCCTGTGCTCACCAGGAAAGGCGGCAACAACAAACTGATCAAGATCTTCCACCGGGAGGGGAGGTACGGCTTCTCTGAGCCGCTCACCTTCGGCTCGGTGGTGGAGCTCATCACTCATTACCGGCACGAGTCGCTGGCGCAGTACAACGCCAAGCTGGACACCAGGCTGCTCTACCCCATCTCCAAGTACCAGCAGGTGCAGCGGGGGCCAGGGTTGGGGCACCGCATGTTTCCGGGGCCGGCTTGGGGTGGCACTGCAGTGGCTGGGGTCCCGGGGGCCTGGCCGGGGAGCACGAGCAACAGGCGATGGGAGGGACGGGCGTCTTCAGCCTCCCTGGCCTGGCAGGACGTGGGTTGTGGCTGAGGGTCGGTGGCCAAGCGGGGCGCTGACGTCTGTCGGGGCCCGTTTGGTGGCAGGACCAAGTGGTGAAGGAGGACAGCGTGGAGGCAGTCGGGGAGCAGCTGAAGGTCTATCACCAGCAGTACCAGGATAAGAGCCGCGAGTATGACCTGCTGTACGAGGAGTACACGCGCACTTCGCAGGTACCATCGCGCTGCCCGGCCCGAGGCCCCGTCTCGCGCGGCCCGGGGCACCCAGGCAGTGCCCACTGCTGGCCGAGGTCTGGTGCTGTGGTGGGGGCTTCGAGCTGAGAGGACATGGCTGAGGCCTGGAGGGGCTGTCTCCGGAGGCACTATAGGGTTTGCGTGGGTGGGTGTTACGGGGGCAGGACATGGCTGCTGGGACAAGCCGTGCTGCCCTCGCTGCCCCCAGGAGCTGCAGATGAAGCGGACGGCGATCGAGGCCTTCAATGAGACCATCAAGATCTTCGAGGAGCAGTGCCAGACCCAGGAGAAATGCAGCAAGGAGTACATCGAGCGCTTTCGGCGCGAGGGCAACGAGAAGGAGGTGCAGCGGTGAGTGCCCGGCGCTGCCCCCATGCCACGGGGTGGCCCGGCAGGGAGCAGGGGCTGCCCACGACGTGCCTGCCCTCCCTGGAGCATGTGGGCACGGCTGTCGTCTCCGGCGCGCGGGCACAGGGACCCCCGGCCTGCCCCCCCTCACCTTGCCCCCGGCTCGCAGCATCCTGATGAACTCGGAGAAGCTGAAGTCGCGCATCGCGGAGATCCACGACAGCAAGATGAAGCTGGAGCAGGACCTGAAGAAGCAGGCGGTGGAGAACCGCGAGATCGACAAGCGCATGAACAGCCTCAAGCCCGATCTCCTGCAGCTGCGCAAGCTTCGTGACCAGTACCTGGTGTAGGTGTCCCAGCTGGTCCCCTGCTCCCGCACCCGGGGCTCCCACTGGGCTGGGGACCCCACCCCGGCCTGCCGACCGGTGCTGCCTTCTGCTGGGCAGCGTGGGCAGGATGCCAGGCCACGGGGCTCAGGCGCCCTTCTCCTTCCCCAGGTGGCTGACGCAGAAGGGGGCCCGGCAGAAGAAGATCAACGAGTGGCTGGGCATCAAGAACGAGACCGAGGAGTGAGTGTGCCGTGCTGCCGCTGCGTGCTGGGGTGGCGGGTGTGGGTGTGGGTGTCGCAGGAGCTGTGCAGGGCTCCCAGTCGCCAGTCCCGGGTTGGGGTTGCAGTGCAGTTGTGCCCAGCTCTGCTCTGGGGGTGGGCAAGTCCTCTCTGTGCCCGAGGGTGAGGCGGGGGTGGTCACGCTCCCAGTGCGGGCAGCAGCTGCAGAGCCCGCAGCGACGTGTGCTGGGGTGAGGCCCGGGTGGGTCCTGCCTGATGGGTCTTGCCCGCTCGGCCTGCAGCCTGTACTCCATGATGGATGACGAGGAGGAGCTGCCGCACCACGAGGAGCGGACGTGGTACGTGGGAAAGATCAACCGGGTGCAGGCGGAGGAGATGCTGTGCGGCAAGCGTGACGGCACCTTCCTCATCCGCGAGAGCAGCCAGAAGGGCTGCTACGCCTGCTCTGTGGTGTGAGTACTGCACGTACATTTATATATATGCAAATGCTCCCTCCCCACACACCCCCTTGCAGGCCTGCGGCCCTGTGGCAGTGGGGGGCGCATGGGGGTGAGGCTGGCAGTGTCTCGGCCCCGCCTGGGCAGCCCTTCTTGCCTCTGCGCCCAGCAGCCTCCCTGGAGAGGGCAGCCCGGGTGGGTGCTAGCGCCTCTCCCAGCTGGCGCGTCCTTGAGCCACCCTGGGAGTAGTGGGGGTGCCAGGTGGGCATCTGGTATGCAGGGCAGGGGTGGGCACATCCATACTGGGTCATGGCCCCTGTGGAGAGGCAGCCGTGGTGACGGTGCTGGTTTCCCGACAGGGTGGATGGGGACACCAAGCACTGCGTGATCTACAAGACGGCGACCGGCTTCGGCTTCGCGGAGCCCTACAACCTCTACGCCTCCCTCAAGGACCTGGTCCTGCACTACAAGCACACGTCGCTGGTGCAGCACAATGACTCCCTGAACGTCACCCTGGCCCACCCCGTCCTTGCTCCCCCGCCAGCCAGATGAGTTGCCCACTACGGCCCTCCCGGCCCTGGACTTTCATGCCTTGGACAGACGCCCCGTCGTGCTCCGTGACCCCTTTCCAGCGGCCCTTCTGGTCAGTGGCTGCCCCCCGCTGCATGTGGGCGGATGGGCTGTCGGCTTGGGGAATCCCATCACCTGTCAGAGCTCCCTCAGCCTGCAAACAGGATCGCTCTGTGATGCCGGGTCCTGTGGCAACAGCAACAGGAGGCAGCGGAAGCTGGATGCGCTGGGCACGGGCTTGGCTGGCGCCTCTGGGCTTGGCACGCAGCAGCGGACCTGCTGGACCTCACACTACGTATGCAGAGCACTTGACAGTACTGCTGGGGTGGCTCTGGGGCCCGGGCCTTGTGCTCTTGCCCTGCTGCGACCTGGCAGGGGAAGGGGCACTGGGCTGGGCAGCGCTGTGTTCCCTGTGCTGGGATGCCCCTTTTGTTCCCTCTGGAGCCCAGTGCCACCTGCCTGTCTGCACTAGATGCGGGCTTGGGAGCTCTGCAACCCCCGGCTCCTGGGTGCAGGGTCTACAAGGTGCTCATTGCTCTGACCTGCGTCCCACGGCCTCCAGCTGCGCTCCCTGCGTGAGGAGCCAGGTGCTTGCGCTTCACTGCTGCTGTAGCACGTCCCGGGATGAGCTGTGTTGGAGGGAAGGGGAAAGAGCCTTGCAGCCGGAGCATGCAATTGCCTGTGTCCCTTGGCTCAGGTGCATCAGATGGCAAGCCAGGGATGCACGTGGTTTCACTGTTGTGGGCTTGTACTGGCTGCCTGCGCTCATCCTCGAGGTTGCTGCTGCTGCATGCCTGGGCTTGCTTGATTGCATGGCCGGTATCGCTGCCGGGGCCCTAGCAGTGGCAGTGGCAGGGGCAGGTCGTTTTCATGTGTGCACTTGCACATACTCTCTCACTCCTGTGCAACCTCAGCCCCAACTTGTGCCTCCTCTGGGTGATGCGGTGACAGGCTGGGCCCTGCACTCGTGCAGCCCTTCTGGCTGTGTCCCTGGCAGACCAGGTTCTTATCTTTTATTAGGCCCACTTAAATAGTTGGAAAACTATTATTAAGCAAGCTTTTGGGTTCAAAAGCCCTTTGTCAGGCTGAGGAAGTTCCAGCAGTCAGTGTGTGCTCTTCCTGGATAGAGCGGAAAGTAAAGAAGCCAGCGGCTGGGCTGGGCTGCACACAAGACAGGCAGACTGAAGATTTAAATTGGAGTCAGGCTGGGTCCCTGGGTCCCTGCGGTTGTGCTCAGGGCTGCATCTGCGTCCTGGTCTCTAGTTCAGAGCTGCTAGGACCTGTGCAGCTGCAGCCCAGAGAGCTGTGGCTGTGCTGCACCCGGTTAGCAGGGGGCTGTCTGGGCTCCATGAAGTGATTTCCCCGTACGTGCCAGCTTTCCCCTGCGGCCGCCTGCCCCCTCGCTGTTGTGGGCCGCTCTCAGGCAGGGCGGCAGGCTTCAGCAGTGCACCCCGGCTGTGTGGTGCTGCCCTCCCTGCGAGAGAGCTTGGTCAGCCCAGGGAGCGGGGGCTGCTCTGTCCCGGTGCGGCCCTGGGCAGGGCTAGCTGGGATCTGCCCTTTGCTCCACCGGGCCGGGGCCGCAGCTCGAGCCAGGGGCTTGGCCGGCTTGTGGGCTGTCCTGCTGCTGCAGGGGGGACGCAGAAGAGGCTCCTGGCGCTGAGGCCCGGGGGCTGGAGCCCAGGGCGGCTGGGGCCGGGCCCTGGGCGCCCTGCGGGTGTCTGCTCCGGGGGCGCCGTGAGCCCGCTGTCGGTACTGGAGCTGGGAATAAACGGCGCTAACGAGGCTCGGCTCGGCTCGGCTCCTGCTTCCCGGGGGTGGGGTGGGGTGGGGTAGGGGCCGGGGCGGCCGCGCTCGCGGCTCTGGAAAGGGGAAGCGCGGAGCTGCCGGGGCCGGGCTCCAGCAACCTCCGCCCCCGGGGCGGGCCGGCCCCGCGCACCTTAAAGGCCGGGCCGGGCCGGCACTGCTGCCTAGCCCGCCATGGCCCGCTCCGCGCTGCTGCCCGCGCTGCTGCTGGCGGCTCTGGGGGCCGCGGTGCGGGGCGCCCCGCCCGCCTGCAACGTCCCGCCGGGGCTCTGGTGCAGCTCCCGCCGCGTCGCGGCCGCCTGCCAGGTGCGACGGGACGGGCGCTCCGCGGGGCTGGGGACGAGACGGGGCGGGTCGTGGCGGGCGCTCCGCAGGACCGGCCGGGGGCGAGGGGCCGGGGCGGGCGCGGTGCCCGGGGGCCCGGCTCCTGTCCGACGGGCGCCCGTGGCCGTGAGCGGGGCGGAGCGGAGTCCCGGGCGGGCGAGCGCTGCCCGTGCCCCTCACCGCGGCGCCTGGTGTCCCGGGGGGCCGAGCAGGGCTGTGCCCGGCTGGGACCCCGCGCTCGCCCGGCCCGGCCCGGCCTCTCCGCGCCTGGCTGCGGCGGCGGCATCTTCACTTCTGCTTGCGGGGCAGGGGCAGGGGCAGGGCTCGGGAGCCCCCTCAGCCCGGCCTTGCGGCGCCCCCAGCCCTGCGGGACAGCGGGGCGCCGAGGGCTGGAGCCGCTCGCCCAGAAAGCCCCCCGGGAAGTCCCGGGCGCCGAGGTCTGCGGGCCCCGCCGCACCTGCAGGAAAGCCCCGCCGCCTGTTTCACTTCCCCTGGAGCCGGCGGGGGCGGGGGCCCGTGCTCTGCTCTGCTCTGCCCTGCCCCGCCCCGGGGATCCGGTCCGAGCCGCGGGCCCGGAGCCGGCCCCTCGCTGACCGCCGCGCTGCGCCGCGCAGGTGGAGCAGCAGTGCCTCGGCTTGCGCCGCCCCGGCCCGCCGGCCGCGCGCCCCGTGGAGCTGAGCCTGTACTACGAGAGCCTGTGCCCCGCCTGCCGCCAGTTCCTGGCCGCCCAGCTCTTCCCCACCTGGGTGATGCTCTACGACATCCTGAACATCACGCTGGTGCCCTACGGCAATGCCCAGGTACGCCCCGGCCCCGGCCCCGGCCCCG
>JAGPOW010000745.1:2367474-2402982 GCA_030014935.1 Caiman crocodilus | reverse complement strand
CCCGCGGCCGCGAGCCAGCACCTCCCCGCCCGCCGCCGGGAGGGGACGCTGGCCAGGCCGGGCCGCGCCGCGGGGAAGGGCCGCCCCCGGGCTGTGCGGGCGAGGGGGGCTGCGGGCCGGGGGATCCGCCGCCCAGCGCTGCGCACCGGCGGGGGCGCGGGGGCGCGGGGGCGCGGCACCCCCATGCAGCGCGGGCCCGCGGGCGGGGGCTCACCTCCCCGGCTCCCCCCGCAGCGACTGCAGCAGCGGCGCGGCCCGGCGATTGCGGACCCGGCTGACGTCGGCAGCATTCTGGCGGGGCGGGACCGGCATGCAGATGAGGCCGTGACGTCAACCGCGCGGGGCCCGCCCCCGCCACGCCCCTTTCTAGCCGCGGGGCGGGGCGGGCGCTGCGCCAGGATAGGCCCGCGGCGGTGATGGGCAGGCGCGCGGGCCAACCCGGCGGCCCTTGGGGCCGCGGCCCACCCCCCGCCCTGTCGCGACATGACCGTCGGGGTCGCGACGGGAGCAGGTCGCGGGGCCATGCGCCCCGCCCCCGCTGGTCTGTCGCGACATGGCGTTCCCGCTCAGCCCTGGCGCCGTGCCCGGCCGGTCCCCGGGGCGGGGGGCGGGGCAGAAGCGTGGTGTCCTCGCCCGGCGCGCCAGACACGGGGCAGGCCCGGCCGGCCTGGGCCCTCCACCGCCGGCGGCTCGCAAGCCCCGGTGCCGGAGTCAAGAGCCGCCATAAGCGGCTTTGTCGGCTTTCATTGACAAAAGGAAGTTTCTAGCACGGGGGCGTGAGAGGAGCCGGAGCCGGAGCCGGAGCCGGCCTGGGGGGGGGGCTGGCGCATGGCGGCTGAGCGCCGAGGATGACGTAGCGCCTTCCCCAGCCGCCAAGAGTTAGGCCCTGAAATGCAGAAGAGAGGAAGACAACGGTGACGCACATGCGTGTGCATGCACTTGCACACATGCGTGCCAGAGCCAGGCTCCAGGTTCCCAGGCCGTCAGAGGGCAGCCGCCTGCCCGTCCCCGCCGCCAGCCCTGGAGCAGCCCCCGAGCAACGTGCAACGAGCCGCGGCTGGGAGGACCGGGCAGGGCGCTTGCACAATTCTCCTTTTACACCAAAGCGTGTCCTGTGGGGAGCGGGGACCAGGCGGGGCCTCCATCCAGCCCGGCTCAGCCGCCCCGGGGAGGTTTCCAAGTGACCGCTGTCCCGCGCGGCCTGTTAGCCCCACGACGGGAGGCGCCGGGTCCTGCCCGCCTGGACGGGCCATCCTGGTGGCTCTTCACCCGCCGGCCCCTGCCGCAGGGCGTTAGGCCTCTCCCTCCGGCCCTCCTTTCTGGCCCCGAGCCTCCTGCAGCAGCGGGGACGGCTGTGCGGCCTGGCTCGGCGCCCACACACCCGCTGGGCCCCTGGCACGGGCGAAGCCGGGCACCAGGTGTCCCCTCCGCCGCCAGAGCCCGGGGCTCCCGGCTTTCCAGGCCAGCCGTGCATCCCTTTCCACGGAGCTGGCTCGCGGCCGGGGGGCCAAGGCCTGCGCTCTGCCCCTGCCCCTGCTCCCTCTCCTGCGCGGGGCTCTCCCGGGGGCTGCGGGCCCCTGGGCCGGGGCAGCCGGAGCTGCCGGTCCCTCCGGGCGCGCCCGCAGCGGCGGACCCAGGCGGCGTCCCGCAGCCCGGCCGCCGCGGGGGGGCAGCACCGCGCCGGGAGCCGCGGGACACGGCCGGGCTTGCAGCCCCGCGCTCGGAGCGGGTCAACCCGGGCTGGGCTGCACGGCGCCCCGCACCACCCTCCCGCGGCCGCCGGCGCCGTGCGGGGCCGGGCACCCCGCCGCCGGGCGCGCGGGACAGGCGAGGCCAGGTTCGCGGTGAAAAGCTCCAAGGACGGAGCCAGGTTTAATGCGAGAGGGACGAGCCCCCCGCGCCGCACCGCGCCGGCCCGAGCGCAACACGGGGAGGGGGCCGCGAAAGGTGCGCTACAAAAGGCTTTAAAAAGTGAACCCGTCCCCAATAAATTAAACCACCGCCGCGCCCGCTCTGCTCGGCTCCTGTCCTGTGCCCGAGCCCCAGCCCCGCTCCCCTCCCATGCAAAGCAGAGGCCCCCGGGGTCACAGCCCAGCGCCTGGTCGCGCCGGCCCGAGCCCAGGGCATGGCCCCTTGTCTGCTCCATGCCGTCCCCAGGGCCCCTCTGGCCGTGCTGGTTGCTCAGTCGGTGCCGTAAGCTAGAGGAGCCTGCATGGGAGCAGCAGCCCACTGCCACCGGCCTGGGCCTGGGCGCCCCATCGCTGTGATGCATGAGGTGGTGCGAGGAGCTGGGGCCGGGCAGGACTCAGTTGTGGCCGCTGCAAACCCTGGGGCAGGCCAGGAGGGCTCCAGCAGTGCAGGCTTCCCTGGGCTACACAGCCAGAGCCCCTCAGGTGCTGGGGTGGCAGAGGTGCAGGTGCCCTGGGGCAAGCAAGGCCGGGGCAGCCCTGCAACAGGGGTCCAGAGGCAGCCAGGCCGGGCTGGCATCCACAGACCCTGGGGGAGGTCGCTGTGCCAAGCCCTGGGGAGCCCCTTCCTCCAGCCGCTCGCCTGGGGCCGGCTGGCCAAGTAAAGGGAGCCACAAAGCAGGGCCCCAGGGCCAGCTTCTCAGGACACTGGGGCATCATCCCGCCGGCGTTGCCGGGGCATGGCTAAGTGCAGGGTGCCCAGGACCAGCTTGCACAGAGCGAGGCCGATGGGAGAGACATGGGGTGGGGGCTCCCAGGCGAAAGGCTCTTCCCAGGGCCCCAGCAGCACACGGGAGGTCTCGGGGCCCCTGACTGCCCCCAGCAGCTGGACAGTCCTGGCCCGGGGCCCTGAGCTAGGAGCTGTCGGAGCCGGCTGCGCTCTCACCTTGTGCCAGGCTCCAGGGCACTCCCTGGGCCTCACTGGGGCAGGAGCAGGGCAGGGGCCATGCAATCCAGTGCCCAGGCCTCGGGGGTCTCTCCAGAGCGGGGAGAGGGTGGCCCCACTCTCTCTCCCTTTATTAACGGCCCAGTGGGGCCCAGTCCCCGCGTGGCTGCAGGCAGAGCTGTGGGCACTGTGCTGGCGGCGTTACGTCCCCAGTGGCAGGAATGTGACGTTGCCCTCGGAGTCCAAGTGCATCTCCCTGTCCCCCTGGCTGCCCCCGCGGCCCGGCTCTGGGGGGGCGCTGCCCTCGGGTGGCGAGAGCGTCCTCAGCCCAGGCCCCTGATGGTTGAAGTTCAAAGCCTGCTCCTGCCCGGCTGGCGCGCTGTGGTGGGGGCAGCCATGCCCCGGGGGTGGCGAGTCCTGCCCGGCAGAGCTGGCCGACAGCAGCTCCATTTCTGTGGATTCAGAGTCGTCCATGGGCAGCGTCTTGGAGACGCTGCCACTGGTGTCCTCCTCCAGCAGGCTCTCAGCCTCCTCGGGCTCCGACTCGCCCTCCTCTGCCAGCGTCAGCTCCAACTCGAACTTGTCCGGGCCGGGCTCTGGTGCCTCGGGCGGGGGCGAGGGGCTGCGGGGGATCATGCTCTGGTACCACTCCCGGTTGTCCTCCAGCGTGTCCAGGATCTCCTGGGCGTCGGGGTGCACCAGGTCAGCCCAGGTCTCCCACAGTGGGTGTGCAATGTAGTCGATGAAGCCGACCTGGGGGAGCAGCACACTGGGTCACGGGACTGAGCCAGGCAGCTGCAGTGTGCCCGCCCGCCTCCCCCAGCCCCACAGATCCCTGCGGCCAGGTCAGTGCCTGCAAAAGCCACCCGTGTCTCCAGCTCCCGGACACCCCAGTGCAGCCCTGACCCTGGATATCTGCCAGGCATAGGGGCTCCAGCTGTATGCGGGGCACAGCTGATGGGAGCTCGCGCGCACAACTGGACCGAACCAGGAGCACAGACCTCCCCGGGGCAAAGCCAGGCAGGAGTTGGCTCCGCAGTGCAGGAGGAGACGTGCAGCCTCCATGCCCCGTGGGCACAGCGTGCAGCGAGGGGCCACTGCTGCCCTGGGCCAGCAAGGACCAGGCCTGGGGAGCCCTGCTCTCCGCCTGGCAGCTCCTGCGCTGGCTGGGGTGCCCCCCTGCCCTGCCCTGCCCCTCACGGCCTGCTCCAGCGCCCATGGAGCCTGCGGGCAGCAGGGGCCCCGCACGCACCTGGGACTTCTCCACGGAGGCCGTGTGCTTGTCGCACATGGGGCTGATCTCCATGCCCTTCTCCCGCTCCCGGTCACCCTGCTGGAAGAACTCCACCATGATGCGGTCCGTCCACTGCCGGTACAGCTCCAGCGGCTTTGTGGGGTTGCTCAGGTCTGCGCAGTGCACCATGTTCTGCAGCACCTGGGCACAGAGGTGCGGCTGTACAGGGACTGGCCCAGAGGTGCCCTCACCCTGCACCCTTTCCCGCTCCCAAGGCTGGCCAGGCCCAGTGCCAGGCGGCAGCCAGGGCCATGCACCCACAGGCTGGAGCAGCAGAGCCCTGGGGCTGTGGGTTTCCCCAGAGGGGCCGTTATCAGGTGACGTCGTTCCCCTTGCAAAGGCTGAGGCTGCTGCAGAAGAGCCACGTGTGGCCCGGACAGGGGTGGGGAGCATCTGCTGGGGGGCTTTGGGGACGGGGCTTGGCTGGACAGTCCCCAAGCCCAAGCTCTCATGCCTGCGGGCTGGGCTCAGGTGCCACCGCCTGCCCCCAGCTCCGTCCAGCGAAGCTCCACAGTGCCAGCGCTGGCCCTGAGAGGTGCCGCACAAAGGAGGGCCAGTGCTGTGGGCAGCTGATCCCCCTGCCCAGCCCTCGCTGCCACCCCCGCCACCCACCTGGATGCGATCCGAGTAGTTGTCTAGCAGCAGGACGCCCAGACTGGTCACCTTCTTGGTCTCCACCATGGTCTTCAGATCTGCCAGCAGGTTCATGTGCTTGGACATGTCTGTGGCCAGCACCTGGGCGGGCACAGAGGAGCCACAGCTCGGTGCCATGCACCAAGGGGCCGGTGTAGCCAGGGAATCACCCGCCCCGCGCACACCGTGTCCTCTTCCAAGCGCTGTCCATGCAGCTCCCACCACCGCAGTGCTTGGGACAACACTTGTTTGACCCCTGAGGCCGCCGTGCCCTGGCATGAGCGGGGAGCCAGGGGTGGCAGCAGGGTCAGGGCCATCGTTCCCCCTCCGCCCCAGGGATACAGCACCTTGGCCACGAGTGCAGCGCCTGTAGCTGCTGCGTCTACTGACCAGGACTGCCAACGCACCAGGGTCTGGGGCTGCCCCTCAGCCCCGCTCTGCGCTATCTCCGCGCGGCCCTGTTACTAACTCTCTGCAGTGCCAGTGGTGTGCGAGTGACGGCAGGGAGGCCCGGGGCGAAGGGCGGCAGCCAGGAGGGGTGCGGGCCATGCGGGCAGCTCACCATGTCGATGGCCATCTTGCGCAGTGACTGCCGCTGCTTCTTGCTGAGGTTCTGGAAGATGTCGCAGTTCTCCTCCTGCAGCAGCTTGAAGCCCACGGCCAGGTGGTGGTTCTCCAGGACGGAGGCATCGTTGTACATCAGCGCCAGCTCTGAGTCTGAGGACACGGGGCGGGTGAGCGCAGGGGCCACAGCCTGTGGCTGCCGTGGGGTGCGACCGGGTCCTGGAAGCCACAGGACCTGCAGCATGAAGCGCGACAGGGCCAGGCCACGGGAGCCACGTGCCTGCAGCTCCTCGGGGCTGCAGCTGGTCCAGGGGTACCACTTGCCTGGCAGGAGGTCGGCACATCCACGCAGGCAGGGCTCGCACGGCCCCAGCAGCCGCAGCCCCCAGGCGCCCCCAACACAGAGCAGAGCGGCCAAGTCCCTCGCGGCACCCCGCTGTGGGGACCCCCCGGGCAGCGACCCCGCTCGCCCTGGAATTAACCCTGGCAGTGCCAGGGCGTGGCACAGTAGAGGGGCAAGCCCCGAGGGGCAGACATGCCAGACTCACTGGTGTTGATGAGGAACTGGTTGGAGACGCCTGGGTGGTCGACATCGTGGATGGCGCTGGCGAAGATGGCAGCCATGATCTCCAGGTCCGTGAACACCGCCTGGAGTGGAGGGGCCTGGTCCCTTAGGGGCACGAGGCAGTACAGGGGCCATGTGGGGCCTGGCACCGAGCCCCAGGGGAGCAGCACCACTGCTGTCCCCAGGCCCCAATGTGCCCTAGGGCCACTGCCCACTGGGGGGGCATGAAGAAGGCCCGGCCACAGCCGTGTGGGGGCCATCACACGTCCCCTCCGTGGGGCCCCACCACTGCAAGCGGCTGCCCCTGGGCCCTCACCTCCAGCGCCGGCGTGGACAGCAGCACATGGGTGGACTGGGCCACATCAGCAGCGTGGATGTTGTTGTGATAGGCCACGTCGGCATGGTAATGGTCCTCCAGGGTCATCATGTAGGTGATGAAGGTGTCGGGCGGGATGCGGAAGGTCTTCATCAGGTCTCGCTCCTGCCGGAGGAAGGTGCTTTAGTGGGATTCGGCAGAGTGGGAGCACGCTCCCCCCCACGCTGTTAACATGCCCCATTAGCCGACCACGGGGCTGTAACGTGGGAGCCGGCGCCAGGCCGGGGCCACCCAGCATGTCTGCAGGCACAGGGAGACTGTGGTGGTTGCTCGGCGGAGGAGGGGGCTGCCGGGCACGGGAGCCGCGGGGCACCTGCAGGGCCCTGGGGCGGTGCCCGCGGTGGGCCGGGGCGCTCACCTGGAAGATGGTGTACATGATGACCGTGAGCGGGCGGTTCCCCGAGTACTCGGCCACTTTGAACATGTCAAGGCCCCACTTGTTCGCGTCTTCGAGTTCCTGGAGGACAGGGAGGCGGCAGATGAGCCGGGGCCAGGGGGCCCTGGGGAGCTCAGCGGGGCCTGGGCACGTGGCATCTCTCGGGCATCTCTGCAGCAGCCACTGCCTCGGCACTGGGCCCCACTCACCTTGGCCAGGGGCCCCTCCTGGTCGGTCTTGACGCCGAAGCGTGGGATGCTGGCGCTGCTGAGGCTGGAGCTGTGCATGAGCTTCTTCACACCGCTGATCTGCGACATGGGGCGCTGCGCCTTCTCCTTGTCCTCCTTGGGCAGCGGGGAGGGAATCTCCACCTCATGCTGGGTGTCTGGGGGAGAGAAGGCGTGGCGGTGAGTGGGGGCTGGGGCATGGCGCTGGTGGCCTGGGCCTGGGCGTTCGGAGCTCTGCCCGGCCCCACGGACCGGGCGCTGGCCCCAGGCCAGAGCGTGGCGCCCAGCAGGGCTAAGCGCCGGTGGTGCTCCGGGCTCTGAGCCGCGTGCGGAGCGGCCAGTGCAGGGCGGACACTTGGGTGAGCGTGCAGGCTGCCAGCCCAGCGCAGAGGCGACCGGGCCAGGGCTCGCGTGGCCTGGCGATGTGCAGCAGGGGATAGCCGGGGGCTCGCTGCGGGGACGGGGGCATGCAGCCAAGTTGCGGCACGTACCAGCCCCGCCGCCCCGGCCGTGTGCCCGCTGCAGCCGGTGGTGCCGGCTCCTTGCCGCCAGCCAACCGCCCTCCCACCGCCAGTGTCCCGCGGAGCTGCGGCCCCGAGCGCGGCCGCCCCCCGCGCAGCCCCGCTCGCCCCCCAGCACCAGCAGACACCGGGAATTGACGTCAGAGGAGGCTAATAATATTCCCGCTGCCATGGCAACGGGAGGCGACGTGTGGAGGAATGCTGGTGCTTCCCTGACACGGATGCTTCAAGGGCCGGATCCCTCCGACCCCGAGGCCCGGGTGCCCGTCCCGTGCGAGCCGACACCGGGCACCGCGGAGCCCAGGGCAGTGCGGCTGGGAGAGCCGGTTCCTCGCGGCCTGCCAGCTCCTGCGACCTGGCCCGTGCGGTCTGACAGGCTCGCCAGGCACCCTGCGGGGGCGGGTGCTGGGGGAAGCCCTTGGTGGAGACGGAGGGAGGCTGGCATCTTGGCTGTGGGATGTGTCCTGCCCTGGGCAAGTCCCAGCCTTGCTGTGCCTCAGCTTCGCTCTCTGTACAATGGGGTTATCGCCCTGGCCTTCCCGGGGTCTGGCTGCTGCTGGCTGCAAGCTCAGAGGTTCATCCCTCTCTGTGCCCCCTTCCTTCTCCCCGGAGCAGCTGAGAGCCGTCCTTGCTCACACCCGCAGCCCAGCCTGGCACAGGGGCGACTGCCGCTATACGCTGCCCTGGCCTCTCTCCCTCCGTCTCACCCCTACCTGGTCCCATAGCTCCTGGCCTGGCTGGCCCAGGACCTGCCCTGCTGAAGGTCACTGCTCCTGGCTGCCTCGGTGCCCCAAGCCAGAGCCAGCCCTGGGCATGTCCCTGACCTGGGCGCTTTGCAGACATGCAGGTCTAGCTGCCTTGCCTGAAGCTGGGCCAGGACCAGAATACGGCAGGTGGGCATGGGTGGGCAGGGAGCCAGGGCTGGGGGGGACGTGCAGCACAGCACGTGCCAGGGGCCTTGCTCGCAGCCTGACGGCTGGGCCCGGTGCCTGCAGGGCACGGGGCTGCACTAGTCCGGCCCCCGGGGCAGCGCTGCATGAACGTGGCCTGGGGTGCAGCTGCACTGGGCGCCCGCTCACCCAGGAAGGTGCTGGAGATGTACTCGGAGACCTGGTTCCCCGAGCGGCTGGTTTCTGACAGGTGCGTCAGCTCCCGATTCAGCATCCTCTTGAACTGCAGGGGCGAGCAAAGGGGCGTCACAGGACCCCGTCCCCGTGCCCCGTCCCCGTCCCCGTCCCCCTCCCCATCCCCGTCCCCCTCCCTGGCAAGCAGAGCTCGGGCTAGCCTCCAAGGGCTGCGGGCTCTCAGTGTGGAGTGGGCAGGTGCCCGCGCTACCCGCCCCCCAGGGCCCATCCCTGCTGCAGGGAGCAGAGCTGGCACCCCCGGGTGCCCGCAGAGGCCTGGCTGTGGTGGGCAGGGAGGGGGCAGTGCCCGGGCCGGGGGGCGAGGGGGAGCGCATGGCTCTAGGGGCACGTCTGCCCGGACCTGCCCCGGAGGACGTGCAGCCCCAGTGGGCAGCCGGGCCGAGGCGGCTCCGTGCACCGGGGGCCGCATGCCCCCCACCCCTTACCTTGGTGCAGCTCCAGGACACGGGGAGCCGGGGGCCCGCGTCAGGCATCTCAGCGCCGGGGGGGGCCCTGCGACCCCCCTGCCCAGGCCGGCACCATCCAGCCGGGCGCGAGCCGGGGCCGCTCCGGGGCAGGGGCTCCCCGAGCAGGGGTCTGTGCTGCGGGGCCGGGCACCGGCGGTGCGGGGAGCCCCGCGCCCAGGGCACGCACCCCGCTCCCGCTCCCGCTCCCGCGGCCGAGGAGCAGCGCAGCCCGCACCGCACTCGCATTGGCTGTCGCAGCCGTAGGACCGGAGACGGAGCAGCCTTAACCCTTCCCGCGCTGCAGGCCGAGCTCCCCCTTTGTCTCCCGCCCACCGGGGGCGGCGCAGGGGCTGCTCGGCCCAGCCCGGCACCCCTCGTCTCCCCGCTCCACCCAGTGCCCAGGGGCTTGCCCCGCAGCACGGAGCCCCCCGGCACCCGGGCCGGGTTAAAACATTCCTAGGAGCCCCATGCGTGCCTCAGTTTCCCCACTGTGGCTGTTACAGGCTGGAGCATGAGACTAGGGCATCTGCCCAGAAATCTGGGTCGTGCCAGGGCCTAGCGGGAACCGTGTGGGGTCATGCACGTGCAGAGGGACCCCATGCACAACACTGGGAGGTGGGAGCTGACGCCACCCCGGAGCGCCCATGTGGGGCTGGATGCGCAAGGCTGGGGCCAAGGCCATGGGTGCTGCTCACCTTGTTGGAGGCCATCTCGCTGACCGAGTGCCGGGTCTGCAGGGTCTCCAGCTGGTCCAAGCACCAGTCCAGCTCCTCCAGCGTCTCCACAGCCAGCTTCTGGTAGGCATCCTCTGTGGGTGGAAGGAGCAGGCAGCTTGGACAACTCTGGTTGCCCGTGGCACCGTGGCCCACGTTCCCCCACATGCTTTGGCCTGGTATGCTGGAGTTCACCAGCAGCTGCAGGCCACGGCCCCCAGGCCCTCACTTACCCACTGTGGCTGGGAGAGGCTGGACTCACCAGGTGGGCAGGGGACACAGGGGCTCACTGATCAGAGCCCAACAGCAAATACTGGGTGCAATCACAGCCCCTTGTTGTGCTGCTGTGGTGACGTGGCCAGGGGCATGGGAAAGCACAGGACAAGCACCAGGGCAGGACCCAGCTGGGCGCTGGCATTGCATTCCTACGGGCATCGCATACAGCCTGGGGCCATGGGGAGGGCACAAGGTGAGACAGGGAGCCTGGTGAGACAGGCTCCCTGGGACCAGCCCTGCCCCCAGGGCCCTGGCTTCAGCCTCCAGCCCTGCACTGCGCTCTCAGCAGGCCCCGCACCAGGCCGCCTTATCTCTGCCGGCACATTTGCTGCTGGCCCCGGCAGCTGCAGACACTGAGACAAGGGGTGCGAGGGCAGGTGCCTGGCCAACAAGTGCTGCTGCCCCGCGCCTCCCCGAGGGCGCCCCCAGCCTGGGCAGAGGTAGCCGGACGAAGGGCAGGCAAAGGGCCTTGCGCATGGAGTACTCAGGTGCTGGGAAAGCCAGGTGCACTCCAGGTTGGGAGGAAAAGCAAGGACGCTGCTCAGAGGAGCAGGGCCTTCCTTGACAGCAAGGCAGCCAGCCTGGGGCCAGGGGAGGCAGCAGGCAAGAGCCCAGCCCGAGCCTCTAACCTTTGTCAAGCTCCCAGTGCCTGCGAGCAGCCTGGACGCTGCAATGCTGCAGGCTCCCGGCCAGCATGGCTGCCAGGCTCGCTCTAGCTGCAGGCATGCAGCAAGCACCTGCCCAGAGCCACAGCTGCAGCCAGGCGAGGCTGGGAGCAGCGACCCCTGACACCGCATGCTGGGAGCAGAGCAGGGACCCTGTGGGACCCGTGCACAGCTGAAAGGGCGCCAGACACAGCCCCGTGGCAATGCTTTGCCTCAGGGCACTGCCCAGCCCGGAGCCCCTGCTCAGGCAGAATCCCAGGACTCAGCATCTACCTGCTGTGAAGAGCCGTGCGCAGCAACCTCCCATCCCACCTGCTGGAGAGCGAGCAGCTCTGGGAGCCACCCCAGCCCCCGTCCCCGTATCACAGCATCCTAGAGCAGTGGGGCTGGCAGGGACCTCCTGAAGTCATGTTGGCCAGCCCTGCCGGAGGCAGGATCATCCTGGACGCACCCTGCTTCTGCGGCCCCGGCCAAGGGGCTCAGGGTGCTGCATGCCCCAGGTTGCCCAGCTGTCCGCACAGCTCCATGGGTGCAGCCAGGCCCCAGGGCCGGCTGTGCTGCACAGGGCCCTGCCCCTGTGCTGGACCAGCTGAGGCAGCAGAAGCAGGGACAGGGCCCATCCTGCAGCCCAGCTGGATGCTGCTGGGATCCCGCCCGAGCAGGGCGGTAGGCTGGAGACACGGGCCGAGTGTTTTATTAATGGAACATTTGACGTCAATAGGAGACTTTCCATCCGCGCTGCGGCAGAGCAGCGAGGGTCTGGGCGCAGGCAAAACCCGGCACGGATTGGGGAGGCCTGCGCCAACGCCAGGCCACATCCAGGCTAGGACAGAGCAGGGTGTATTCACACCCAGGGCTGCAGCTCCCTGGGGAGTGCCAGGGTGTGTGATGGGACCCAGTGTCAGGCAGTGGTGTGGCCTGGGACACAAGCAACCAGGATCCATCCCCAGCGCAGAGCATGGCAGGGGCTGTGTGAGCCATGGGACACAGCAGGGAGGCCACGCCGGGCCCTGGGATGGGTGAGGGCCAGGCTGGGAGGGAGTGCAGGTGCTCACGGTGGGCTCATGGTGCATGGTCTTGGCTGGGCAGGGGGCATGGGGCGAGGAGGGAGGCTCAGGTGGGTGGCTCTCTGGGTAGCCCAGGTCCTGGCTCCAAGAGGCTGCCACGTGGCTGGAGCAGGCGTGGCTGAGGAGGGGGGAACTGAGGACAGGGTCTGCCATCCCCCAACCAGCTGGGCAGGGCAGGGTGGTCAGGGAGGGCTCCGGGCCCATTGCCGCAGGGGCACTCACCGGAGAGGCTGGGCTTGCAGGTGGGTGCTGGGCTGTTGCTGGTCGTCCTCCTGCAGAACACATGGAGCAGGTGTGCTGAGAGCCCACGGCATTGATGCTTCCCCAGTCCACCCCCACATGGGACCCAGGCCCCATCCCATCCCTGGCCCCTACCAGCTGGCTGCTTTGGTAGCCTGCGTGTAATGGGAGCTTCCCCACCAGGCCACAGCCCCCAGGAAGGGCCCAGTTTCTCATGAGCCTCGCACCCAGTGCACACACTCACTTGTTGGTGACGCGGTCCTGCAGGTGTGTCAGTGCGGCCACATTGCTCCTGACAGTGCGCAGGCTGGCCAGGACCTGGGGGAGGCCAAACCAGGCACCTGGGTGCATGCAGGGCAGGGCAGGAGGGGCTGGAAGCAGGTACCTGCAGCCCCATGTCTGGGAAGCCCTGCGGTGGGGCCCGTTGGGGGTAAGGAGGAGCTTGGCATGGTCCAGCCGGGCGTTCAGACCCAGCTACCCCGGAGCTGCCCAGGCTTCACCCAGAGTTGATGGGAGGAGGCAGCAGCCCCTTCCCAGGAGCTGGGGACTGGGGGCCAGGTCAGCCTGGAGGATGCAGGCAGGCCCCACACAAAGGCCCAGGGGCCGTGCTGGTCCCACCTAGCAGGAGATGCTTGGGGAGGGAAACACGTGCATGCTCCAGGGCTCCTACCTGTGCGAAGGGTGTGACAATCATGTCTTCTCCATGCCTGCGGGGACAAGGCAACACGTCAGCCCGGGGGGCTGGGGAAAGGCCTGGTGCCCAGGAGGTCTGGAGCCTATCAGCATTGGTCCGGAGCTCAGTGCCCAGCCTCAGGGGCGCAGGCTGCCCCTGGCCCTGGCCTGTTCCACACAGGCTACAAGCCCTGCACTCCCCAGCCCTGGTCCTGGTACCCCAAGGTGCTCACAGGTCGCTGGTGATGGAGGAGTTGCGGGACATGCTCTTGGGGGAGAGGTCATAGTCACTGTCAGAGCGGTAGAGGAAGGACTCGCGCCGCTGGCTGTGTGGGAAGGGGCCCTGCAGCACGAGTCCCGCGCTGGGGCTGGCCTGGGGGTCCAGTGGGCTCCGTGTGGATGCCAGGCCATTCTCGATGTCGAAGCTGTAGAGGGAGAGATGTGGGGCTCAGAGCAGCTGGCAGGTGCCTCACCCCCCCACCCTGCCCCTGCACCAGACCCAGCCACACTGCACCCACTGCACACTGGCACCCGCCCTGGCCGGGATGGGACTTGCCTGGTGACACAGCAGGGAGGGAAGCGTATCCTGGGGACAGGGCCCCGGGGCTGAGAGGGGTCAGTGGACAGCAGCTACTTAAGCTCCTGCCCTTCCCCTGGCTCCAAGTGTGGTGGGTGCCAGTCTTGCATGGGCCCCGCCACAGGGCAGTGGTCACCTGCTAGCTGGCTAAAGATAGCCGGTCTCCATCAGACAGCTATTCTTAGCCTGGTGGAGAAGACAACCCCAGATCTGGCCCAGGGAATGGAGGAAGCTGGGCAGGCCCCAGGCCCTGCCTGCCCTCCCTGTCCCTCTGCTCCAGACATGGGTATCTCTGCGACATGCCTGGGGCTGGAGCAGCCTTGTGTGCTCAAACCTGCCCAGCACCAATGCGTCCCCACCCCCTGCACCCAGGGCCATCCCCATCACAGCTGGCTGGGACCAGCAACACCAGCCACAGCTACTTGCAGCCACCCACTGGGGGCCTGGGCAGGGACTGTCGTGCTCTGTGGGGTGCCAGGTCATGGACACCAGTACTGAGTGACTGCTTGGGTCAAGGTTGGTGTAGACCCTGACACCCTCTACCCCCCTTCAGGGCCTGGAGGTGCCAGCTGGGCCCCTGCATGTGGGCACTGCCCCGCACGGGGGCTGCATGCAAGGCTTTCCCCGGTGACTGCTTCTCACCCGGATGGCTTTTGGAGCCTCCCCCACAACCTCCATGCCCACAGATCCATGCTGCCTGCCCCACTGGGAAGTCACAAGGGGTGGGCAGGGCACATGAAGCTCCTGGGAAGTTTCCAATGAACTTCCCTCTTGCAGGACCTGCCAATACCCTGGCTGTGCAGAGCCCCGGGACCCCCCACGTCTGACCCAGCTTCCCTGGCCTGGGTGTGGGATTCAGGGCCATCCCTTCCTTGGGGACAGGAGGCTCTGGCCCATCGGCAGCCCTGAGCCCCCTGCCCCCAGGCACCTCTCGGCAGCAGGAGCACAGTTGGGTCGTGCCTCCGTGTAGCCTGGCAGCCGGTTCCGCGGGGCACACCCCCCGCCGCGCACAGGCTCCCTGGCCCGTGGGCCAAGCCCCGGGCAGTCTGTTCCCAGCTCCCTGCGGCAGGATCCGGGACACACCCAGCAGCCCGGCTTGCTGTGTGAGAACGGGGCCGGGGTCACGAGCCCCGCAGCAGCGGCGGAGCGGACGCCGGATGCCGGCAGTGGGGAGGGTCGGCGGGCTCCTCTGCGTCGGGGGGTTCCGGACACAGACCCCCGCGGTCCCACGCCCGCATCGCCCCCGCACCGCTGCCTCCCGCAGCCGAGCCCCGGCCTGGGCTCCGCATCAGTGCCCTCCCCGGAGCGAGCCGGCGGGAGAGGTGGGGCGGGCCCGGCCCCCGCACACTCACCTGCTCCACCCCGGGTCCCAGGCGCTCGCGTGCCTGCAGCTAGGCCGGGCCGGGCTGCCGGGCAGCATCTTCCCCGAGAGCCGCAGCCCCGGCCTGGCCCGTGCTGACCCGCTCAGACCCACGAGCTTCCCCCGCCGCCCCGGCCCGGCCGCAGGGCGCGGGTGACCCGGCGCTGGGCCCAGCCCCGGCGCTCGCGGGCCGATGGTACCGGGCTGACAAAGCCCCATTGTGGCCGCTGCCCGCCTCGCACGCACCCCGGAGCCGCCAGGCCGGCAGGGCCAGGTCGAGGAGCCGGGCAAGCCCCGGTGCCCGCGCCGTCGAGGTGCTGCAGAGCCGGCTCCGGGCGGGGAGTCAGGACTCCAGGCAGGGACGATCCAGGGTGTGCCATGGGGGGTGCGGGGGCAGCAACCCGCACTGCTTGTCCCCGCTGTTCCCAGCCCCCGCCAGGGGGGCTACCCCGATCGGGCGAGCACAACCCCTGTCTCCCGGACACCCCCGTGACGGCAGCAGGAAGACCACGCAGCGCCCCAACCCCGCACGGCGCGTGGCGGTGCCCGGGGCCGGGGGCGGCTGTGGGCCCAGGGGACTGCGGAGCCCGGGCCCAGGAAGCCCGCGGCCGCGCCAAGGGACAAATGTGTTTCGTCCCCGGCTGTTTACTTTAGCGATGGCAGCTGATGGGGGGAGGGGGTCGTGTCCTCTATAAATAGCCTGTGCTGCCACGCAAAGGTCTCGGCCGAGACACGCTGGGGCCTGCGGCGGGGGCAAGTGGGGCACCCCGGGCACTCCCCGTGCCACCGCACCCGGGCCTGGGCCTGGGCCTGGGTCTGGGGTCTGGGCAGGATCCTGCAAACGCGGCGCAGACCCGCTCCCACGCCGCACAGCCCCGCAGTTCCAGGCCGCAGGGAGCCCCGCGCTGCCCTGGGACACGGGCTGCGCGGCCGTGCGGGGCCGGGGCTGTGCGCCAGCGGGGAAGGTGCCCGAGGCCCCCGGAACGGCGGAGGGACCCTCCGGCCGGGCTTCCGGCCCCGCTTCCCGCAGCGAGGGGCTGCACCGGGAGCACCGGCATGTCTGGCGGGTCACAGCGAGAGCGGGCGGCGCTGGGGCAGCAAGGCCGTGCTCTGTCCCCGGCCCGGCCCCGGCTCCCCGGGGCGTCGCCCCCAGACCCGCAGGCCCGGCCTTCCCTCAGCTGGGACCCCCGCACCCCCAGCCCGGCCCTCACCAGAGAGGGTGCGCCACGGTGAAGCGCCGCTGCAGCCGGATGCTCTGGTTCATGAGGAGTTTCCTGAAGAGGACCGGCGAGTTGCGGGGCGAGGCGCCGGGAGAGGCCCCCGGGGAGCCGCGCCTGGGGTTCAGCATCGGGGGGCGCCGGCGGGAGGGTCCCCGCACCCGGGAGGGAGTTCGGGGGAGCCACGCGCCTGCCTCGGGGAGCACCCGCCCAGTCCCGAGGCTCCGGCTGCCGCCGTCTCGCCTTTAACTTCGCTCCATGGGGCCGCTGCGGGCTGCCTGCGCCGGGCGGGGTGCGGGGCTGGGCCGGGGGCTCGGCTGCGGGAGCGGAGCCTCCCGCGGGGCCGGGGCAGGAAGCGCGCTGCGGACGCGGCTCCCAGGGAAACTTTCCATTCCCCTCCCCGCGGCCTGGGAAGTTAAACAACTGTCTGGCTCCGCAGCTGCTCACTCTCGGCCCCCTCCCCCGCCGGGCCAGGCAGCCGCGCCGTGGGCCGGGCTCCGGGGTCTCTGCGGCCGCCCAGCCCCTCCGCCCCTGCACCCTGCTCCCCGCACAGCGGCCTCGGGTGCGGGGGACTTTGGACCCTGGGGCGGGGCCACGTCCCCGGCGGGGCACAGAGGGCTGCTCTTGGCGCCGGCCCCGGGCGCTGGAGCGGGACCAGGTGGGGAGCAGCCAGGCTGAAGCCGCCCGGGGATGGGGCAGAGCCGGGGGGGGTACCAGGCTCCGCAGCCCCACGGCCCGGGGGCCGCAAGGGGACCCGCTGCTCCCCGGGGAGCGAGACACGGGCAGGGGTGGCCCGGCGGCGGCGGGCAGCTGGCCCGGCCCGGCCCGACCCTCCCGGCGACCGCAGCACCTGCTGGGCCTTGCGCGGCAAAAATAGCCTTCCCTGGCCGCGACCCAGGGAGGCCGTCGCCGCGGGCAGGGGTCGGGGCTCGGCAGCCAGGGGCAGGGCGGAGCTGAACCGGGTCTCGCACTGTCCGGCCCGGCCCCGCACAGTCCCGGGGGCTCGGGGGCTCGGGGGTCCCGAGTAACCGCGACTGCGGGCGGCGCAGGGCGGCGAGGCGGCGGGGCACGGGGCAGCCCCCGGCCAGGGCACCCGCCAAGGTCGAGCTGCGAACGAGCTAAGAATAGCCCCGGCCGCAGATCCTGGCCGCCTGACGGGCGCTGCGGGTCGGGGATTAGCCGGGGCGCCGGCTAAGGGCAGCAGAGGATGGCAACGCCGCGGGAGGAGCCTCAACACGTGCCCGGGGTCGGGCACGGACCGCCCCGACGGCAGCGCCAGCCCTGGGCTCCTCCGCCACTGCTAGTCCGGGGCCTGGCGGGGATGGAGGCGCAGCTGGCCCACTCCCCGCCCCGGGAGCCGCAAGGGCCTGGCTCCGGCTGTTCCCTGCTCCGGGTGGGCAAGGGGCTCGCTTCTCCCGTCTGCGGGGGGGCAGGGCACCGGGGACTCTGAGCTCTGCCTGCGGCCCGGGGCAGGAGCCGTCGAGGCCGGGCACGACGACCAGCGACGGTCACTGAGGGCACCCCAGAGCCAGGTCCCCTGACGCTGCCCCTGCCCCGGAGCTCAGGCTGCAGGGCCCGGGCAGAGCTTCTGCACCAGCGTGCCCCCTTCATGGTCTGGGGACTTTGCGGGCCGGCTTCTGCCCCGCACCTCGCCTGGCGCCTTCGGGACAAGCGCCTGCGGGGAACGGGGCCGAACCGCACAGCCTGCGCCGCAGCTCGGCGTCGCCGGGACCTCATTGGTATTCCCTGAACGCCACCGCTGCTGGAGCGGAATACAGAGCGCGACACGGAGCGGTGACCCACTCCACAAGCGCGGGGAGCCCGGCGCCGGGGAACGGCTAGCTCTCGGCTCCTCGCAAAGGGCACCCGAGGCCACAGCCCCAGCCGCCGGCCCGGGCCCGCTCCTGGGCCCAGTGCGTGCGTGAAGGAGCCGCCCGGGCTCCGCAGACACCGGAAGGGGGCGGGGGGGGGCCGGGGGCCGCTCGTGGCTGGAATACCGGGCCGAGACACAGGGAGCTGGGGCGGAGGGGGGGAGGGGGGCCTGAGAGCGCCCAGCCACGGAGCTGCCTGCCACAGATCCTTCCCGGGCCGGCTCTGCTTGCTGCCCTCGGGCCCCGCAAAGGCCACAGGACGGCCCACGATGCTCTGCTGCACCCCCCGCGGCCATGGACAGGCTCGAGAGCCCCCGGCAAGGCCGGGCTGCGGCAGGGTCGCCGCGGAGGTGCACGGCCGGGCATCAGGCACAGCTGCGTGAGCTCTCCGTTCACGCGCCAGCACCCGGCAGGAGCGGCCCGGCCCGGCCCAGCCCGGGGGAGCCATCCCGGCCCAACCTCAGCCGGGTCCCTTTGGACCTGCGGCCCCGAGATGAGCACCTCGGCCCCCAAGGGCTGGAGCAGTCCCCCGCCCAGCCCGGCTCAGCCCCCTCGACCCGCGGGCAGTTCTCACCGGCGGGGCAGCGAGCAGGGCCAGGACATCCGCGTCGTCTGGAGCCCGGGCCGGAGCGTGGCGGCCGCGTCGCGGCGGAGCCGGTCCCTCTCGGTGTCCGAGTGGAAGCGCCGCTGGATGCGGATGCGGGTGCGGGGCTGGCGCCACAGGTGCTGCGGGGGCCGGGCCGGGCCGGCGGCCTCGCGGCTCCGCTCCATGGCGGGCGGGTGGAGCCGGACCGGGCCGGGCCGGGGCAGGGCGGGCGCTGTCCGGCCGACGGTGCTGAAGCGGCCGTGAAGCGCGGGGCGGGACGGGGCTGGCGACCGGGCGCGGACGGGCGAGGGCGTCCGCAGGGACGGGAGGGGAGGGCAGAGCCGCGCCGGCACTTTCCTCGCTGCTGCCCCCGGAGAGCAGCCCGGCTCCCGGCTCCAGCTGCTCCGCCGCCACTCCCGCAGCCCGCGCTAGCCCGCACCGCCCCTTATATACGCGGCTGGCAGCTCCCGGGGCCGCTCCCGCCCACGCCCCCGCCTGAGCCGCCCCCGGTCCGGCGGAGCCCAGCGTGCCCCGCCCCACTCGGAGCCACAGCCCTGTCCCCGCGTTGCCTGCTACCCGGCCCGCCCGGAACCAGCCCCGGGGCCCGGAGCCCCGCTCGTCGCCACGCTGCAGGGCGGCCGCCGCGTTCCCGGCCTCGCACCGGAGGACAGCTGCCCGTCGGGGCTATAGTCCCCGCATGGAGGCACTGTTGCTGCCCCAGGGGTGTCCGAGAGCCTAGACCGGCGCAAGCCTCAGTGTCGAGACCTGGCCGGGAGCTGGACCTCTCCTCTCTCCGCCCTGCCCCGCCCCTAGCCTCCCTCCGGGCAAGCTCGACGGGGCTCGACGCTGCGGGGCCGGGGCTCCCCTAGCCCCCACCTGCAGAGCCGGGAGCTCTTCTGCCTCCCCCAGCGCGACGCAGGCGCTGACGATGGTGAGAAGAGCCCCGGGCCGGGCTCGTGACGAAGCGCAGGGAACACCTGCCGCCCTCGGCCCCCCTCCCTGCCCTGGGCCGGGGGTCGCTGCTGCCTCCAGAGCAGGGCTAGAGACATCTCCCCTCCGGGCTGGGCCACGGGGCACACGGAGCACCCCTGAGGCCAGAGCGCCCCCCCCCCCGCCAGCCTGCCCCTCGTCTCCTGGCCCCCCTCAGGAAGCTGGGGAGAGGGGGCGGGCGAGGAGAGCCAGGGCCATACATCTTCGGGATGATGCTGCGGCGGTGCATACAAAGCAGGCAGGCGGCCCCCGGGCCCGGCGCACGCCGTGATGGATGCCCGCTGCCACCGAGCAGCAGGAGCCGGGCCGGCCGCGACGTGCTCTGCACAGCGGCGGCAGAGGGCGGGGGGAGCCGCCGCACCCCCGTCTCCAGCCCCCCAGGAGCTGCAGAGGTGCCCGGAGAGGCGACGGGCCCGTTGGTCCCAGCCCCCCGCGCAGCCGCCCCGCCGCCGCGAGGCCCCGCATCGCCCCGCCGCCGGGCAGCTCTTACCACAGGATGCCGAGCTCCTCGCCGCCGCTCGGGCCTCTCTCCTCGATGGTGAACACCACCCTGGCGGCCTCGGGCTCCGGTGCCCGCCCGGCCTCGCCCAGAGCGCCATGGCGGCAGGCCAGGGGCGGCAGCAGCGGCGTCCCCGAGAAGCGGCGCTTGATGGCGCTGACGGGGGGCGCCGCGCCGCAGGAGCCCAAGTCGGCGGTGTCCCGGGATCTCTGCGGGGAAAGGCGTCTCGTCAGCCGCAGCCCGGCGCCCCCGAGCCCTGCCCACTCTCCCCGGTGGGACGAAGCGCGGCCACTGCCGGGGCAGCCCAGGGGCAGATCCCGGCCCCACTCCGCCCGGGCGGGCACACGCGTGCTGGCCCGGGCGAGGAGCTCTCCGCGGTGCTGGAGCAGCCCCCGACTCCTCCTGCCCCTGCCCCTGCCCAACCGTCCGCGGACCCAGAAGGCAGAGGCAGAGGCCCCGGCGGGGACCTCACAGCCCCGGCTCTGCCCACCTGGACGGGATACCCCCTCGTCTCTCCTGGCAGGCGGGTCCGGGCAGACACACGCCCACGAGCTCCGTGAGGCTGCGGGGCCGGGCCTCGTCGGGGTTGGCTCTTCCCCCGACGGCTCTCAACTACGGCGGGCCGGGTGCTGCCAAACTGGGACCCGCTCCGATCCGAGTGCGGAGATGCCCGGCTGGCCCGGCCCGCCAGGCTCCGCAGCCGAGCTACGAGAGGGAGCCTCAGGCACCAGCTTGCCCGGAAGGCTGCAGCAGGGGCCCGGCCATCCCTGGACCTGGAGGGTGGTCCCCGGCCCCGGGCTGCAGCCCCCGCCTGCCCAGGGGAAGAGGGCGGGGGCATAGGGCGCCAAGGACAGGAGCGGTGCGGAGGTGGGAGCGGGAAGCATCGGCGGGGCGGGGGTCTGGTCGGGGCTGTGCGGGAGGGCCCCTGATGCGAGGCTGGCACCGAGACCGCTCTGAACTAGGCCCGGGGGAGCTGCACCGCAGCCCGGCCCCGCTGGCGGCTGCAGCAGCTGGAGCTGAGGAGCCGCCTGCCCCGCGGCCGTGGCCAGGACCGGGACGCCCGAGCCAGCCCCCGCCGAGGCGGCCAGACCCGGCGACGGGCGAGGGGTCAGGACCCCGCGGGCATGTAGCGTCTCGGAGCGCCAGCCCTGCCGGGGCAGGGGGCCGGGATCCCCGTGCTCTCCCGGCCGGGACTGCGCCTGGGCCTCTGCCCCGTCTCCCGTTCCCGCTGTGTCTAGTGAGGGGCACGCTGGCAGTCGCTAGGGACGTGCAGCGCTGAGCACCAGGGCAGGAGGCGGGAGGAGCTGCGGGGGCTGTAGCCTGGCCCGGGGCGTCCCCTGCGGTCCCAGCCCCGCAGCGGGGGAGCCGGGATGCGGGACGCAGCTGCAGCCGCGGCCCCGGCCTGACCCTGCGGGGAGCGGGGCCGCCGCTCGCTCCGGAGACGTCCCTGCCTCTTCCCTTTTTAGGCTGAAGAATGTCCTTCGACTCGTGCCCCGGGGAGGCTGCAAGGGGCCGGCCCGCGACCACCCAGGCGGTGAGGAAGCTCCCTGCTCCCCGTGCGGGGGTGGTCTCTGGGAAGCACGGGGAGACCGCGGCCCGGGCCCCGAGGGAGCGACCCCGGCCGTGCAGGGTTCCCCCCCGAAACTGGACAGCGGAAAAATCCTAGAGGGGCCCGAGCTGCGCGGGCAGCGGGACCCGCAATCATTAACCGGCGTTGGGGGATAATTAACTGGCAGCGACTGCGGGCCCGGCTGCTCTTAGCCAAGGCCCCGCGATGAGGAAAGTTCCTTCCTTCCTTCCTCAGCTGGGGGGAGGGGGCACGGGCCGCTCTGCTCGGGGAGCATCCCGCCCCGCCGGACCCGTCCTCACGCTTCTGCCCCCGGTGACCGCGGATGGCAGGGCCAGGCGCTGTGACCGTGACCGTGAGCACCCCCCGCCCGGCCGCACTCACCTCCATGTTCAGGAAGGACACGGCCGTCCGGCTCCGCCGCATCCTGCCCCCCGCGCCGGCCGCTATCGCTCCATCCCTGCAACGGACAGCAGAGCGGAGGTCAGAGCCCAGGCCCGGGCCGGCCCGGGCCCCGAGGCTGCTCCGACGGCTCGGACGCCCCTGTCCCGCAGACCCCGTCTAACCCCCGGCGCGGCCCGGCCCGGCCGCACAGCCAGGGCCCGAGGATGACCGCGCCGGGAGGAGGCGTCAGTCTCGGCCCCGGCTCTGGGCCGGTTCCGGGCACTCGGAGACGCCCTGGAGTGGCCCCTGCCCTCCCCGCCGGCCCGCCCCAGCCGCTGGGCTCCTGCCCCTGCCTCTTTCCCGTGACCCCGGCTGCCCAGGGCTCGGCTCCGAGCCGTCCGGGCAGCTGCAGAGAGGAGCTGTGTCCTGTCCCCCTGCCCCGAAGGGGCCGGCCGCGATTCCCCCGCCGGAACAGGGCCTCGGCCCCGGCTCCGTCGCCAGACCCGGGGCATCAGCCCTGCCTCAGGAACCTGCTGCCCGCTCGCTGCCCCTCGGCGCCTGAGGACCGAAGCCAGAGCCGGGAGCAACTGCCCTCGGCCTCCCCCGAAAGCCCAGCGCCTGGCAGAGCCCGCCACTGCTCCGCACCACCGAGCCGCCTCCACTCCCTCCCCCTGCTCTAGCCCGGGGCCTGGGCAGCGCCCCGCAGGGAAGACGCCGCGGGCTCCGCACGGACAGCTCGGGGGAGAGGGGGGGGGCACGCCGGCGCTCCGGCTTGGACCCCGCGCCCGCACCGACCGGCGGGGCACGCTGCAGAGGATGAGCCGCCAGCGCCCCGCGCAGCCGGTCCCGGGTCCCGGGGTCGCCCCGACTTACCGCGAGTAGCCGGGCGCCTGCGGGCAGGGGTAGCGGGAGCACGACCTGCTCCCTCGCTGGCCGCGGGGCTCTGGCAGCCCGCAGTGACCCGCACACTGCCCCCTCACGGGCCCTCACGCCTCTGCCCTCCCCGCGGCCCGTGTGGGGCCGACGCTGGCAGCGGAGGAGGAGCGCGGCTCTCGCCTTCCGCGTGTTTCCGCAGCGCGCTGTTCCCCTCCGACTGCTCTGCCCGGAGCCCTGGCACGGCCGGGCGGGGCGGGGCGCGGCACTGGTTATACTAGAAAAGCCGCGGGATGAGCCGCAACAAGGTAGCGAGCCGTAGGCCGGGTCTCTCCCCACAGCCCCTCGCAGCCGGGCTCCCAGCTCCTCGGCCACGCAGACCCGCTGAACCGAGGGACTGGAAAGCGTCTCCCGGGAGCCCCGCCGCAGCGGGTAGCCGGGGCGCAGCCCCGCATAGATGCGGAGAAGCACCCAGACGTAGAAGCACCTGCGGGGGACGGTTGCTGCCCCGAGTGCAGCGAGGGGACAGTGGAGCCCAGAAGACCCCCCCTTCCCAACCTCACCTGGTCCCACCCCAGCAGAGGGTGCGCCCCGCACCGGCACCCCGGAGGCCACGGTCACGAGGAGCCGGGGGCGCCGCTCACCTCAGGAGCATCCTGTCCTCGGCCTCTCGGGAGTCCCAAGCTCCCCTCCCGCCCCGGCACCTGCTAATTCCCCGGTTCACAGCGCTGCGCCGCAGGCTGCAGCCGCCGCGTTAATAATTAGCTGCAGCCCCGCGTTACTCATTAGCCCGGGCTGCGTGTCCGGCCACGCCACGGCCGCTGAAGGTCATGGGAACCCGCTCCGGCTCCGCCGCTCCGACCGTGTCCGCCTCCGCGGGGCACGTGCCGCAGGGCAGCCTGGGGCCGGCGTTGGGCAGTGCCCTGTAGACCCGGGGCGCCGGCGGGGGCTTGCGGGGTGCCACGCCGAGGGGCACCTACCTGGAGGACCTAGCCTCCGCCTGCCTCTGTCCGGCGCGCCTGCGATGCAAGTCCCGGGGCATCCGACATACGGCTTCTCTCCCATGCCCGGCCCCTAGCTTGCACCTCCCTCCGGAGCGCCCGGGAGCCAGGTGCTGGCTTGTGCCCCGCCCGGGGATGGGAGCTTGGGACGGGGGCTTCGGCCCTGCCTGGCTAGGTCTGGGACGGGGACGCAGCGCGATACCCAGCGATGCCGGAGGCGGGGGGTAGCTCTCCCGGTCCTGCGGGGGCCGTGTCCCCAGCCTGACCCGGGCCGCAGGCGCCGCCCCGGCTCCCCGCGACATTGCCAGGGGCGCCTGTGAAGCGGAGCCGGCTCCCTGGCACCAGACGGAGGGAGCGGCGCGGGCACAGGCGGCTGCAGCGCCCGGCTCCTTCAGAGCGGGCTCAGGCCGCCCCGGCCCGCCCCGACCCGCGGGGCAGCTACTTGCTGCAGGCCGCGACGAGGGGCCCCCAGGAGCCGAGGCAGCGCGCAGCCACGAGGAGCATCCTCCCAGCCTCTTTATTCACCGCAAGGGTCGCGAGCGGGGCTGGCCTGGCTCCGCCGACGGGACCCACTACTTGGGAGGGCAGCGAGCGAAGGGCGAGTCCTCGGCCACGGGCCCCTGGAGGGAGGAAGCCAGACGGAGCCTGAGCCCAGAGCCGGGAGCCACCCGGGCTGCCCCTGCCCCAGCCCGCCGGCCCACGCACCATGGGCACCTCGTCCAGGCGCTGGAAGGCGGGCTCGGCGGGGCAGCACAGGCGGGCGAGCAGCAGGACGGAGGTGATGGCCAGGACGGAGACGAAGAGGCAGATCACGGCCACCAAGCCCGGGCTCCGGGACAGGGACGGTTCCGCTGCGGGGGGGGACACGGCTCAGAGGCTCCCCCCAGCTCCCACCGCCCGAGGAGCGACCACCGCAGTACTACTAGCTTGTTCAGGGGCCGCTCGGCCTCTTCTCCCCCTTCCCCCCAGCCCCGAGGCCGCTCCAGGGGCCGGGCACGGCGGGGGTGCGGCGTCCCGAGGCTGCGAGCCGGCCGTGGAGCCCGCGGGCCCCCGCGCTCTTTGCCCCACGGAGCCCGCGGCCCCGCTCCCCGAGCCCTCTCTGACCCCCGCGGCGGGAGGCTAGTACCTCCCGAGGCCCCGGCTCGGAGCCTGCAGCCCCCCGCCCCGGACCCGTCATGGGCGGTGGCGCCACCTGGTGGCCCGGGATGAGCGGCTCCGAAAGGGAGACCCCGAGCGGGAGCTGGCCCCACACCGCGCGCCCCGCACCCCGCAGCGGCTCACCCGGGCCGGTGCCGTTCGTAGTGCTGCCGGGCCCCGCGGTCTCCCCGGTGGCGGAAGAGGCGGTAGCGTTGCCCAGGGTCTTTGCGGGGGTCGGGGCCGATATTGTGCGGGAGGGAGCGGGGCTGGCTGCGGAGCTCAGCTCAGGCGCTGCCGGAGACGTCTCCGCTTCTTTGCCCGTGGCAGGCGGGCCGGGACTGGGACTGGGCCTGGGGCTGGGGTCGGGGCCGCTGCCGGGGCTCGTCGGGGTGGGGGAGCTCCGGGAGTGCGGGTCGGCGCTCGCGGGGGGCCCCGCAGACTTCCCTGCAGGTGCGAGGGGGGAAGGTCTTGGGCAAGTTGCCGCCCGCCGCTGATCCCCGCAGCGACGCGGATCCTGTTTGCCCGGCGGGCGGGGCCGTCACCTGGGGCCGAGGGCCAAGGCAGCCGCGGGCGGGCCCCGGCGCAGCGAGCCGCGTCTCTCCGGGGAAGGGAGGCTGCATCGGCGCCCGCCCCGTCCCTCCCCCGCCGCCAGCTCCACGCGGCAGGCCGGCCCCGCTCCGGGGGAGCCCCGCCTCCGCTGCCCCGCGTGGGGTCCCAGCCCCGCGGCCCAGGGAACAGTGCCCCGGAGGCGAATGGGACTCCCAGGCCGTACGGGCAGCAGCCGCAGACGGGGAACCTCTTCCCCGCGGGACCCGGGGACGATCTGCACCGTGGGACAGGCCCCGTCTGTCCACGCCACGGACGAAAGGAGCTGGCCCCACGTCGCTCTCCCCCCAGCCACGCCTCCTCCGGACCCTGGGACGGGACGGGACGAGAGCTGCCCGAGGCCGCGGTGCAGCCGGGGCTGTGGGGCGTCCCCTGCACCCACCTGCCTGCTGGACCCCTCCCGCCCTTACCTCGGGCCAGCGCGGCCCACACACAGCAGCCGAGCAGCAGCCAGGACACCCCCCCGGCCATCCTGCAGCCGGGCCCAGCCCCGCGCCCGGCTCCAGTTTATATCCGCCCCGGGGAGGCGGGGCCAGGCACCTGCGGCAGCGCTCAGGGCCGGGGGGGCGGGACAGGTGCTTCCCCGCCGGGCAGCACTGTCCGCTGCCTCCTCGGGGGGCGGCGCAGGACGCCTGGGCTCCCCTCCCGGCTCCGCCACTTTGCCCCGCGATCGTGGGGGGAGTCACTTTGCCCCTCCGTGCCTCAGTTTCCCCGTCATCGGCCCGGGCCGGGAAGACGCGGGCGGTCCTGCTCGCCTCCCCCCTCCCGCACGGCGCCTCCCTTCTCCGCCCGCACGCGCCTGCCCTCTGCCCCGGGGCTCGTTCCAGCAGCCAGGCCCGGCTCCGGCCGTGGGGAGCCCCGGTGGGGCCGGGAGCAGCCGCGGCGTGGGGCGGGGGTGTTTCCAGCTCCACATCTGGCTTCCAGGCGACGGACGCTCGGAGGAGGAGCGAGGGCTGGTGCCAGGCCGGGACAGGGCGAGAGGGCTGGAGCTTCCTGCCCGGAACCGCGGCTCCAGCCCCGCCGCAGCTGCGGCTCGGGGAAACTGGGGCGCGGGCAGTCCCGGGGGGAGAGGGGGCTGCAGCCCACCGGACGGGAGACGGCCGGGGTCGAGCGGGGCCCAGTCCTTCCGGCCAGCCAAGCTCCGTGCTCTCCGCCGGGCGCAGGGAAGTACCTGCCGGCCTTGGACCCGGCCTGGCCCGCCCCTGGGCCCGGCGGCGGCCCCCGGTTCCGCTTTCGGGGAGGACCGGCCCGGGCCGCGCCGCCAGTTCCCGCTCGCTCGGGGTTTCCCAGAAGGGAAGCGAGGCCAGAGCTTCCATTTTCTGTCTCAGTCGGCTTCCGCCGCGCCCCCGTCCCGTCCCGTCCCGTCCCCCGCGGGCGGAGAAGCAGAGGCACACACAGGTCCGGGCACGGCGCTTTACTGCACGGGCCGCGCGCTGGAATGTGCGGAGAACAAAGGGCGCGGGGCCCGGCACGGACATAAATAGAGCAAAAAGGAAGAGTCCGGGCGAGGCGGGGCGGGGCGGGAGCGCGGCCCGGCCCGGCACAGTCCCGGGGCCGGGCGCAGTCCGGGGCGCTCAGTAGGCCGGCACCTGGTGCTGCGGCTGGGGCAGGAGCTGGCAGCCGCTGTTGACGTGGCTGAGCACCTTCTGCTTGAGCTGCGCCACCTGCTCGCGCAGCAGGTTGGCGGTGGAGGCGAGCTCCGTGTTCTGGCTCTTGAGGCTCTTCACCTTCTCCTCCAGCCGCGAGATGCGCTCCAGCTTCCTCTTGCGGCACTTGGAGGCGGCGATGCGGTTCCGCAGCCGCTTGCGCTCCGCCTTGATGCGCTCCTGCGTGTCCATGTCGATGGGCGAGAGCGGCGGGCTCTCGCCGAAGCTGGGCGCCTCGGGCACGGTCTGCGGCTCGTCCTTGAGCGGCGGCGGCTGCAGGCGCGGGTGCTGCGCGGCGGGGCCCGGCGCCAGGTAGGGCACGGGCTCGGGGGCGTAGGTGCCGGCGGGGCCGGGGTAGGTGCTCAGGTTGGCGTAGACCGGCGGCTCGGGCGGCGGCGGCGGCGCGGGCGCCAGGCTGGCGGCGGGCAGGTCCCCGGCGGCGCCGGGCCCGGCCGCGGGGCCCAGCTGGTTCTGCTTGTGCAGGTCCTCCAGCGCCTTGACGAAGCCCTCGGCGAACTCCTGCTCCTCGCTGGCCGCCGCCTTGGGGTAGAGGAACTGGCCGCTGGTCGGCGTGGTGGTCACCAGCCCGTTGGACTGGATGATGAGCCGCTCCAGCTCGGGCGACGCCAGCTTGAGCAGCCCCAGCTCGGGCGAGCCCAGCAGCGCGGGCGCCTCCCCGCTGCCGCCCGCCGCCTCGGCCCGCGCGTGCGGGTGCGGGTGCGCGTGCGGGTGCGCGGGGCCGGCGCCGCCGGGCGCCTTCAGGCCTGCCACCACCTGGTCGCTGAGCGCCAGGCCCAGCGCGTCCTTCTTCATCATGTTGCCGCCGGGGAAGGGCGGGAGGAGGCCGCTGCTGCTGCCGCCGGCCGCCGGGGCGAAGCCGCTGCCGAGCGCGCTCAACACATCGTCATGGTAGAAGGGTGTTTCCATCCTCCTCCCCCGCCCGGCGGCGGGGGCTCGGCGCGGCAGGGACGGCGGCGCGGGGTGGGGGGGGCGGGCAGCTCCGGGCGCCGCTCCGCCACCTCCGCCCGCTCCCCACGCACACGCGCGTCTCGGGCGCCGCGGCCGCGCCGAGCCCTTAAATCCCCAGCGCCAGCCCGATGAGCTCACCGCGCGCAGCCGCCATTGGCTGCAGATGACGTCTCCGGGGGCTCATTTGCATGGGGGCGGGGCCTACTCGCCACGCCCCCTCCTGGCCGCGCTGTCGCCGGGGAGACCGGGCTGGTAAACGGCAACAGCGCGGGGCCTCCTGGGTTGACGTCATAGGGGAGGGGGGAGGGCTCACGTGGTGAGCGCCCCGCGGGCCCGGCCCGGGGTTATTTATAGGCACGAAGGGAGCCGCCGCCGCCGCGGGGCCTGGCTCGGGCCTGGCGGGGCGTGCGCGGCGCCGACCCCCTCGGGGAGCTGCGGCGGGGCGGGGCACGCACGACCGCCCGGCCCCGCCCCGCCCCTGCGAGCAGCTCCGACCCCGTCCCCGTCCCGAGAGCCGGCCCGGCCTGGGGCAGCTCCCCGCCGCCCTGCACCTGCCCGTCGCTCCGCCCGCGGGTGCCGGGCCGGGCTGGGGAAGGGGCCGCGGCCCCGGGGCCGTGCAGGGAGGGCACCCCTCCGCCCGCGCCCGCGCCCCACGGCGCAGGACCCGGGCTTCCAGCGGAGCCCCCGGCCCGCGCTGCTCGCGCCGCTCGCTGTGCTCGGCTCTGCAGGTGCCGGGAGCCCAAGACACCGGCAGCCGCAGGCCCTGTTGCTACAGCGCCGTCGGGCTGGAGCCGTGGAAGGGTTAATCTCAGCAGGGCTGGAGTAAAAATGAAGCCTAACGGGTTTGGGGAAGAAGCAGAGCCAGCGGCAGGCGGGCAGGGCAGGGGCCACGCTCCCCATCAGGGGCTGGGCAGCGCACCGTGTCCCGGGATCCCGTCCACCCATGGCCACAGAGCTCGGCAAGCTCGCTCCTGCCCGAGCGGGGCTGGTGCGGGCCCGAAGCGCGCCCGCGGCACCCCGGGAGGGGGCTGGCCAGCCTCCAGCGGGGCAGGCGCAGATGCACGGCGGCCTCGGCCCGCAGTGTCATCGTCTTGCTTTACATTTGCTGGCAGCCCGAGGCGGTGCAAGCCTGCTCCTCCCTGCGGGACCAGGCCAGACCCTGCGGGTGTCACATCGCAGGGCAGCTGCCCCACAGCGTGGTCCCAGGCCCGCCAGCCTGCACGCTCCCCCCACCGCCCGGGTCTCTCTTGCCTCACATGGCTCGGGCTCTTCTGCCACCTGCGGCTGCCCAGGGAGACCCTTGCTCACAGTCCCGGGGGCAAACGTCTGCTGCTGCTACAGGGCAGCCTTTGAGGAGGCGCCTGACACCCGCTCAGTCTCCAGGACTCAGCCAGGCCCTTCCCGCTGTGGCTCTGGCCGGGGAAGCGCCTGGAGTGCGCCGAGCTGGGAGGGGCTCTGCAGCCAGCTGCGGCCAGGCTGTGTGCAATGGGCCGGCTGGTTTTCCTCACCGAAGATGCTTCCAGCAGCTCAGGCAGTGGGCACGTCTCCTGGTGAGGAACAGCAAGCCCCGGCGCTCTGAATGCAGGGGCCCTCCACGTGTCTCCCAGCTCCCGGGGGCCCTGGCTTGCATGCCACCGCCACAGGCACAGGGAGGGTAGCTGACGTGCCCGCTGTCATGCAGAGCCCCTGGGCAGAGCTGGGGTCTGGAAGAGCTCCCAGGCCTCCACAGAGGGGGACTCTCCCCTCCTGTGACCTGATGAGAGCCCAGCATCAGCAGCAGCTGCAGGGCAGCTCATTCCCTGCCTGGGTGGACTGTGACCTGCCTCGATGCCCGTTGTATCCCCACATCCCTGCAGGCCAGGGCCACGCTGCCCCTGGATGCTGCGCCCGGGGTGCCCAGCACAGCCGCACACTGCACCGGGCCCCAGCTGCGGGCGGGTGACAGACACTCGCAGGGTCCTGGGCTCACATTTCCCCAGAGCGCTGGGGGGGCCGGGGGCAGCTCCCACAGCCTCTGCACTGCACAGCACCCGCGATGCCTGTCCTGGACCAGGCCAGCCCGAGGCCCCCGTGGCCTTCAATGTGCCTGGCAGGGAAGGGCAATGCCCAACCAGAGGGAGCAAACGCAGCCATGGGAGAGGCGGGGACGTGGCTCCAACCCATGGCCCGACCTGCACTCCCTTTCGTGCCACCACCCCCAGTCCCAACTCTTCTCCCCGCGGTGAGGCCAGACTTTCCCACGCCCCAGCAGAGCTCCTTGGGGCCAGCAGCCGGAGGCTGACCTGCCAGCACCCCTGAGGCCGCGCTGGGGCCCAGAGGACGCCTGTGCGGAGCAGGGCTGGGCACTGCTCTTCGGGGTCTCCCTGCCCCAGTAGGCCGGCTGGGGTGGCAGCTGCTCCACAGAGAAACCACTGGAAAGGGCATCCGCTTGCCCTTAGCCTGGACCCAGAGGCAGCGGGGAGCCCGTGTGATCAGCGCCCTGAGTGCGTGCGCAGCCCTGGGACGTACCAGCCTGGAGGCGAAGCCGGGGCAGATGCTCTGGGATTAGGTTGCTCTGGGAGACAAAGGCAGGGGGCGGGAGCTTCCCTCCCACGGAGGAGCTGCTGCAGGATGGGGACAAACCTAAGGCAGAGCCCAGGCTAGGATCACGAGGTGCCCGCCCCCAGCCCTTGAGCATCCTGACAGCTGCCACCCTGGCCTGATCCCCTCCGTGCAGGACAAGGCCCAGGCAGGCCAGCTCTCCCTCAGCCCAGGGGACCTGCCTGTGCCCCTGCAGCAGGGCTGTGACGGAGCCCGGGCTCAGGGACCTGCCACCCCCTGGCCCAGAGCCTCCCCCAGCCCAGGGTGCTGCAGTGCTGAGCCATGGGCCCGCAGGCCGGCGAGGCGCTAGCTGGCTGCACGGGGCTCCGCAGCAGCGCTTCAAGGCCATTCCCCGGCGCACTGAGTCCCAGGAAGCGTGGGGCACCAGAGCCCGGAGAAGCAGGTTTCTCGGCGGCACGGTGCAGGGGGCGGCAGGGCTCCCCCAGCCCAGCCTGGCTCTACGCCCCCTCCCCACCCACACTCCCCAGGTCCGGATGGGGGCCTCAGAGCTGGGGAGCCGGGAAGGGTTGCTTTAACTCCTTCCCCAGAAGCAGCGGCAGACAGTGCCTGCAGGCTGGCTGGAGGGAGGGGGCTGCCTTGGGGGAAACAGAAACCCTGGAGCAAAACACCGCCCTCACCCCCCGCCCCCTGCTCCCCGCCAGCTCCAGGCAACGCTTCCTGTTTTGCAGGGAGAACCATCGTGACCCGTGTGTCCGCTCCCAGCCGTGCGCGGCGCAGGGGCGCTGCGGGTGGGACCTGGCCATTCCCCACCCCTGCCCCCAGCCCCAAAACCCTGGCGGAGCTGCCCGGCCCGCGGGAGCAACCTCAGCACCATGCTGCCAGCCCTGGACAGAAGCCCGCTGGGGAAGGGGTGGGGGTGCCCCTTGGACCAGCTGTGCCACCACTGGCAGCAGGAGCTGTGGTCCCCTCTCGCCAGCGCTTGAGGAGAAAGCAGCTCTGGAGAGCAGTTGTGCCCGATCACCAGAGCCAGCTAGCGCGAGCCAAGCTCCCTCCCGGGCAGTGAGCGGGGACCGAGCTGACACCGCCTGGGCCTGCACTTCCAGGGCCGCAGAAGAGGCGGGCTGGCAGCGGGGCACGCCACACCTAGCTGCCTGCACTGGGCAGGCCACTGTCCCCCCTGCCTCCCCGTGCCCAGCTCTGTGACCCTGGGAGGATGGAGGCTCCACCACCTTGCCAGGCTGAGGAGCTGGCCGCAGCGCCCGCCTCCCCCAGCCAGTCCTGTGGGTCGGCAGCCTGGGACGACGGGGGAGCGAGCCCAGCTCAGGGGCACAGGTTCATGCAGCAGACCCTGGTACTGCACCGTGCAGCCCAGCCAGGTCTTCTGTGACCCCCGGGCAGAGGGAGCCCTGTGCAGCTAGCACTGCTTGGTGCGGGGGTTCCTCCCGTGTGCTGCCTCTGCCCCAGTCCGTGGCCCCTCGTGCCCGGAGGGGGCCTGCCTGGCACTGCACTGCACGGCACTGCAGCAGGGAAGGAGTTAAAGCAGTGCACACTGCGTCACAGCCCTGCAGGCGGCTGAGGGGGTGGATCCGCGTCAGCAGTGACGCCAAGGCCCCGCTCGCCTGCAGCCGGCTGCGGTGGGGGGCGGGCGCAGCTGCTGTGCATAAACCCCCACTCGGCCACAGGCCCCAGCCAGGCGCGAGGGGCTCCGGCGGCTGGTGCGGCCTCGCCCATGGCCAAGGCCTCCGCTCCCCCTTCGCCCGGCAGCCTTGATGCCAGCGAGTCTGAGCCGGGCGGCTCCGGCCCTGGCAGGCGGCAGGGGAGGGGAGCCCGCGGTGCTGCTCTGGAAGGGCGTGAGCCCGGTCCCACGGCCCACGGGAAGAACGAGCCGCAGCCAGGGTGGAGCAGGGACTTTCGTGGAGACACCCGCTTCGCACCCGCACGCAGGCAGACGGGCATGTTAACAAACGTGTGCACACAGGCAAACAGGCGTGTGTACCCACACACCCTTGCACACCCCAGCTTGCATGCCTGGCTGGCGATCTCTGTGCGGCCTCTCCTGGAAAGGAAGCTGAAAGAGGAAATATCCAAACCAAGGTTCCCGGTTCCACGTTGTGGCCGGGGCCTGGATCCCGTGGGCTGCAGAGCAGGGGGGAGGCAGGTCACGGGGGTCACTGCACAGCGGAGACCTGTGGACATGCGTGCCAAGGGGGACTCTCGCTTGTGCTTTGCATGCAGGGCTGGGCCTGGCTCTGACAGCAGGTGGAGCTGGGAACCCCTGGCTGGCCTGGGGGAGGACATGGGGGCAGGAACATGGGGGTGGCTGCCCCGCGGTGACACAGGCAGACTCGTCTGGGAGCGGCAGGAGGCAGCTCGGTGCAGGCCCTGCAGACGGTGGCAGCTCTGCCCTTGGCCCCGGCCCTGGCCCCATGTGCCGCAGGGGAGAGCGGGGCACTCCCCTTTGCCTCCTGCCTGCGCTCCAGCACAGTGGCCCTGGAGAAAAGGGGAGAGCTCTTTGGCTCGACCAGGAGCCCACATTCCCAGCCCTCTCCCCCAGTGGGAGTAGCTGGGTAGCCAGAGCACGACACGGTGCCCAGGGCAGCACCATGCCCGAGATCCCCTCCTCGCTGTAGTCCAGCCGGCTCAGCACCGGGACCGGCAGGTGCCAGCCAAGCACAGGACGTGGTGCTGGCGTCACCGGGAGGTTTCCTGTCTGCCCAGCACAGCGCATCGGACCCCATCCCTGCCCCCTGCTCCCTGGCCATTCGCAAGGAGCAGACTGGGACTGGGGGATGATGGTAGGGAAGGGGGCGAGATACCTGGCCCCCCTGCGAGCCCAGCAGGGACAGGGAGGGCACCGCTGGCCTGGCAATGAGCTCTTGCTCCCTCAAAGCACCAGAGATCTGGTAGAGAGAGCGAGCACGGCACCCGGCACCTGCCCCCCCCCCCCCCCAGTCACCCTCACCTCAACCAGCGCTCACGTGGGGGCCCTCCACGCGGTGCTGAGCACCTCGCACTCGGGGCTGGGCTCTGCAGGCCCACTTGCCAGAGCAGAGCTGGGGAGATGCCGGTCAGTCTGGCCCCGAGCCCCTGGGGAGGATCAGCACTGGCCCCCGGCCACATTGCTGCGCAGGGGCCCCGGCCCCAGGGCTGTGCTTGGCTGCAGAAAGGCCCCACAGCCAGGACCAAGCCCAGGTCCCCGGGGGCACGGCGCGGCATCGCCGGGAAGCGGGGCAGCGTCGGCAGCTCCCCAGTGCGAGGCAGCCCAGCCGGGAGCCCCTCCCGTCCCCAGCATCGGAGGCAGCTTCCTGTTTTGAAGAGCAGCAAATCGCTCATCTGGGCTGCAGGCTCGGGGACCTGAGCAGGGAGGAGCCCGTGCTGGATGGGGCCGGGGTGCCAGGGCGCAGGGGTTGGTGCAAGGGGCCCCAGCTCTGCCTGGGACAGCAGGCCAGGGCCAGGGCCCCGGGGGGGCTCACAGCCATCGTGCTGCCTCTGCCCGTGGGGGCTGCTGCCCCTGCCGCTCCCGCAGCCCCTGCCGGGAAGCGACCGCAGCCCGGGGCCCTCTGCCCTATTCCGAGCGCCCCCTCCAGCGGCGCCCCGGGGTCCCCATGGGTGAGTGTGCCCGGGCTGCCGCAGAGCGGAGGTGCCACTAGTGCCGCTGCGCCGGGAGCCCTGAGAGGCAGCAGCAGCTGCGGGGAGATGACTTTGCAGCTCGGATTTAGTAACGCGGAGCTCGCTCACGGGGCCGGGAGGGCGTTTGGGGCCAGGGAGCAGCGGGGGGCCCTTCAAGTCGGCGCCCCGGGGCTCGGTGACCCTAGGGCCAGAGTTGCCATGGCAATGAATCTGTTCCAATTAGCGCTGCAGCAATTAGGGCAACCCCAGAGTGGACCCCAGGCTCCAGGCGGGCTGGAGTCCCGCTCGTCCCAGCCCGGAGCCCAGCAGGGCCTCGCTGCCTGGGCACGGAGGGAGGCTGCAGGGGCAGGGGAGCTTCCCAGGCACCGTCTCCGGACTCAGCACCCTCCAGCACCACCCAACGCCTCCCCAAGCCAGAGCACTGCTTCTCCAAGCCGGGCAGCACCGGGCTTCCCCCCGGCCCGGAGGGAGGGAGGCAGGGGCTGCTTGCCCGGGGCAGGCACAGCCCCCCATGGGAGCCCCATCTGCCATTTCCTCCTCCCTCGCTCCGCGGCCCAAGACACTGCGTCACTTGCTGCTCTTCCGCGGCAGCGCGCGGGGAGCCCCCCCGCCTGAGCGCTGGGCCCGCGGCCCGGACCCCCGCCCACCAGCTGCAGGCCCGGCCCGGCCCGGCCAGTGAGCTCATGTCCCACCGGGCTCCACCCGCGCGGCACTGCCTGCGGCCCTTCCCACCAGCACCCCGTCCTGGGACGCTGCGCCAGGGCCTGGCCCGCGGTGCCTGCTGCCCCGGGCCTTGCAGCCCAGGGGGCTGGGGCAGCTCTTCCCCACGCCTGGCCCAGGACACCAGCACGGGGGAGCCCGTACCAGAATCTGGTACCTGAGCGCTGCAGCATCCCCTGCGGCCGGCGAGGGTCTGGATCCGGCTCCCTGGGGCCGGCCAGATGGCTGCAGCTGAGCCCAGAGCCCGCTCCCAGTGATGGGAAGCAGCTGTGCGAGGGAACCGTGTCCAGCTGAGGCCCTCGGCTCCCTGCAGCCTGGGGCTGGAGGGGGAAGGGGGCAGCCCCCCACCTCCTCCCACCCCACTGTGGGAGAGGGCTGGGGACGGGCCCTGGGGAGAGCACGCCAGGGTTGACCTGGGGGTGCAACCCAGGCCGCCCACACGCCGGGCGATGGGTGGGGTGCTGGCTGCGACCCAGGGGCTCTTCCGCCACGGGATGGCTGGGTGGATGTCGGGACTGGGCAGAGCAGGGGAAATCTATCTTGCCGCCGTCGTAGGAGGAAGATGTTAAAAATAAGCCTCTACCACAGGCGGGTTTGCGTGCGGGGAGCGTGGCAGCCTTGCCGGATGCAGCCAGCTTCGCCGGCGCCATGGCAACGCTGACATCACCCGGCACCGCGATGCCACACCGGGGCCCCGTGCC
>JAGPOW010000745.1:2319276-2367374 GCA_030014935.1 Caiman crocodilus | reverse complement strand
CCGGGTACCGCTCCGCGGCCGAGCTGGGCTGCAGCAGCCCCCGGCGCCGCGCTGGGGCTGAGCTCCACCTGGTCCCGGCGGCCCCCGGGGCAGCCCGGCCTGCCGTGCCGAGCCCCGTGCGCAGGCGGGCCGCATGCAAGCGCAAGCTGCTGTTTTCCATCCGGAGGCCGAGCTGCAGCTGCCTCCCCCCGCCGGCCTGGCAGCCCGTCCTGGCGAGCGCTGTCCAGGGAATGGGTGGATGCAGGGCCGAACGGCGCAGGCCGCTGGCCGCGCGCGCCCCGCACTAGGCCATGGAAAATCCCTGCCTGCCCAGCCCCGGCCCTGGCAGCCGAGCCCAGGGCGCAGCCGGGAGAGGGAACGTCCCGCCCGAGCTGGCCCCCGGGGGAGCTCGCTGAGCTCGGGCCCCCGACGGCAGGATTCTGGGACAGCCATGCCGCACGGCCCCGCGATGGGGACGGAGCTGGGCTCAGCCCCGGGCCTGGCCCTGGGGCAGAGGCGCGTGGGGCGGGGGCCGCGTGCATGGCTTGCAGACGGCCCTACTGCCTGCGATGCCCGGCCCAGTCCCGCAGCGGGGGAGCACCCCCATGGCCTCCCCTGCCTAAATGAGAAACATCTTGGCTGGAGGGGCTGTAATGGGTTGCAGAGCCCACCCCATGCTGGGCCCCGCGGGAGCGCCTGGCCCGCAGCCAGGCCCTGCTCCCCCACCCACGCCGTGGGGACCCCGCAGCAGCCGGGGCTAATTAGCGGGGGCGTTCCCAGCTAACCTTGAGCGGCCGTGCCCATGGCAACCAGGTTCTGCGAAGGGCAGGGAGGCGCCTGGCGAGCCTGCGTTTCCCCAGCGCGGGGCTGGCGGGGCCCCGCACCCCCACGAGGGGCTTCGGCTACGAGGGACGTCCAGCCCCTGCAGCGAGCGCCACCCCGGCTGCAGCACCTGGGAGCAGGTCCCGGAGCATCCCCGGGGGTGCCAGGCTGTGGCTCCCGTGCAGCCTTGCCCCGACCTGCGCTTGCCCCAGCTCTGGCCTGCTGAGCCCCTGGGGCGCTGGTGGCAGCTCTGGGCACGGAGCAGCCCAAGCCCAAGCCCGGGTCCAGCAGCTGCCCTGCTATGGTAACTGCTCTCTGGCTGGGCAACTGCCCCCATAGCCCTGCAGGCCCCCGCGGGGCAGGGCCGGGTGCTTGGAGGAAGGGTTTTGCGCCGGACGATGAAGAGCAGCACCCCGGCTGGTGCAGCCATGCAGCTCGTGCCGCAGCTGCTGCTCCCAGAGCCGGCGAGCAGGTCGGAGCGGCCCCGCGCCCCCTGAGTCACCACTTCTCCCTCCACCTGCTCGCTATATTTGTGGGGTTGCTGCGGGAGAGGAATTCTGACGCTGTGCTGACGCCGCCGCGGCCGGCCCGCTCCCCACTCCCCTCCGCCGTGCCAGGCGCGGCCTTGCTGCGGCCTGCCGTGGGGAGAGGCTGGCAGGTGCCAGCTTTCCTGTGCTGCTGCTTGGCCTCTCGGGAGCAGAGCCACACCCCAGCTGGACTTGTACCGGAGCATCAATGGGAACAAAGCCTGGGGAGCCAGACCAGAGCTCCTAAGAGTGAAGGGGACCTGTCTGCACGGCGCCACGGCACCCTCCTTTGGCTCAGCCAGCTTGCAGCTGCCAGGGGCAAGGTCCTGGGATGAGCAGAGGGAAGGAGCCAGGTCCGAGCACAGCTGGTGCGGGGCTCCCCCGAGTTAGGGCATGCACGGGACTGTGCCCTGGACACCAGCCCCAGGACCCCAATGGTGAAGAGCGAGGACAGGCACCCGACAGCTGCGGAGCCCGGGAGAAGCAGCAGCCCTCACCGAGCGGGCGCCCACGCTCAGAGCCTGGCGCTTCTGCCAGGAGAACCTGCTCGCAGGGCTGGCAGTGCCCCGCAGAGGAGAGGGACCCGCAGCCCCCCAGCCCGGGGAGCAGGAGGGCCTGGCGTGTATTTTTAGCGGCTTAGCACAGGCCTGAAGTATTTCTGCAGCCACTCCCTCACGTCCCCAGCTCCGCGTGTAACTATTCCGGTGCTGCCTCCCAGACGCAGGCACAGAAATTATGAGTCACGGCTGGGCCGGGGCCACGGTGCTGCCCGCACCCTGCAAAACAAGGGCTCTGCAGGGAGCGCCTGCCTGGCGCAGCCTTAGCCCCGGAGGACCCAGGCTGCGCGTTCAGGCAGGGACTGCTGCGGAGAGGGGAGGAGACCGCAGGACGCCGCCAGGGCGGGGAGAAGGGAGCCAGCTGTGGGGGGAGAACAGCAGCTGCGACAGCCCAGGGGAGGCCGTGGCAGGAGCCTGCTCTGGGGCAGGGGAGCTGCTGTGCACCCTCCTGGGGCTTGCAGCCTGCTACCACTTGCTGCCCTCAGCATCCCTGCCAGCCCTCCACTGCCCTGGGCCCTTGCACGTGCCCATGACACGGCAGGGCTGGCACCAACTGCTCGGGGAGCCGGCCTGGGCAGTTCAGGACAGCTGCAGCAAGACGTCGCGTGCTGGAGCCGCAGCTGGCCCCGGAGGGCTGTGCCAGAGGCAGGGTGTCCCTGCCGCATGGGCATCAAACTGCTCCCATGAAAGAGAACGACTGTGTGTTGGGGGAAAACGGGACAGGACAGAGCTGGAACTGGGTGCCCTGGGACTCGCAGGTGCAGTGAAGCCGTTAGCTACGGGGCGAGGCTGTTCATCGGCTGCCAGTCAGCTGAGGAGCCACGGGAGAGATTATCTCTGGTTCCACTGAACCGCCTGGCCCCGGACAACGGACTCCATCCACTGGCACCGCCACCGCTGCAGGCAGGCGAGCACGCGGGGCGACTGTACAGGGAAAGACAGGCCCTAGAAAGCATGAGGGCAGCAGGCCCCGACTCTCCCAAGGAGCCGGACAGTGCTGGGGCAGGGCCAAACTGAGGGAGGAGCACGGGCGTCTGCAGCCTTCCCGAGCGCCAGGGCAGCTGGGCTGGCCCCCATCCCCCCCGCCCCGCCTCAACAGTGGCTGTTCCTCTGCCAGAGCAGCTGCAGCGCATGAGGTTTCTCCTGGCTGGAACCAGGGGCTTGGGCAGAGAAGGGGATGAGACCAACATGCCGCCCAGCTTGTGCTTGAGCGATGCCCCGTAGTGACACTCACTTTGAATTCCCATCGTGGGGCAGGTGGGAGCCAGCGCCCACTGCCCTGTCCTGCGAGGACCCTTGGTCAGGCTTACATCCCCCGTGTCACTGCAAGCGCCCAGCAAATGCACGGGCCGGGCTGACCAGAGGCAGGCAGGAGAAGGCACAGCCAGCTGCAGCTGCAGCACCCAGTCTCCTGCGTGAGAGGCGTGCAGGCGTGAAGCTGCCAAGGAGGCCATGCCCAGCCCTGCTCCAGGAGGGCGAGGTGCTGCTTGCTGCTGGTGAGCACTGGGGCCACACACAAGCGCTATACTCGACACCTGCTCTTGCTCGGGACAGGTGGCCAACACCACTGCAGGGAGGTGCCCCGAGCAGGGTGAGGGCCCCGTGACGCTGCCCCAGAGCAGCTTCCCCTGTCAGCACAGAGGGGTGGAAGGCTCTGCCCTCACTGTCCCCACGCAAGAAGCTGCTCATTCACACGAGCCTGCCCCACTGCAGTCCCTGACCTTGCTAGTGCCGGATACTGCTTTCCTGGCCAGCACATCCAGCAGGAAAGCCAGGATCTCGGTGGCTGCAGAGGGGCTGGACTCCATCACGCTGTTACTCTGTACGGGGCTCCAGACAAGCAGCTTAGGATGCATTGGTTCTACTGCAGGGACTCCAGAGAGGCCTCAAAGAACCCCCCTCCTTCAAAGAAGAGCCTGAAGATGAAGCACATCGGACCTTTCACAAAAGGAACATTTCCCGGCAAATCTGAACCTCAAGGAATCTAATCCAGCCCCTAGCAGAGAAACCCAGGTGTTCTCTCAAGAGTAGCACCTGTGTGTGGGGCATACCTTCAATGTGGGTACGTCCCAAAGAGAGAGCACAGTTTGCACACGAACGCGCAGGCTTCTTGGTATCGTATGCCAGGCTGCCCTGAGGTCCCATCACACACAGGGACTGAAGTGCCAGTGTCAGAGAATGGGGGAATCAATCGTGCCTGGGTTGTTTTCATCACACAAACGCCAAGTGGCTCCTCCCCAGCCTGTGGCCCAGCCATGGCCAAGGCAGAGACCTTCCCACTTACAAAGGCATGGGAGCTGGTGAGAGTTAAAAAGGCTCTACAAAGGAAACCACCTGCGCTGCTCCTCAACAGGCACCGTATCCTCCCGTGTCCATGATCCTAACGAACAAGCTGCGAGTAACAACTGCAAAAAGCAGCCCTCAGCTTGTCCAGTTACACACACAGACACCCAGGCCAAGCTGCCTGGGAAGCACTTGCAAGTGTCTGAGAACAGCGCGAGGGACATTTGTTTATTAAAACTCAAGAGCCCAAAGAATTAACCAGCCCTTGGCTCTTCTGTGGAGAGCCGCGGCCCACGCCTCTGTCGACGGAAAGAGGAACGCAAATACTTCCAATTATGGAGTTACTGACTTAAAAAAAAAAAAAAAAAAGTACAAATGAACCTAGGTCTTCCAGCAGACTAGGGTTGAAGGGGCTCACGCGATGCAATGCGCTGCAATTTGGGTGCCGTTCAGCTGACTAACGGCAGGCTAAGGATCCAACACCTCTGAACACTTGGCAGCCCCGCGATGACAAACCAGCCAGGCTCCCAGCACTGTCCCTGGGCAGGGTACAAGCAGCTGCTCACTGCTTTGCAGACTGCCTGCCTGGCTTCTTTTCCTGCTGCCCTCGGCCGCTGCCTGGAATCCCTCGGCCGCGGCCTCCGAACACACCTGGGGAAGAGGAAAGGCAGGGAGAGAATGATGCCAGTCAGCAGCAGTGGCCCTCAGCTCTGCAGACCCCTGTGTGGCCCCGGAGGGCAGGCTCCCATTTCCCAGTCTCCTCTGCAAAGTCAGCAAAACCTCCCAAGCTCCTGCTTTCTAGCCGCCCCCTCCCACCTGAAGGGGCTGGCGGAAGTTATTGCAGGGCTGCCACATTGACAGGAGCAGGGTGCTGTAGCCCTTACAAGCAGACTAAGCCTTGGCCATAAGCGCTAGGGGCTGTGTCTGTAGAAAGCAACAAGTGACCGAGAGCACTGACATCTCAGTGAGACCTGGAGGCTCCCTCATAGGAGTGGAGCAACCCAAGGGACGCAGCACTAAGTTGCTTTTTAGGCCAGGCTGCAGGTACAGGACGGGCCCCTGCCTGGCTATGCCTGGCTTCTGCACCTGTCTGCACTGGGGACAAGAGGCAGGTGACTGGACACTGCAATGCGGTCCTCAGCCACACAGACTGCCGGTCAGCCTTGACCCAGAGCTGCTCCACTGTGCCCCAAACTAAGCTGGCTTAGTCTCAAACTGGGCACACTGCCAGAGTCCTCTTCAGGGTTACTGGGGTGTGCCAGCAATGCGGGTACTCTGGGATTCACTCTGCCTACCCCTGCTCCATGGACACCGGGCCTAGGGGGTGGGAGGCCAAGACAGGCCAGGCTGCCCATCTTCTACCTGGGGCCTCGCTGGGCAGTTACTACACACCGCTTGTGCTCGGGGCCTCAAGCGAGGTGCTAACTCCTCTCCGAGAAGCTGACACTGGACAACGGTGCTCCTTTCCTCCCCCCCAGCCAACAGGGCGGGAGACCAAGGATCACTCATGTTGAGAACAACAATGCTTTCAACTGTACACGCAATGACACCCTGGCATCTCCTTCCTACCATCTTAGTGAGGCAGCCTTCCCTCTTAATACCTCTGTGACAGCAGCCAAGCTGTTTAGCTAATTAGCAAATGCTAAAGCTTCTCTTTCAAATATTCCATAAGCTAATTAAAGTTACACAAAGCATCAGGGAGCTCCTCCTCTGACGGAGGAGTCAACTCCGCGCCCCACAAGGTAGATATTTCCACAGTGCAGGGCATGAGAGGAACTGCTTCATGCAGTGTGTTTACCCAAACAGCCGGGAGCAGCTTTGCCAAGTGCTTTGGCCACCAGAGCAGGAGGGAGGAAAGAAAAAAGGCGCCTTCACGTTCTAAAGGTCAATTCTGCCTCTCGAGAGCTCGGAGGGAGCAGCTGCAGCCCAAGTTCTGCTCCACCAGATGCTGCCTGAAGCTCCTGCAAAACGGAGCCCCCTTGGCAAGCCTCAAGCTCAAGCCATTTGACTGCACGCAGCCTCTTACCCGCCCCTGCACCAGCAGCCAGAGATGAAGCTGCGCCAGGGACAAGCCTGAGATGCTCCACGCAAACAAGGGTGTAACCCCTTCTCCGCAGCCCCGCAGCATCCAGAGCCGGGCTTGCATCACTGGGCACCTATGACATGTTGACACATGGGCCAGGACACCCGTTGGGGCAGCCTCACAGAGGGGCCACAGAACGGAGCCCACAGCCTCACCAGGTCCCACGGACAACAGGTGGGAAGCAGGATGGGGGGGCAGTGGTCCCTGGGCCTGCAGTAGAGCTAGGGGACTGCTGGGCGAGGAAGGGAACCCCAAGCAGAGATCTCGATGGCAGCTGCAGCCCTGACAGGTTTCTTGGAGGGTGGGGGAAGGGAGGGGCATTCAGAGAGGTAAGTGGCACTGCCGCCATGTAGCACGCCCAGGCCCTTCTGGAGGAAGTGCAAGAATGCAGACAGGCAAGCTGGACTCTGCTCAGTGAAGAGATAAGGGGAGGGAACGGCAGGGCACTCCAGGAGGCAGAGAACACCCCTCTCTGCACCAGTCAGAGCCCAGGCATGTTTAGGCACAGCCTCTTCTCACGGCCTGAAGCTGACGCGCCAATAAAGTGACAGCCTGACACTCGGGCAAGAAGCAGGAGTGTGCGGCTCACCCCAGACACGTCCCAACACGCCAGCCCCAGAGGAGTCTGCTGTGGTGAAGTTCAGGGAGGTGCCTGGTCATCTCCTACCCAGCTAGGCAAGGAGGCAGGAGTCTCTCTCCCCTTGGGCAATGTGCTTTGCTGACAGACCTACCATGGACTCACTCCTCAGACAGGCCCTTCACAGAACTGATCTCTCCCTCCCCCAGCCCCAGTGCTGGGCTGGGCAGCAAGTCAGAGCCTGGCTCCACCCCACCGATGCCTGAAGAACAAACAGCTCCTTACCTCGCCCGGTGCCTCCAGCTCCACGGCCCTTCTGCTGCTTCTGCTGCTGCAACCCGCCGCGGCCCCTGCCCTTGGACACCACCTCCTCCTTCACCATGTCAATGATCTCGTCTGGGATGCGCAGATACTTGATGGTGCTGCCGCGAATGTAGCACTCTGGCATCCTCCAGAACTTGTCCCCATCCTGGGAGGAAGAGTGAGGGTTAGACTGGCACAGGACCCCAGGCGCATGCAGCCTGCTCCGGGCACCTGGTCGGCCCCAGTGTTTCAGGGAAGCACACAACTCTTTGAAAACAATGATGGGGCCTCATTGCCAAGGCTGGGTTTCTCCATAATAAATGCAAGTGCCAAACCCGGGGGAGGGGACTTCCCCATCTGCCTTTGCCATTTCAACACAGCAGCCCCAGGGCGGGTGGAACAACCTCCACCACGCAGGCAGAGAGGCGAGGGGGAGGGGACAGGCCCTTCTCTGCCACTACCCTAGGGACACAGCAGATCACTGGCAGGGACCAAGAGCGGGGTGGAAAGGAAACACGGGATAAAGGGAAACATGATAGCTTAGAACAGCCGATTTGCAGGCAAAAGAACCAGGGCTTTGCTAGCAAAGGGAGATTTCCTGCTTGGGATCCCCAGCGGGAAAGGGCCCACCAGCTCCACCCCTCTGGCAGCGTCCAGGGTGCTAATGCAGGGCTTGAGGGCCGTGTTGGTAGGGGCTCCAGAGCGCAGGGTGAACATTGGGGGCTGATACTCCCAGGCACATTTGGGAGGAGACAGGGGGCCACAGCAGTAGAGCCCAAAGACCAGGTTCAGAGCTGAGTCCTGGGGCTGCCCTGATATGGTTGGCTCATTTGTTTCCTCAGGAGCAAAGTTTCAAAACCTCCTGAGGACGCTGGCCCTGGAATGCAGCTCCTACGCGCCCAGATCAGCCTGGCGGTGGGAGCAAGGGAAGTCATGGACATGGCCGAGCTGAACGGTGGCCCAGAACAGGCTGGCTCGTGATGTCACTGGAGGAGGGGAGAAGAGATCCCGCCCTGCCTTTGTTAACTTGTACTGTGCTCGACATGGAGGAGGGAGCTTGCTGCTACACAACTCCCGGGACACCACAGCGCACGTGGACATCCGATTCTGGAATAACTCACTTGGGGCGGGGGGGCCCACACAGGGACACAGACCTGGCTGCAAGCCCACTGTGCCCACAGGGGTTATCCAAGAGCTGCTTGCTTGGAGGAGCTGTAGCCCATAAGGCAGGCACTCCAGGAAAACAGCTCCCTTCCAAAGCCCGCCCAACCCTCCCCCGCCCAGCAACCCACCAGGATCCTTCACTTCCCTGTTTCTGGATTCTGAAAAGCAAACAAACAAACCGCAGCCCGGAGCCAGCCCAGTTCACTGCTCTGGGTGTAGCTCTGTGCCACCCAGCGGCTGGTTCCGGGAAACTAGCTCGGGAGCCACAGCATCGCGTCCCCTGGAGGCCCTTCCGCTTCTCCCCGGCGAGCGTATTCTTTTAAGTGTCAGCTGCGTCAGCACCAACAGCAGGGTGGCCACGGCCAACTCGCTGCTGCAGCAGAAACAGAGAAAGGGCGGCCTGGGGGTCACCGCTTCTCACTCCGCAGCAGTGCAAAGCCTCCCCCACTTCCTGCAGGAACTCCAGCAAGAGGCAGCATCACTTCTGGCACAAGCACGCATGCCTGGGAAACCAACACGGGTCCCAGCCTTTACCACCCAGCTCCTGAGCTCTCACCCAAAGTCCTGCCCATCCTCCCTCTTGATGATTTAACGGGGAAGGGGCCTTCCACTGTGGTCTACTGAAAGTCAGAGCCAGGCCAAGGTTATGCAGACTTGCCTTATGACAAGCCACCACACCCAGAGAAACAGCTCTTCTGGGAAGCAGCTACCTTGCTGTTGGACACTGCCCTTGCCTGGAACTCGGATACAATTCCCTGGGGTGGAGACAGATTTCCTGGGGGCTTGTGTCATGACTGCCAAGCTCTCTCAGCACCTCTGAGGCTTTGCCATTTCCTTCCAGATGCAAGTCAAGCAGGAACCGCTCTGGGAAGGACCTTTTCCTCCACAGACCTTGGTCCTCACAGAGTAACTCTCAAAAAGCTATTGCTGAATCCCCTCCAAGGCTTCTGTGACACTTCTCTGCTAGTGAGGAACAGGATACCTCAGGCAGGGAGGTGGCAGAAGAGATTTAGAAGCAATTAAAATGTAATTTTCATGCAACTATCCCCAGACAGAGCAGGGGAAGCCCCCACATTGCACAAAGCCCATCCCCACAGCATGAAGAGGCAGTGGCTCTCAGTGGGAACAGACAGCTCCTGGGCTGTAGGGCAGGGATGAGAATCGGGCTGTTTGCCTCGCGGCCCCATTAGGTAACCCCAGTAATGCATTCTGATCCTACCAGGGCAGCTAGACTGAACAAGTAGGAGGAAGATTTCCCCCTGGTGGCAGCCAATAAAAGGAAACACCAATAGCTGTGTGTGGGTGTGAGATCTGTCCTAACCAAGTGGGTTACAGACCCGTGTCAGAGACCGGGTTGTTCCACAGGGACTGGCTCAGACTCATACAGCAAAACCTGGGGCTCATCACACATGCAGGCGTGCGTCAATTCAAACATGAGGTTTTCACCCATGCCAGCCAAAAGGGAGGACAGGAGGAGCTTCTTTCACACTGCAGCCATGGGCCTTTGGTGATGTAGAGACGCTGTTGTGTGATGAGATAAAGAATAGAACCATGCTTGAATTACAGCAAAGCAGGGCTGGAGGGGCCCCGCAAGGTCCTCTAGGGCTCTCGGGAATACGGATGTTGGTAGAAAGAGAGTTCTGGCAGGAAGATGGTGCGGCACGGCGCTATTTTTTTCCAGGTGTGAACTGCTCAGTGCCCTGGAGGAAGTTTGCTAATCCTCCCGCTTTCACAGAGATACAAAGCAAGTCCTGCACTCGGTAATGCCCCACTGCAAGCCCAAGAACTTGTGGCTGTTGTATCAATGACACAGGCTATGCTGTGCAAGCACTGACAAAGCAGCACAGCCAACCACCCCACTGCCCAGTCAGCAGGACACACAGACTTCTGCCATCTGCGGTCTCCTATTGCAAGCCTGGCTGGGCGCTGAAGGGAGCGAGGATGGACAAGCTGTGAGGATCACGTGGCGTATCCCAGCCAGGCAGCACCTGATCGTGCAGGCTTCAGAGAGCTGGTGTTGAGCTCTGCAAGTTTCCCTGAAGTGCTGTCAAGAGAGAAGGCAGAAGCACTCCTGCGCCCTTGGCCAGGTGTTCTCAGGACTCGCCAGAGCAGGCAGACACCAGGCGAGTGCAGCTAACGCAGCCAGGCAGAGTCACTTCTCTTCGTCACAAATGGTTTTCAGGGACAGACAAGAGTTAAAAGGAAGCTGAACCACATACGAATTACACCAATGAGACCGGTGTCTAGGAAAGGTGAGGCCGGATTAGCGCCAAGTGTGGCTGCACTGAGCGGCCAAGCCAGATTCAACACCAGCGCACTGAGGCCTCCCACTCAGCAGCAGGGCAGCCATGGTCCACGCATATTCAGTTCGTCTCACGAAGTCTCCGCGTCACCCTGTCCGACACGTGCCTCCTGCCCTCCTCCTCAGGACTCGCTTCCTCTGAACTTGGAGGCGAGGCAAGGCATGCTTCCTTCTGCAGCCAGAGCCCCCAGCCTGGAGAATAGGCACTTCCTTCCCATGAGTTTATCACTAGCTCCTCTGCTTATTGTAGCACGCGTAAAAGCACTAATTTGTACTTGATGCTCACTTTGACATCTCAGGTGCTAAACTTTACAGGGAAAATACCCAACAGACTAACTGCTGTCAGACATCTCTCCCAGATGCATGATGGAGCACGAGCTTGCTGGAGTGCAGCACAAGGAGCAGTCAGACCAGCATGGGGCCTGCGGGATAAACAGGAGGCACTTACCCGGGACGTGCAGATGACTTCGCGGAGGTTGATGTTCATCCAGTTGTCGCAGCTCACCAAGTGCCCGTTGTAGGTCTCGCCATTTTTCAGCTCCACCAGCTGGAAACACAGGGAAATCACCTCAAACAACCAGCAACCCAGGGAAGGAGCCGCAGCCACTGCAGGCAACGTGCCCGAATCCAGGGCACACTTGGGTGAGGAGCTTCATCATCACGCTTCGAGCGCGGAGAAACACTTCCCGAGCAGCACGTGACAATGAGACCATCTAGATCGGTGCATGACGACCCCCAGCCCTAACGGTCTACAACCTGGGACAGAGCTCCTGCAGACGTCCACCCCCGCTGCCCAGCCAGAGCCGCTGCCCTGAGGGTAACGGTCGAGCTCCTCCCGCAGGCGGACAGCTGCTCACGGCCGCGGCAAAAGGAGACTCGTGGTCCCCAGGGGCTGCGCCCCAGACCTGGCCTGGGCTAAGAGTCAGCCAACACAACGAAACCAATGCACCCCGAGGCGGCGGGTCTCCATCGCCCGTGCACCGTGAGGGGCTGGGCCGCACTCACCATGGGGTGGTTCTGCGCCGTCTTCAGCAGCGACAGGGGCAGCTGCAGGGGGACAGAGAGAGAGAGAAGCGGGGTGAGGCCGCGCCCGCCCCGCACGACGGACCCGGGCCCCCGCGCGCAGCCCCCGCCCCGCACGCGCGGGGCCCGGGGAAAGGGAGGGAGGGAGGTGTACCCGCCCCGCACACGTGGGCGTCCCGCCTCACCATGCTGCCGCCGCGGCCGCCCCGCTCCCACTTCCGCTTCCGCCTCCCGCCGGCCTCGGCGCCGCCAACGAGCCCGGCTGCCGCAAAGCACCGCGCCACCTGCACGACAGTGCCGCAACCCGCCTCCCACAGTGCCCCGCGCGCCCCGGCGGTGCGCGCCTCTCCCACACGTCAGACGCTGCGCCGCAGGTGTGCCCCCCCTTCCGTGCACCATGCACTCGTATGTGCACCACGGCCGTGGGACGTACACCATTCCCCAGATGTGCACACTTTCACAATGTACACTCCCTCTCCAACGTGCACCACGGCACTGCTGCGCACCACGGACGTGCACCCCCCCGGATAGGTCCCCTCAAAATGGACAACCCCCCCGGATGTGCAGCCCTGCACGGCCGGGGGCCACCGCCCTGCTCCCCACGAGACGTGTCCGCCCGCGGGCCCCAGACACGGCGACACGGCTGCCCGCGGGGGTGTGCAGCCGCCCTTGCGAGCGGACGGTGCCCGAACGAGCCGGGGGCCGCGCACGCGGCGGAGCGGCTCTCGCTGCACCCCGAGGCCGCCTCGGCTTGACGGGTCGCGCCGCGCTGGTCCCGGGGCAGCAGATCCGCGCGCCATCGCGCTCCGGGCCGACGCGGGCTGCCGGGCAGGGGCAGGGGCAGGCTGCGAAGCCGGGGAAGAGGCCGGGAGCGCGGCCCGCGCGGTCTGGCCCAGCCGTGCCCCTTCCAGCGACGGGCTCCTACGGGTGCGGAGCGCGCTTCCGTCGCGCTCAGCCATTTACTCGCCCGAGAGGGGTGGATCCGGCCCGGCGCGGTTTGCTCGGCGCCCCGGGGGCCTCCGTGTGCTGGCGGATGCCGAGGTGAAGCGGAGGCCCGGCCCGGCCTTTCAACCCTCCGACTTCCCTGCTCGGCGGCACCGGCCCGGCCGCGCATCCCGCCCTGCCCCCGCCCGGGACTCGCAACGACCGCGACGGGCCTTTCCTTTCTTTATTTTGGCAATACATCTATCGCGTCCCGGGAGTACGGGCAAGACACGAGCGCAGGCGCAGCCCCGACTGCATCTTCCGGCCCGGCTGAGCTGGTCCGGGCCTACCGGGCGCTCCCCCCGGCGACGGGACGTGGACAAGCGCCCTACCCCGCAAGGGGCCGGCCCGGGGGAGCGGAGCCACTTCCGCCGCGCGGCACAGACGGGCCGGAAGCGCCGAGGCGCTCTAGTCGCGGGCGGCGCTCGGTGGTTGTGGGCGGGGGCGGCCGGGGGCGGGGCCGGGGGCGCGGCGGGGCGGGGCGCGGGCAGTGCCGGGGCGGCGGCGGAGCCGGAGCCGGATCTGGAGCCGCAGCGCGATGGAGAAGCGGCGGCGGCCGGTGGTGGTGACGGGTGAGCGGCCGGGGGCGCGGCCCGGGGGCGGGCGGCGCCGCTGACAAGGGACCCCCGAGACCCGCAACTTCGGGAAAGTCCCGGAGAGGCTGCGGGGTGGGAACGGGGGTGTACACGCGTGTGCATGGGGGTGTACAGGGGGGAGTGTATGCGTGCGTGTGTGCATGCGGGAGTGTGTGTGTGCGCGCGCGTGTGCTTGCAGGGGAGAGTGTGTGTGTGTGTGCATGGGGGTGTGTATGGGAGTGTATGCGTGCGTGTACAGAGGGAGTGCATGTGCATGAGCGTCCATGGGGGAGCGTATGCATGTGTGTGCATGGGGGTGTTCACTCAAGTGCGCAGGGTATGTGTGTGCAGGGGGGTGTGCAGGCAGGTATGGAAGTGTCTGTGCACACTGCGTGTGGGGCGTGTGCGGGTGCTCGGTCCCTTCTCGGGGCAGGCCGTGGCAGGTGTGGGCTGGTGGGGCGGAGGGCCTGGCCAGGGCGGGAGGTGACCGCTGCGCTTTCCCGGGGTCAGAAGCGGGTCCGTGCGGACACGAGAGGGTCGCTAGCGCGGGAACCCCGCACAAGAGGGGACGGCGCATTTGGGCGGCCCCAGGTTGAGGGGTCCCCGTGCCCTGTCGGGATGCTTTGCTTCCCCTTCGCCTGCGGCCCGGGCCGGTTCGGCAGCCAGGTCACCTGCCCGGGGGCCGGCCGGGGGTGACGCGAGGGCTTGGCTGGACTCAAAATAGCCCCGGCGCTATCCTGCCGCCAGGACGCAGCTTGGAGAAAGTCGCCCTAACAGGACAACTCCTCGTACCCCAGATCCTCGTACGCTAAAGGAGACGTGTGCTGCGCGAAAGTTCAAATCAAAGTCTATTGATGCAACTTTGCACGCAGATGAATTGCTTAACCATTGCATGCGGGCTCAGCCCGGGGGGTTATGAGTTACTCGTTAATCCCAAGTTATTCATTAGAAAGCAGGCGAAGGGGGCAAGTCCGCTCTGCAGCACCGTCCTCGCTGTTCACGTGCTCCACCTCCTGTAAAAGCTAACCCCGGCGATGGGAATCGCGGGGCAGGTTTGGCGGGGAGGTGGCTGGCAGGCTGCTGCGTTTGCGGGGTGGGATCCAGCCTCGAGGACAGACACATCCCGTAACGAGGGCTGTTCTGTAACAGGAGCCAGAGCCATCCTGGGGTGGGGGAGGGACACGCTCCTCGCGGGGAAGAGCAGCACCCGAGATGACCTGTTGCCCGTGCACAGTCCAAAGGTAGTGCGCGTGCTTTCCACCAGCCCCGCGTTTTGGAAGATGGAACAGTTTCAACCTGTTACTCGGATATAAGTGATCCAGAACTCGGGACTGGAGGAGGACACTGTTGTGTGCATACCCAACCCCGCCCCGGGACGCGTTTGAAACAGGACACTTTGCGCCGTGTCGTACCTCGAAGTCCGGCCGAGCCTGCGAGAGTCGTGTCCTCACTGTGTCGTTCCTGTTGTTGTTTCAGGGTTTGGTCCGTTTGGAGAGCACGCGGTTAATGCCAGCTGGATTGCAGTTCAGGTAACCACACCACCCAAACCCTCGGCGTGTTTCTGTCATCCCCCTCCCTTGCAGACCTGGAGTTTGTGACTGTATGGTATGTCCTTTGCCAAACCGGGCTCCCAGGATATCGGCTGCGGCGTGTGGGCCCCGTGCGCTGTGATGATCACCAGACGGCGCCTTTGATTTGTCTGTCAAAACCCAGCGGTCCCTGGGGAAGTGGGGTTTTGCCCCACTGCAGAACCATAGTTAAGCAGAAGGAGGAATTTGCAGAATAACTCCTCGAATACCATCTTTTCAACTGTTGCTTCCCTTCCTTACCCCTGAAAAGTGCAGACTACTGGGGGAAGGGGGTTTAAACCCCTGAGACCTTCCTCCCTCGCCAGAGATCTGCGTGGTGGATGGGCATAGCTTTTAGTGCGTGGAACTCATGAGGTCGTGTCTCAGAGTAAAGGCCTTGGGCATGTCACTCAGCCCCCGCTTACCTCTGAAATGCGAGTAGGCTTTGGTATTCCCATGGGGAGCGTTTACAAAGCGGTGTTACTACTTGAGCAAATCATTACATAGGAAGCTTACGCCCGTTGTGCTCTGCCTGCGTGCATGGTCATACGTGTGCTTTGCTGTATGGTCTTAAAAGACGCGCGCTAGACGCCAGCAAGAAGTCGGGCTTTATCAGTGCTTCCACGAACGGAGGAATCCTGCTTTCCCTGCAGCACCTGGCCTCAGCGTTCGCTTGCGGGAGCTGCGCTAAGCTCGGGGTACGTCTCCGTACAGTTGCCCAGGAAAATAGGCGTATTTTTCTCCCCAGCCAGCCTCCATCCCCTCAGAGCTCAGGGTTGAACATATTCCGTAGAAAGCTGGTAAATTTGATCCCAAACTAGAATCTGTTCCAGTCAATGGTTGGGGGGCCAGCCAGCTGTCTAATGCTGTGACTGTGACAAGGGGACTGAACCTCCGGCGCTGTGGGCTCTTTGGGGCTGCGTGTGCTTCGGAGATGGGGTTTGCTCAGCCCGAGGTCAGGAAAAGTGTGTGCATGTGTGCGTGCATCTGCAGCGACTATCACTCGCTATTAGGTGGTGGGGCCGGCTGCTCCTGCCCACCTCTCGCTGGCACGAGGGCAGTTATCCCTGGCAAACCACTTCTTCTGTGGATGAGGGAGGTTATATGCAGGGGCCAGCGTGTCCCCAGGGTGGCAGAGATAATGGAGTTGGTGACTTCTCTTCTCTTGAGAAGAACAAGTCAAATCTGTGATCTGCATCGAGAGAAGATTTTAAGGGAATTCCTTCAGCCATAAGCCACGGTTGCTTGCAGTAGGGGAAGGAATGGAGGATATTGCCGGAGTCTGCGAATACTGAACTCAGCGTCTGTTTTCGGTAGGATTTCTGCCGCTGGGTTTGGCAGATTCTGCCTCAGGAGCCCAGAAAACCGAACGTTCAAGCAGCGAGGGAGGGATTTGCCTTTTCCCAACTCTGCTCCAGTGCCGAGGGGCCCAGACAAAAAGGAACAGCATGTCTTTTGAACACGTGCGAGTTGGGCATTGTGCAAGTTTCAGACAGGGGACTTCATGGAGCTGAGTGGACACAAAGACATGTGTCTGAGTTTCTGAATCCCAGACGGTGTGATCTGCATTTTAATAGAAGAAAAATCAATTAAACAATCTTTGTAAATCCTTCCTAGCTCTAGGGCTAAGCTAGTTCTGGTTTATTACATCTTTTATTATCCTGCATCCCAAGGATAACATTCTCTGCTTTTCTCTCCAGTTCTTTTGGTTTTGTGTGGCTTTTTGTTTGCATGTAGGACGTAAATATGGTTTGGGGTTTGTTTTTTTGGGGGGGTCGGGGGGAGGGTGTTTCTTTCAAAGTGCAATGACTTATTTGCTCCTGAAAGCTAAATTATTACTTGCATTTGGTAAAATAGAGTCTATTTTAATAATCACTGTGGCTTTCTAATAATGTGAAGTTCACTGCTTTTTGCTTTTGTGCAGATGAGGAGAGAGACCGGTTCTGTAAACAAGGCTGGAGGCTAGGAGCTGTGCCCGACACCATACATACGTACATACATACATGCACAATACATACATTACCTTCAAAGAACAGAAGTTCAGCTCTGATTGCCTGACCTTTTTTAAAAAAAGGTCCTTATTACGGACACCCCTAAAATAATGGGTTTTATATGAAATAGAGGTCTTTTGTCTCCTGTTTACACAGCTGGACATATACTAGGTTGTTTAAGTATCTTATTTTTTTGTAATTTTCTCAACTGCGTTCTTTGGGTGAGCTGTCAAAGCTAGTTTTATCCAGGCCTGTAGAAAAATAAAAGAAAGGAAGAGAGAGAAAGAAAGAAATAATGTTGAAACTAGTTTCCTGCTTGCTTCAATCTTCTGGCTCACCCCTCGCATCAAAGAGTCTGTTGTCTGTACAGAGGTGTCCAGGTCAGCCAGACACAGGTGTGCCCCGTGGACTGTGAAGCTAATTGGCTCTTGCGTTCGTCCCCTTGAAATGTTTCTAGCCGAGCTGGAGGATGAGAAGAAGGGTCAGAGTGCATTTTGACATTACTAGGGACAATTGCTGTCAGGGTGTCTAGACAGACCTGATAAGGATATTAAAGGCTCACAAAGAAGCCCATTGTTGAGGGGTCGGGGAATCGGTCAAACGTGTTCGTTTTTCTCTATCTGTCAGGTACACAGGGCTGCGGATAATAAGTTGTCTGGGGGCCAAAGGACGTTTTTATTATTGAATAGAAGTGTGCGCACGCTGCGTTTGGTTACAAAAATTGTTAGCTGGGAATTTGTAAAGAACATTTAATGTAAATGATGAAGGGAGTGGGAGTGGAGTAGTCGGCTGCTAAACGCTCCCAGCTAGCTGAAAGTCGCGGCCTGGAGCGCTCACCCGGCGCGTGAACCCCCACGTGGTGATACGGCCCCACGCGGCTCTCGAGGGCAGAAGTCCCGCTTCCAAAGGGGTTTTTTCCTTCCCACCTGTGTTTTCGGGAGTGGAGATGCGATGCTCTGGAGTGTTAGGAAGACCAGCTCGTATTCACGTGTTTCCATACTATTTATTTCACAGACCTACTGCGTGGAAGGCCTACAGTTGTGCAAGCAGATTTGTATAAAGAAGATGTGATGAAACATCACTTAGCATCCATCTCTAGTAATGAATGTCTGCGCGCTCCAGACACTAATCAATACAGCAAGCCTTTAATATCAGCCTTGCCCTCGGAGCCATCGCAAGTGATTTATCATTGTTGTTGCTCAGACCTGCTGGTCCATAAAAGTCTGCCGCTCGTCTTTGCTGGGGCGGTTCGTAATCTTGTTAGTGTGCGTAAGTGTGCACAAGCGTTCGCATCATGAGCGCAACGCCGGGAAAGCAACCGGCCCCGCTGGTAACTGGAGGGAAACACGGGTTGTGTTAAACATTTACATTTAGATTGAAGTCGTGGGGAAGATTTGCTATTTATGGATTTAAATAAGAAACTTCAGGCTAAGGCAGCTTGCTACCTCGCTAGTCCCGCGGCCTTTCCCACCCCGCCGGCCAGAGAAAACAACTGGGAATTCCCGGGATTTGGCGTGTCTCCTTTTATCTCCGCGGGGAGGATTTTGCGGGCCTGTTGGACGATGAGGAAAACGTGACGGGGAAGCTCACCCCAGGAGCCTCGCCTCGCCTCGCCTCGCCGCCCCAGAACGGCTCGGGCTGACATGCCTGGAGAGTTTTGTGCCTTGCGGGAGCCGGCAGAGCGGAGCGAGGCTGCTCTCCTGTTCAGCCAGTGTCTCCACGTGGACCAGACCTCGGGAGCTCCCTGGAACGGCCCCGGGGCTTCGACCCCTGCCGAGGTCCCCAGCACCATTGGCGGCTTTTAAAATAAGAGCAGAAAACAAGCTGCCCCCCGCCCCGGTCTCCACAGCTGAATTGAACTTGGCTTCACCCCTCAGTATTTGCACAGACGTGTTGGAAGCCCAGATGAATCAGTGGGGAACCGTTCAGTCCCATTTCCAAGGAGCCAGCTGGGTGCCGGGTTTGCATGCTCTGATATCCGTGCGGGGCGGTTCTGGATGGGGTTGAAGCTCCGCTGCCCGCGCTCCCCGCCTGCGTTTCCAAGCCCTCGTCGCCTTCTCTGGAAAGAGCTCCTCGAGCGAGCGCTCGTCTTGGGAGTCAGGATGGGGTTATTTTTACTTTATTTTTTGTAAATCGCTGGACGCTGGAGCATTGTTCAGCTGACGCTGCAGCGAAAGCAAGCAGCCGCACGCTCGGCAGCGGCCCTTGGCCCTCCGCCAGGGACACCTTGCAGGGGGCCTGATCCCAGCAACGCGCTGACCCTGTGCCTCGACCCCCCAAACCGCTGTCGCCGTTGCAAACCTCAGCCAGGATGAGCGCAGCTGAAGCCTTGTCCAGAAGAAGAGGAGGTGACTGAGCAGTACGTGGTCATAAATGATAATCCACGCTCCCAACCTGACTCTCCAAATGGGGGCTGAGGTGCAAGTGAGTCTTCAAAGGCCAGTACAGAAAGAAACATCCGCTCCCTCGTTCTGCCGCGGAGAAGATTGCAAGGCCAAGTCCTTAGATGCTGCTTTGCTGGCGCCAGCAAGCAAGTTTCCAAAAGCGCGGAGGCCTTGTTTCCGCGGGTGGGAGGGGAGTTCGCCCAGGCACTTTGTAGCTTCAGCGGGCATTAGCAGTTAGGTTACAGCCCAATGCAGGGCGCGATGAGCTCGCCTGGCCTTCACCAGCCTTTTACCTGGTTAAGTCAAATTACCTCGCTGGAGGTATGAACGTGAACGTTAACTCCAGTCCCGGCAGCAGTGCGTATGGCTCGGGGTCCTAAGCTGCTTTGGGAAAGCGCTTCCCGTCAGCAGTCTGTGGCGTGGCTTCGGAGCGGAGGTAGCGCGCCGGCTCTCGAGCTCGCTGAAGTCGATTCCTTTTCCGTAGAGGCTTCGGATCCCGGCAGCGTGACCCTCCCCACGGCTCGCGGGGTGCTCGAGGGCTGGCGGCTCTGGAAACGGCTTTGCTTCCGGGGAGGCAGGCCCGTGCTGGGCTGGATGGTTGCAGTCTTGCTGGCACGATGAGTACGTCAGACCGGGGACCCCCAAGGAAGAGCAAGGGAGCGGAGAAGATCAGACTCGCCTGCTGGGAAACCAACCACAGAGCAGACCCGGGGAACGGATGCGCTGCGTTCGGCAGCTAAGCTGTGAACAATTTCCACTGTAAAGGAGTGGGTAAAACTAATCGTGCAGCATCTCGAGCTGGAACATGGCCATGACCTCGTGCTGCATTTGGAGAAAATCTTTGCTACATGTTGTAATGATGTGACACTACTTTATTCTGGCTTGCCTGATTGAAGCATCGACTTTCTCTCCCCTCCCCAGTGAATTCAGGAACGGCTTCTCGCCAGCGGTCTAGCGAATACACTCAGGGCTTTTTTGAGGTGTTTAAAGCAGGGCTCTGGCAGCCTTTTGAAGCCCTTTGATCCAGCCCGCAGGCATGGGGCTTTGGCGGCAGTGTCCTTCCTCGCGCCGGCGGAGGTGATGCAGGTGCTTTTCCCATGCCAGTGGCAGCTGGATGCCAGCACGTGCTGGCGCGCCGTTGACCCCAAATAGGCGGATCCAACCCTCAGCCTTAAAAGGTTGCTGAGCTGGTTTAAAGGAAACTATCCCCGGTGTACTTTGATTTGTTTTTTCCACGTTTATCTGTCTCCTCTTAAATATGCAGAGCCATCCCTGCGCACTTCACGTGCTTACTAGGGGCACGGGGCATTTGCCACTTCTGGTTGTCTAAAGAGTTGTATAAAGCCGCTTATGGTTTTCAGATATGTCCTGTCCTGCATGCGGGCGATGGTAGAGCAGAGCCCTAAACCTCTGCTCCTAATACCGAGAGCGCTTTAGGACCAGCGGAGCTGCCGCGGCTGCCTGAAAACAGATCTGACGCGAGACAAGAAGCAAGCAATAACATGCAGGCGATCCCGACATGCAGGCGAACACCTGCAAATGGGGTGTTGTGAGCGCAGCCAGTTGGCTTCAGCTCCCTGAAGCGCCTGCGCTTGCACAACGCGGTTGTTAACGCGGCACCCTTTGGCTGGCTGTGCGGCCGGGCCATCGCCAAAGCTGAAGCATCAAAGCGGGAGTTGAGAAACTTTCGGCGACATTAGCCAGAGGCAGTCCCTGTCTTCCTTTACTGGCTGACCACACGGAGACAGATGCGGGCGCCCGGTGCACTTCTGTCGGTGCTTAATAATGCAAGCATCAGGAATTCAGTGCAAAGATAAAGTTACTAGGTGGGTGTGGAAGAAGGTCACAACAAAAGCATTGTGAAGTTCCTCTTTCCGCAGTTCCCGTCTCCACGAGCTGGGCTGCCGCCGGGGACCGTGGCCGATTGCTCCCTTCCTTGAAGTGACGAGTCTTCGGTTTTCGCATTTGCGCTTCAGAGCGAGTAGCACGGGACTCGTACTGTTTTTCCTCTTCTCTCTGCTGGGAGCATTCGGGACGGCTCGGCCGGTCTGATCGGCAGCTGTAGTTACGGTTCGGTGTCTGATTTCTGTTTGCATGAGACCCTTATGTTACAGGGGAAAGTTTTGACTAGAGCAAAACGGCAGTTCTTCAAATGAATTTCAGAAACTCAGAGACTGCCGCTGTCTTGCATTTAGGCTCGTTTCAGTTTCCAGGGGCACATAAAGCCTTTACTGTTCAAAAGCAGGCAGGAGGCAGGGCAGATTCCAGTTTTAAGGAACTGTCAGCTGTCCAGCTCATCAAATAAGCTGATTTTACCTGGCCTGCTTTAGGCTGCTTCCAGCCTCTCCCGGCCCCTCAGATTCCTCAATACCCGCGCGCCGCGCATAGCTCTCGCGAGCAGCGACTTGTGAGAGGAGCACACCTGCTTGGAGCCCGGCGCCGTTTGCACAGCTTGGGGCTCGTGGCAGCCTTTCTATCTAGTCCAACCAAGAAACGTCAGGAGTCCGACATCTTCCGAGCACGGAGCGGTAACCTGACTGTTGAAAACACTGGTATCAAACCAAAATCCATTAAGCCCTCCGAGACGCGCGTGACATGCAGTGGTTTCTGCACCTTTTTAGGCTCGAGGCTAAGTCTTGAGTTGCAAAGAGCTCAGACCGTGAGAAGCCAGGATGTTTATAAACCTGTGGGTTCCTGTTTGAAATTGCTGGGTTCATCTTGTGACTCGTGCTTGCACACGTAGCGGTGCTGACACCGCGTGGCACCCGTGGAAGGAGCTCGCACACCCCGGTTGAGAATCACTGATTTAACCAAAATGGCCCGGGTGTGTTAAGGTTCTTTGGGTCAATGTGATATCTTTGATTGGACCAACTAAATCGTTGGAAAAATCGTCCTTCGCAAGCTTTGGGGCACAAGCGCCTTTCGTCAGGTTGGGGGAGAGTTTGTTGGCGTGTTTATGCAGCTGGGCAACCCGTTTTACCTGCCGCGCTCTCCCCAGGTGGCACGGGGGTAAATGCAGCAGCGTCCGTGCAACGCAGCTGGGCCCAGGTGGCATCTCAGAAAGGGAATAGTGGCGAGTTTACAGTTACCGCGGGCAGTAAGTAACCTGCGTTCGGCTCCCGTAGCGTGCTCGGCGTACGTGTATCTGTTGGGCAGTTTGCTGCTTCTCACCGAGGTGCTGCGGCCCGAGCTGAGCTCTGAGGTCTTTGAACGACAGCAAGTGGAAGCTCAGGCCGAGGGCTTCGTTAGAAACCCCGCGCATCCAGGCCCAGGCGTGGCTCTGCCTGGTGCAGTCGGATAAGAGGCTGGGCTCTGACGGCGGTGCTTGTCGTGATGCGGCGTGGAGAGCCCGAACGCTTCGGGGGCGCGGGAGGCAGGTCGGTGCAGACCTCTTCCAGGAACCGGGGGCGGACGCGGGGGATCGCTGCATTTCCTTCCTGCCTTGAGCGGCGGGGTGCGGCTGCAGCGCTCTCCTCTTACTTTTCCTTTGGCTCAGAAAGGGCCTCTCCCTCCTCGCTGCAGCGCGGAGACTTGTGCACTCCTAGAAAGCCTGGCTGCACTTTCCCACTTGTCTTAACGTTTAGTTTTGACCCCCTGGGATACCAGCTTGGTTTCTGGGGCAACTGGCTGCAGGGATCCAGGGGATCACACCCTGGTTTCCAGTGCAGTGGGGGACATTTCTTGACTATCTTCTCTTTGAACTGAGTTCTCCCTAGTAATTGCACGTGGGTTTCGGGATGCTATCCCTGTCACGCTCCTGCCGCTTTCTCTTCCAATTTTGCACGTGGGAATAAACTCTGAAGCTAACATTGCATGTCCATTCAGCTGAAATTCACTGTCCAGGTGCCCAAAATGAGGAGATGATTTTTAGCCAACATTGTAAAGTAAAAAAGAAAAAAAAAAGACGCGGTGTGGCATACGGATCAGACGGAAAACGAGCTGAATTGCAGGATTCTGCACCAATGTGCTGGAAGGTGCAGGTAGCTCTTCTCTGTTTTAGACATTAGGACTGTGTTTTTGATCCTGCCAAAATGAAATTAAAAGCCACGAGCGTATGGAGAGGGCACGCGCGCCGTCGCTGCGTCAGGTCTCCGGAGGAGGAGCTCTGCGCCCGTCTCGTAGAGTCCCTGCCTCGTGGTGCTGCAGGCCGGAGGCAGGGTTGTGGTCTCTCTTGCATGCCGGGAGGTGGGAAGCCGGCCTGTCCCCTTCTGTCCCTCTGCCCCCGCCCCGCTCCTCTCTTCACGGCCCGGGCCCTGGTGCGCTGCTCCAGCCCGCGGCGGCTGGCAGACGGCACAGGACCACTGCCCCTTTGGGTCTCATCTGTCCCAAATCGCACAGCTCCAGTGAAGGGATCAGCTTGTGTCTGTGCTAGGAGCGGGGAGCCGCTCTGACTCCTTCCGCGCATGCCAGAAAAAGGCACGCTTGCAACAGAGTGCCCTGGCTTTTATATCTTTTTTAAATCTCTTCTCCTGCGTCCATATCTGATCGCTTTGGTATTTTGCTGCCTTCTGTTCTCAGGAGCTTGAGAAGCTGGGTTTGGGAGACGGTGTGGATCTGCACGTGTACGAAATCCCAGTCGAATACCAAACTGTACAAAGACTAATTCCTGCGTTATGGAAGAAGCACAGTCCACAAGTGAGTGAGTAAAAGGGGAGCCGAGAACCGAAGCCTGCTGTCCGTACTGCCCGGAGCGCGCGGTTCTGATGTCAAGTCCAGTTTCTAACACGTGTTCAAATTCGGGCTGATCCGGTCCTTGTAGCAGAGGTCCAGGAGGCGGAAGCACAGACCAGGGTGCTGGTCTGCAGGAGCGCTTGATGCTAGGCGGGCGGTCTGAGCACCTTGCTGCTCACCCGTGCCACCTGGGCTGTTCGGTCAGTCATCTCCACCGCCCGCCTGGCCCGCGGGAAGGGGTCTGAATGAGCCTCCTCCCCCACGCGCCCCCGGACGCGTGCGGCAGGGCTGTCTCCCCCCCACTCCCCGTGCCAGCAGCTCTAACTCGCTTCCTTCCTCTTGCAGCTGGTAGTTCACGTGGGTGTTTCGGGCATGGCTACTACCGTAACGCTGGAAAAATGTGGACATAACGTAGGCTACAAAGGCTTGGACAACTGCCGGTTCTGCCCCGGCTCCCAGTGCTGCGTAGAAGGGGGTCCAGAGTGCATCGATTCCATCATTGACATGGATGCGGTGTGCAAGAGAGTCTCGACGCTCGGGCTTGATGTTGCCGTTACTATATCCAAGGATGCCGGCAGGTACGGGGTGGTGACCGGCGGGGAACGAGCTCGTGCTGTCGTGCGTGCTCCTTTCCTGCAGGGCGAAGTTCAGGCTTGGGTTCGGCAGTCGTGTGCCTCCCGGGACCACGTTCCCACTGCCTCAGCCTGCGATGCTCACGCTGGCACCCCCACTTCGCGCAGGTATACACGGCTACATGGAGCGCAGGGCAGGAGAGATTCAGGCCTTTCATTGCCGGGAGCGTTTGGCCTCCCACTCCCTTGTATTGCAGTACAGACCGTGGAGCAGATGGCCCCATGGACACCTTTGGACGTGCCTTTTTGGTTTTCCTGAGGCCTGGGATTGGCATTAAACTCCAGGTTGTGCAGTTACAAGCGCGGTGATTTTGCTTTCTGGGGAAAAAGCTGCTTTATCTAGACTAGCAGCTTTAGGAATTGCATAAGCCTCTGGGACCTGGCCAGCTGCCGTGGAGACGGTGACAGGGGCCAGAACAAGAGGAGCTTCATCATCCATCCCTGTTCTTTAATAGCTTACCGCTGCTAATGCAGCAGGAGCGCTGGTTATGCTATTTGACAGCAGCTATTGCACTGACTCGCGTTACTCTGACCTGTCTTACTCACCAGTTGTCATCTGTCACTAAATAAGCTTTTTTTTTTTCTTGATTTCAGATACCTCTGTGATTTTACTTACTACACATCCTTATACCAGAGCCGGGGCAGGTCTGCATTCGTTCACGTGCCTCCGCTGGGAAAACCCTATACTGCGGAACAGCTGGGCCGGGCCCTGCAGGCGATCATAGAGGAAATGCTCGATGTTTTGGAGCAGTCCGAGGGCAAAATTAATTGTCAGCATGAACACTGAAACTGGGCAGACGTCACCCCACTATTGCACTTCCAAGATCATTCCCTACTGCTAAAATCCAGGGGGATCCAGTCTGTCTGAAACGTGCACCGCGAGACCCCAGACTTGAGAATCCAGGTGAATTTCCTGTGCAGAAATTGCCGCTCTTTTCTTCAGATGTGTGCGTTTCAGTTAGGCAAAGGAGGATTCAAAGTCTCTTCCCTTAGACCGCCTGCAGCTACTATGTCCTGAACTGGCTGAAAAGCGTGTGCTGTATTTTCCGCAGAGCTCGCCTGCCAGCCGAACCACAGCTCCTGAGCAGTCTCCCGCAGGCCAGATGGAAAGGTTTATACCTGGAGTTGGAGTTCAGGTGCAGGGGATGGATAGTGCCTGCTAATTACTAGTCCTTAATTTAAAAAAGAAAAAGGAAAAAAAAACCCTAGGTTTTTAATATAAAAGGATAGCTGAGAACAGTTGGCATAGAAGGGTCTGGGCGTGTCTTTGTGAGTAGCCTTGTTCCTTAAGTGTATTTATTTGGGACACAAGTCATTAATTCTTCAGTGAAATCAAATGTGTTTTGGGCACTAAATCTTTCTCTTTTTTTGGCCAATCCTAAACCAGTGCGTTCTTGTGGACCCTGTGAGGGCTCGGGGTAGGTCGGACCAGCCTGGCTGCTGCCAACAGAAGGGGTTTGAGATTCCTTGTGTGGAGTGCTCTGAGGCGTGAGCGGGGATGGCTTTTTGTATGTGGCACGTGTCCAAAACGCCAAATATTTCCAAATGTTTTTGTGTGGTTTTTTTAATTATTATTGTGCTAATGCCACCTTTCTTGCTCAGACCAACTGTATACCTCCTGTACAAAGCACACTATCCCAGTCCTGCACGGACCCCGTGTGCAGCAGGTGAGAGAGCTTCACTGGTGACCGCTTTCTGCTTCGGGGATGTACTTTCCTAGAACCTTGGTGCTAGAAGTTACCCAGCCTTTACCTTAAAAGCATCTCTGTGCTTTCCTAGTTGTAAATTAATTAATTAATTAATTGTAAATTTTCCTTCTCTTCAGAGGTTGGAGGTAGCATGATGTCCAGGTTAAATACCAGGCCGCTCTCTTGACTTGTCATTGATACGCACGTGCTAAAATGCAGCTTCAAGGCTGGACCATTTCTGCCAAGCCAAACACCCCAAAGTTTAACCTCTTCTGCTGCCCCAAACTGATTTGTTTGGAAACCTTAAGAATTGTACCTAAAACAGGCATTTCTAGGTTGCCTCTGGCCTCGGTTGTGGCATCAGGGCTCCTCGGTTGTGCCCTGCAGACTCTCCAGACGTAGTACTGAGAAGGTGGCTGCAACTTTCCAGGCCTTGGGGGGAACGTTGCTAAGCCAGCGTGTGGGCACCTGACCTCTGAGCCGTGGCTGTGGTGCGTGGTAGGTGCCAGGGTAGCGCTGGCTGTGGCTGGCATGCCCGCTCCAGGCACTGTTTGAATGAGAACTTCTGTGACTAGTTCGAATGCTTTTACTAAAATGATATATTGACATAGATACACTTTGAGACTTGCTAGAAATGTCTATTGCTATTTTTGAGTTCTTCAATTATGATGTTTCTGTCCTAGTATCTCTCAGTGAGAGCTGCCTTTTTATTGCTACTTCCCAACTGGAAGTCTAGTGACAAAGAAAATGCCACTTCTCATTTGCATTTGAGAGAGAGGATGGAGACTTCTGCAGCTGTGTTCAAGGCACCTCTTTTGCTAGAGAAGCTTGTCCGAATGTGTGTTGGGGTTGCTGTTAAGGTTAGTTGACCGCGGAAGTGGTCGCCCTGTTTCTGTGTGGGCTCTTCTGGATCATGGAAGTGGCCTTAGAAACAAGCGTGCGTTCTCCTCCTTGTCCAGATGCGGAGTAGCACTTGTCCGAGAACCAGCAGCGGGGAAGACCCCAGCTTCCTGTCTAGTAATTTATTATATTTAATGCTTTGTTTAAATACTAGTGATTTTTACGTGGTTTTTACCCACAGTGGAGTTACTTCACTTTTTCCTGTAGTCGGTAGGCAGCTCTGATCATCAAAATGTATCGGCTGCTGAACTTCTTAAGAAGAAATGATTCATGTTTCCCCTGAACGTAGCAGGTGATGGGAGTCGTTTGCCGTGACACTGGTCCGCTTACGCTCAGCCTCTCCGCTGGGCACGAAATGGGAGCGGGAGCGCCGCAGCCGAGAGGCGAAGGGGCCGTGGCCGTGAGCCTCCATGTGCTGCTCTCCGACCCGCCCGCGGCGCTGCACGTCCCAGGAAGTCCCAGGTGCGGCTCCGCGCGGCTCAGCAAGAGCTCTGCTCTCTGCAGAGTGCTGGCTGGCTCGCTGGAGCAGACGTCCTGTGTCCGTGGCACCCGTCTGCCTCCTGGTTCGGGGGGTAGATCTCTAGCAGCTCTGGATCTAGGGATCATTGGCCGGTCTGGTGACCCTGTTCCAACAGACATCTCCGGTGCCTGAGGCGGTGCACGGGCTCCGCCAGCTTTTCCCTGCTCAGTGCTCTGCACGCTGTTATAGAGGGGCTTGTACACGCTGAGCGGGGAGCTTCCTAGTGCCAACCTTGCACGCCACCCAGTGCAATCTGCTTGAGGCCAAGGGGTTGCTGTATGGACAAGTGGCAAGAGGTCTCTGGAGCGAGGAGTGGAGAAGGTGGGAGGGATGTGGCTGTGCAGAGGGGAAACTACTGCAGATTAGTAAAAGTCTCCCCTCCAGCACCCTCAGGCGGCCGTCTCGCCGCCGCTTCTTGCAGTCCTCCTTGGAGAGGAGCTCCATTTCAGTGATTTCTGCCTGCTCAAGGGCCGAGCATTGAGCCCTTCCCATCGGTCATTTTTTTTTTTTATTTCCACAAATGTTCTTCACTTTATTTTGAGCTTTGTTTTAACTGTCTGCATCCCCTCACCATTTGCTTTTGTAAAGCTTCATGTGATCAGTTTTATTTCCTAGAAAACATAATTTATTCTATAATCTCTTTGTTCTAAGAATTAGTAGTTGGAGATGATTTCTTGAAAGAGCGGGTGTCTTATGTTGTTAGTAGTCAAGTTTTGTATAGCAAAACTTTTTTAATTGTGACATTTAACTCATTTTATTTAATCCTATCTAAATTAAATACGTTTTTGTTTTGTTGAATCTTTTTGTTAAACTCATTAACATGCAATGTGTTTCCTATATATACGTCTTTGGTTTGCAATCGCAACATAAAAATGATCAAAAGCTTCTCCAAACAGTGACTGTCGTGTGTAATGTTTGCTGTCTGCTTTCTCCTTCAGATCATTTAATAAACAGAACTATGCTAATTTGCACGGCCTGGAAGACCCATTGCCAGCTACCGAACTTTTCAAAGAAGCAAGTAAATGAAGGAAAGTCAGGCTGACTTCTCATTAGTTTACTTCGTATTTTTACAGGGTAATAACTTGCAGAGCTTTAGCAAGGTCTCGTTGCAGCGCCGGGTTTGCTGTTCATCGCCTCTGCACCGCGGGGTTGGAGAGCCGGGGGAGCAGGTTTGCAGAGAAGACGAGAGAATCGGGGAGGTTTGTTTGCGCCGGGCCGGGTGTTGCTTTCTGCACGCACCGAGCAGGGGGCGAGTGTGAATGGGTGACGTTTGGCACTTGGTTGTTTCGGTGTGAAAACAGTGGGGGGTTGTGAGAAGCTACAGATACTTGTGTATCCGTTCCAGAATCGGTGACCACAAGAGCGGGGGAAACCCAGGTTGAGGAAGTGCCCAGTAACGTACGTTGTGCGACGGGAGGAGGCTCCTGAACCCGAAGGATTCTGCGAATAGAAAGACTTGGGCGTCGGGAGCGCGCTCGTGAAGTTGAACGCTGCCCCGTGGGAGTGGGCGGCACGAGTACGGGAGAGGGGATTTCGGAAGATGAAAGGTCGCGCGTGGCGCACGTTTGTTTTTAGCGTGGCTCAGGTTCGGTCTCCTCTGGGCTGGGCAGTCGCAGGGAAGATGGCAAAGGGTATGGAGATGGTTAGAGGTGTGGAGAAGGATTGTGACGTGAGACTGAAGAGCGTTTTCTGCGGAGGGGCCTGGGTGAGCGCTGCCCAGCCTCCCCCTCTCTCCGCTCCGGGGACACAGGGCGCGTCTCGAATACATTTGAAATAAATGCCACCCTCTGCATTTCGGCTGGGAGCTGACTGCTGCTGGCAGGTGCCTAGCTAGCCTCTTGATGCTGGTTTTGGTGTTGGCAACAGCGCGCACAGAGCGGTCCAGCTTTGTGGCGTAAATAGGCTTCTGGCAGAAATCGAGACGTGATCTTTGTCCCCAGGTAGCGCTGCGTGATGGAGCAGGGAGGGGTGGCACTTGCACAAGAGCAGCCAGAGACAGGATAATGGACTTGTCGGGCCACAGGTCTGATCTAATGTGATCGCTTATCTGCATTTCCTTAGCACTTGTGCTGTACGTGCTTTGAGCAAATCAAGAAAGGATCTCAGTTACTTACCCAGGCAGCAAAGGTTTTGTCTTTGCTGGCTGCGACACCCAGGCTTTGATGTGTTGTGTGCAGTCTACCCAGGCTTCCAGGAGCGTTAACGGCTCGCGCCTCGCGCAGCTGGCGGATGGTAGCACGAGTCACTGGCATGGGGTGGTCTGCCGGGGTCAGCGCTCGGGAGCGCCCAGGACTGCAGACTAGCTAGCAGAAGGCACCGGCTCCAGGATTTTTTCAGTAAAAAACGCAAGGCGCTCGTCTGTCTGTCTGTCTGCCTGCCGACCTTCCTTTCAGTGTTGTGATGATCCTCAGACTTGCCATATGTGATGGTATTCAGTGAAATGTGTTATAACAAGCAGACCCTTGAAAGGTGTAAAAGCAATGGCAAGGGGAAGACCTGCCTGGACCAGAAATGGGGAAAGAGGTGGTAAAATATCAAAGAAATAGCTTCCTCTGACCAACTCGCCGTAGCACAGGCGGGAACAGCAGGTCCTGGCAGCGAGGGCGTTCTGCCGCAGCTGACGCGCGAGTCTGGATCTGTTTTAACTCCGTGTTTCTCATCTTCCAAACCAGCGGATGAACGGCCTCGCTCCAAGCGCTGCTTACCACGCGCGCGGGCTGGTCCAGGTTCGCTCGCTCCGCTGGCGCTCTCCCAGCCGTACGGGGAAGCTTGCATGAAGTGCAGCCTGTCGCACCTCCCGCTCCTGTGGATGGAGGTTATGCAGCCACGTCCCAGAAATGACTGCCAACACTTTTGCTGTGGTGGAAGGTGCTTTTCTTTTCCAAACTAGCAGTTGCAGTTGGACGGAGCGAATGGTCTCTTATCAGTGCAAAAATACATGGTTTGCTAAATGTCCAAAACAAAGCAAAACTCTTTCAAGGAACGATAGACCCGTGGCTGCTCTTGGGCCGTTCAGATATACCGTTAATCACTCACCTGGTTCTTTGACACGAGGAAGTTGCTGCTACTTAAAGACATCTATTGTGGATAGGAACAAAATACAAGAAATGAAACTATACACTGCCCTTCAGGTAACCTCTGTGCTACTCCTAATGCAGGTTTAGGGATAGTATTGTAGCTTATTCAAATACCAGTTTACTTTAATGAACAGGGAGTGCCTTTCCTGGGGCCAGGCTTGCTTTTGGGATGCACGTGGGCTTGGGGAGGGGGAAAGGGGGAGGCTGGGCTGGGCTCCTGCAGCTGGGAGTAAACTGCTGAACTGGTTTCCAGAGTCCCCTTTCGCCTCTAGCAGCTCTGCGCTGAATCGAGCTATTACGACCTCTGGAAAACCCATCCAGACCTAGTGAGAGCCGAGAAATTGCTGTCTTAGTGCATGTGTGCACGCGTGCGGGTGCACGCCCGTGGGCGCACGGTCTGTCTCGTCACTGTGCGTGTGGTAACCTGGCTGATCTGCTGCTCCCATTTCTTCAGATGCTCTGTTATCTGTTCGGGCTTCCCCTGGTTATGCATGTTACGGCCTTGGCCCTCCTGTACGTCACTTGTGGTGAAATCAAACGACTGTCTTTCCCGAGTATCTCAGGTGTTGCCTATCTTGTGCTTATCAGGACTCTTGGAGCTACAATTATAAATTTGTTGGGGCTTCTGTTTTACTCAGTGTGTTCTTGCAGTGCCTTGTAAAACCAAACAATCTCGTGTGTCACAAAAGGGCTGTGTAATAACGAACGGTACCGTACAAACTTCAGCTTGCTGTGGCTAGACTGGACTCTGTAATGGAAACCTGACACTGGTAGTTCAAAGTCAATAAAATGAGTGAACTCTTTGTCTCGGTGGTGCTCTTTGACGTGCTGTCCCCAAGGGCCTGCTCTCGGAAAGCCCCGTGGTGTGGATTTTACGTCCGAGGCTGTCCCTGTCCCCGGCTCCATCTGCCTGGAGGTAGTTTGCTGTTAAATCTCGGGCACGCTGCAGCTCCCTGCGTCACGCGAGGGCGAGTCTGTGGAAGAGCGGACCCGCAGGCGAGGTGGCACGTAACCCAAGCACGTGCCCCTCCGGCTGCGTGGGCAGCATCCGGTAAGGGACGCTGGCAGGATGTGGCGTGGCGGCAGAGGAGGAGCGCGGGGGGGAGCAGCGCTGGGGGTCCCATTGCCAGCCCCAGCCCCGGCGCAGTGTTTGCACATGAGCTAACAGTGGAGATGCTTCCCGTGAGGGACTCGCCTCTCCGTGTTCCCCATCTCTGGCACGGCATTGACAGGAAAACTGAACTCTTTCCCAATGTTTCAAGCACTTAAACACGGTCCCTTGGCCGCTCGCTGCTCGGGTTTACTCCCCCGGACTCACCCGACGTGTCCAAGACCCTTGTTCAACCTGAGCAGCTGGCTCAACTCAGGAAGAGCCAAGAAGCCGAATCCTTGGCGGGCAGCAGCTGCTCCAGCAGGTCCCGGCAGAGGGGCTGGGGCGGCCGGCGTTACCCGGAGATGCGCAGCTCCACGGGGCCGCCGGCGGGGCCCGGTCGCTGAGCCCTGCACAGCGGTGCGTTCGCTGCGTGTCGCTTGAAGTGGGAGCGCTGGTTTTGTTCGCCGGGGAAGGCTCGAGGGGGCAAGAGGAGCAGTCTGTTAGGGGGCAAGTCCCTGCTTTCAGGAGCCGTCTCCTCCAAGACACCAGGCTAGCCACGTATCTCCCCATCCCTTTTGCATTTTCCCAATGCAAGATCTGGGTCTTCATCGTGGCTTTTGCATAAGGATACTATAACAGGCCTGTCCCTAGATGAGGCAGGTGTGCCCTCCTGTGCGTTGGGCACCTGCTAGCTCCTGTCTGCCCAGCGTGCCACGGTGAGGGCAGTGGAAATGCCAGGACTGCCACGTAGGATTATGCCAGACCTCCCGCTGAGCACGGCTAGGCAGAGGGATGGCTACAGACAGAGGGCATCCCTCTCACACGCCCCACAGAGCTTCACAAAAGGACTCCCGGCACCTGGGAGACCTGAAACCTAGGAAATTTGCCTCTTTCAGGTGGCTTTACGCCCCCAGAATGGACAGACGGGGCCGTGCCGGCTGGCGTGGCTTCTGCAGGAGGCAGCGTCGCAGGCCTCTTACCCTGAGCTGCGTAGGGATATCGCTTGGAGACGTGTTTGTGTGCGCGCTGCCAACTCCCTGCACGCTGCTCCAGATGCGACGCACGGCGGACGCCCGGTCCCCTTGGAAGTCCGCTCCGCATCCAGCTTTGCTCCTGGGGAAGCTTCTTCCTGGAGCTGGTGAGAAGTGGCAGCTTGGTGGATGCTGGGCATAAGGGGTGCGTCTACGCGTGCACTTTGAGGTGTGTGAGCCTACTTTAATGCGCATTAAAGTGTCACCCCAAACCCGTGCTCTTTAGGGAATGTGCGTTAAAACAAGCCAATGCCCGTTTTTCTAGCACTTCCGTGCGCTCAGGAGCCACCAACCTCCCTGGTGCTGCTGCCGGGCTGTGTTGTGTGACGCCACGAGGTGGTGCTTGCGCATCGCGAATGCAGGGCCCTGCTCTGGAGCGGCTGCACCAGGTCCTCGCTTGGTCTTTCATAAAAGAGAAGCTAGCCTGAGCCTGAGCCAGCCCTTCCCCAACCCCGCTGAGCCAGAGGAGAAGAGCCTGGTGCTCCGGGCTTAGGCAGGCCCGGGAGGTGCCCAGCAGCAAGGAGCCAGCCCTGGGGACCCTGCAGCATCGTGGGGCAGGGCGGGAGGTCAGGCCCAAGCCCTTGTCACGTAGGATGCAGCTGCCAATGCCTCCCAGGCCCCGGGTGCTTCACCTGCTGTCCCTGCCTGCATGGAGCAGGACGCGTGTGCTGGCAGGAGCCCCTGGCCTGGTGCCGAGTCTTCCTCGTGCACCAACACACCTGCTTCTGCCTCTCCTGCACGCCTGAGCCCCGGGGCCAGCAATGGGATGTTCCTGCTCCGCCACCACCTTGCCATCCCTTTCCCCCCGTGCCTCAGTTTCCCCCACTGGTCAATGGGGCAGTGCTGGGCTCCTCCATCGGCAGTATCAACAGGTACCTGAGAGAGCCGATGGCGGCACGGATAGACAGCGTCTCTTGCTCGCATTTCTTGGGCCGGGTGGAGAAGTGTTCGAGTTCGTCCCAAGTTCGTGCTGTGTCACTCGTGCGGCTGCCCAGGCTTTTCCTCTGAGCTGGAGGCTTGAAACGGCTCCCTCGCGTCTCACGGCCCCTGCGGGTGCCGTGCCTGGTGATCTCGCTCGCAGCCCTCGAGGGGCAGCACGAGGAGTGTCCTCTCCCCCGCAAAGGACGTGCCGTGGATGCTGGTGCACAGACTGGCAGCGGCTCCACGGGCCCAGGCCGTGATCGGTCTGGGCGTGCGCGTGGCAGCCCTTCCTGCGTGCGGTTTGTGATGTGGGGCACTGCTGGGCACGGGGAGCTGGTGTAAGAGCCCCAAGTCCCTTCCCCATCAGCAGTGGGTTCATGGATGGCCCAGAAGAGCTCTCCAGCCAAAGCAAAGGTGAGGAAGGGCCTGGCCTTGGCCCAGCACCAGCCAGGACAGCCCCGGCTCCCACGGGTGCAGGCGGCTCCGGCGTCTGGCCTGGGCATGGCTGGCATTTCCTGCCTGTGCCAAGCCACGTGCTGCACTCACTCCCTGCCTCCGAGCCTCGCTCAGCCCCTGCCCCAGCCCCTGCCCCCCGCTTTCCCAGGACAGGGGCCAGGCACCCGGCAGCACCGGAGAGGATTCCCCGGCATCTGCTCTTGGCTTCTGGAGGGGGAATGGTCCTGAGCGCACTGCGTGGCCCTGGACCCCCCTGCCCTGCAGCAGCAACATCGTCTAGCTCCTGCTCCCTGCAAATGCAAAGGGAGGACCCGTTCCTTTGCCCGCGTGCATCCTCCCGGGCTGTCCCCCCATGGGGTCGAGCCAAGGCAGCCGCTGAGGCTGTGGCTGGCGCATCCCGCGGTCTGTGGGGAGGGTCCGAGCCCTCTGCCCCGATGCTGGGGCGCGCTGTCGGGGTCGGTTTGCTCTGTGCTGCTTGCTCCCGGGCGCGCAGCCTGCGCGGTGCGAGCGCGCGGCTCGGGAAGGTCGCAGCCTTCCTCCCATGCCAGCTCGAGGGGGACGGGGTGCACTGGGACCAGGTCCTGTCCCCCGCTGCTGCCCTCGGGGTGTCTGGCTGGATGCCGGGTTGGCCCTGGCCCCGTTTGGGAGGTTGTGGTGCTGCGACATGCTTTTGGGATGTGGCACTGCGCGTGGCACTGCGCTCACCGGCCGCACTGGGCTTGGGGAGCGGCGACCCCCGGGCGCGGGTGGGGCTGGCGGTCATCGCAGCGTTAGGGAGGTTGGGGCAGCCCGGTCCTCCAGGCACTGGCCGGCTGCGGGCGAGTGTCCTGGCCTGGAGTTGGCTCCGGCCGTGGGATGGGCCCGTGCCGAGCTGGAAGGTGTTCCCAGAAGCATCCGGCGGGGTTTCTATTTTCGGAAGCCGGTGGGCTGTGCAAGCTGCCTCGTGTCACGCGGGCCGGGAGTTCTGGGAATCCAGTCCACGCTCGGGCCGGGCGGCGGCGGAGCCAGACCCGTCGCTCCGGCAGGAATGCGCGGCTCATCTTTGGGAAGGGCCGGGGGGGGGAGCCGCCAGCTGCTGCGCGCCCGCCTGACTCACCCGCCCGCTGCTCCAGCGCCCCGAAAGGTCACGGCGGCTCCACGGCCCGGACTCGCCGTGACGCGCGCCTGCCTGAGCGGCCCCGCGGGGCGACGCATCCCGGCCGGTTCCTCCCGCTCCCTTGCACCGCCGCTTCCAGCACCGCGGTCCCCAGGGCGGGCGGCCCCGGGAGCGCGTGCAGGGCCGAGGGCTTTGGAGGCAGCCTCCTCCCCTGGGAAGCCCCCGCCTGTCCGGCACGTCCCCTGCTGCGCAGCCTGAGCTTTAAAAGCCGGCGGCCGAAGGCGGGGGCTTCCCACGGGACCCCGAGCCCTCGTGCAGGGGCTGGGCTGCCAGGCAAGCGGAGCCTGGAGAGGCCTCGAGCCCAGGTTTTGCGCGAAACCTGTGCAACCCCGTGGTCTCTCTCTGGGCTGGGCTGCAGCTCTCCCCATCTGCTCCCCGGTTCCTGGGGCTCTGCTCCGGTGTCTGCACCCCGGGCTCCGTGGGAGCGAGCTGCAGGGCCTGCGTGGCAGGCGGGCGCTCCTGGGGCTCCCTGCTGCAGCCGCTTGCCCAGCAGCCAGGAGGAACCGACGGGGCAGAGCGGAAGAGCCCTTTCCTCCTTCCCCGGACACCAGCGACCGCGGCCAACGCTTCCCCTCCCCTGTCGGGCCAGCTGGGCCCCCCTCTCCTGGGGCTCGGAGCCCCCCACCCGCCGGGGCGCCCTGGGTGAGCGGGGCGCAGGCAGGGCTGACCCGTGCACTAGTCCCGGTGACCAGGGGAGGGGAGGGAAGGGGCTGCCTGCCGCATGCTCGGAGCAACGGGGAAGTGGTTTCCTACTTCTGCTGCCGTTGTGCTGTTCTGGAGCAGGGCCGAGGGAGGCCCTTGCTCCCACGCAGGCCGTTGCCTCCCCAGCCACATCCGTTTTGCAGGCAGAAGCTGGGGGTGTGAAGCTGATCATGCAAGTGATTGGGAAGCCCCTGCACCTGCACCTGCAAGCTGCATCCCCGGCACACGGAGACCGTGCTGCGTGGGGGCTGCTCTGCGCCATGTCCCCTACGGCCAGCACGAAGCGGGGCCCCAAAACGACTCCCCAGACCCCGCAGCCGCTGCTCCTTCCACCCTCGGCTCCTGGAGCTGGGCCGCGGCGAGCGCTGCAGACCCTTCCAGCGGCGCCGGGGCTCGTGCCCTCTCCCTGGCCCACGCTGGCGCCGGCACTGTTGCATCTTTGGTGCCACGTCTACCTGTGCCACTGCCTGCCTCTGCCATGCCCACGCCCGTGGTGCCAGCAGGGAGAGGAGCTTGCGGCACCGAGGTCCACCCCACCAGGCAGCCGGAGGGGCAGATCACGGCACCCGAAGGCCTGAGCCCCCGTGGTCACGCGCCTCGCGGGCTCCTCGGGACACTCCAGGGCGTTGCACCACAGGCCTGTGGCCTTTGCAAGCGTGCTACGGGAGGACAGCGAGTTTTACGGCCGTGGCTGGGCTGTAAATCACCCACCCTAGCAGCCGGCGCCGCACGGAGGAAAACATCCGGCCGGAGCACGCTTTGATGCTCCCGGGCTCCAGGCCCCGTGCGTCACTTGCGGGCAGGAAACGTAAGGAGCCGCACGCCTGGGCTGCCAAGCACGGCGTGGGCAGAGACGGGGCTGGAATGCCGGGGGCTCGTTACCGGGCCGGCCTCTCCGCGCTCCCGCCGAGCTCGGGGCTGGAGCGAAGCCCTGCAGCGTAAAGCCCCACAGCCCTGGGCTTGAGGATGCTCGCCAGGTGCTGCGTCGCAACTGGGGCCTGCTCGGCCCAGGCGCGCGGCATTGCCCAGCGCCCTCCAGCTGCACAGTGCCCCGGGCCGGGCTCGCGCAGGGAGCAGGGCGAGCGAGGCCAGCCCAGTGCCTCCTGCACCGGACGCGTGCCCGGGAGCCGGCACCAGGGCCGCTCGCCCCTGCCCGCTGCTCTGCGCCCCGCGGGCTCCCGGCTCCCAGGCCTGCACGAGCACGGGGCCGCGCTGCCTGCTCTCCTCAGCCAACCTCCCGGAGACGCCCGGCTGCAGCCCCCGCCGGCGCTGCCCGGAGCTCCCTCGGATCAAGGCGCATAGCTGAGGGGATTATGGTAATCGCCTGCGTCCCGCGGCATGGCAAGCTGCAGACCAGCCGCTTGGCACCGGTTCAGGACATGCTGGAGTTTGGCGCAGAGCCCGGCGGGGGCCAGGGAAGCCCCTTGGTGGGTGCCGCAGCCTCGCCGGCCCAGGGGACAGGCGAGGGCTGGGGCAGCTGTGCTCCCCGCATGCCCGCGGCCCCCGTCGATCTGGGGAGCGGGGTCTGGGCGGCTGACAGGCGTCCTGGCCTCATGCGCCCGTGGCCAGCACGCGGCGCCTCCTCCGCTGCTCCGCGGCGCACGAGCAGGTGGACCGGGAAAGCCTCGGGGTCAGGCGTTTGGAGGGAGGCACCTGCACGTCCTGAGGCCGGTCGTGGCCCCGTCGTGGGCAGGCTGGCGCTGGCACGGGGTGCAGCAGTGGCAGCGAGTTCCCGAGAGCCACGCTTAGCCCCGGCATTACACACTCCCACGGGGGCATGCATGCCTCGTTCTCCGCACCCAGCCTCCCGGGCAGCGCCAGGACCCCGGCGGCCGTCGGAGGTGAAAGTGCCGCCCGGAGCGTGGCGAGGGCTGCACCCGGGCGTGGGGCGCGCTGCGTGGTCCCGGCAGAGCGCTGGCTGGCTCTCACCTTCCCTGAGCGGGTCTGCCCGCCCGTGCCCGGCCATCCCACCTCGGGCAGCCCAGCACACCCCAAGCAGCACCTCCGCGGCCTGGGGGGGATCAGGGAGGACTCCCCAGAGGGGCCAGGGCTGGCCGGGGGGAATCATCCGAGCTATTCTTTGTCTCCATAGCTGCAAAACATCTTGCAAACAAGCAGGCCGCACGCTGTCAGGGCTCCCCGGCGCATTCCAGCCCAGCGGCGCGGCGGGCCGGGAGGGGGGCTCTTCATCGCTTGAGCTTCCCCAGGGCAGGGGCAGCGGGCCGGGCATGTTTACGCCGTTCCCCCGTGACGTCAGGCAGGCCGTGGGGGGGTGGGATGGGCGGAGGGATGAGGCAGTGGGGCAAGGTTCAGCCTATAAAGCCAGGTCTGGTCAACCTCATTCATTCGCCCGGCAGCCACCTCCGCGCTGCACTGCGCCGCGCCGCCAACTCTGTGTAGGCGTCCGCGCACGCACGGCTCGCGGCCATGCGCCGCTCGCGGCTGGGCCCGGGCTCCGCCGCCACCTGCCTCACGCTGCTCTTGCTGCTGTCGCCCCACGTGCAGCCGCGGGGCTGGGACGAGACGCGGCTGCATCTGGAAACCCTCAAATGGGGCATCCTCGACCGGTTGGGCATGCCCGGGCCACCCGCCGTCCGGCAGGCGCTGGACCAGGATGGCATCCGCCGGGCGCGCCAGCTCTACGAGGAGAGGCTGGCCCAGCTGCGGGGCAACCAGAGCAGGGCAGAGCGGCCCCCGGCCCATGCCCATCACCTCCTGGCCCTGACCCGTAAGTGGAGCCGTCCCGGCCGGCTCGGCATCGCTCCGAGCAGCGGCCGCCAGAGCCGAGTCCTCGGGCGCGCTGGGCAGCGCCCCGGTCCCAGGCAGGTGCAGCGAGGGGCCCAGGCTGCATCCTGGCATCGCAGCCCCCGCGTAGCAGAGCCCCTGGGAGCGCTGCCCACGCCCTGGCAGCCCGGCCCTAGGGATGCGGTGGGCGACGGCTCTGCCGTGCCTGCTCTTCCAAGCCCAGCTCCCGCTTCAGGCTGCTCCGATGGGCTCTCCTCCACCGGACGCCTGGGCCTGGCTCTTGTGGCCGTGGAGAAGTCTGGCAGCAGGCCTGGGGTAGCCTGGGAAAGCGCCGTGAAGCCGTCTCCTGCCTCTGGAGCAGCTCCGCGCCCTCCTGCGGAGACGGGCAGGACTTGCTTTGCCCGCTGCGAGCTCAGGTCGCTGCCGCGCCGTGCCAGTCCCGCCGGGGTCCCATCCCGCTGCCTGTGCAGCCTGTGGGGCTTTTACACATGTGTTTGCACGTGTGTGCGACGTGTAGGGTCCTGTGCAGGGGGCACGTGCGGGCCACAGTGCCAGGGAAGGATGTGCGCGTGCCTTAGCTGTTCGTCCGGGGGCCCGGGGCGGGTGCTCGGGGTGCCCGTGGGGGCGGTCAGGGAAGCGGCAGCAGCACAAGGAGGGGCTGACCCTGCTCTACCTGCTCTCTCCACAGTCACGCGCTGCACAGAGGCCAGGGACCAGCCCAGCAGCAGCTACTGCTACGACCTGGCGCTGCCTCGGCCCGAGGCCTTACCGCCCGGGCTCCGCGTGCTGCGTGCCCGGCTCAGGCTCTTCAAGCAGCGCCCGGGGGTGCCTGGCACCTGGTGGCCCCCGCGGGTGCAGCTCTCCAGGCTCACAAACAGGGGCCCCAGGGCCCTGCGTGCTCGGCTGCTCCCCACGGCCCCCCTGAGCCTGGACCTCACGGCTGCCGTCCAGCAGTGGGTGGCGAGCGCGGAGCCGGCGCTCCGGCTGGAGCTGGCCTTTGCCACGAACGTCTCTGCCGCTCTGGCCACTGCCCGCAGCCCCCAGGGGCAGGAGACGCTGGCCCTGGAGTTGGCGACGCGGGCGGGTGCGGGGCTGCGGGCACGGAGGCGCCGGGCGCTGGACGAGGAGTGCAGGAAGAGCGACGGGAAGTGCTGCCTCCAGTCCCTCAAGGTGTCGTTCCAGGACATCGGCTGGGCCGACTGGGTCGTGGCCCCCCACAGCTACAGCATGCGCTTCTGCCAGGGCTCCTGCCCCCACAACTACAAGCCGGCCAGCATGCACACCCAGGTCAAGGCCCGCATGCACGCGCTAGCCAAGGGCACGCCAGCGCCCTGCTGCGTGCCCGCCGCCTACGACCCCATGGTGCTCATGCACTACGACAGCACGGGCGTCCTCACCTCCACCGTCTTCGAGGACATGGTCGTCACCAAGTGCCACTGTGCCTGATGCCGGCCGCGCGGGGGCAGACCCGGGCACCGGCACGCGGCGGGCCCTTCCCTCCCGCCCCAGGATGAGCTGCAGGGACCCTTTTGTGACCCCCGTGGCGGAGCCGAGAGGCAGCCCCTGCTCGCTGCCATCGTCTCATGGCGTGCGGCCCTGCTTCACGGGCTGGTCCCGTGCGCCCGGGAGCTCTGACCCGGTCCGTGTGTGTGTGTCGCGCTGGCTTCACTGGGCAGTCGGAGGCCGGGGCTGGCACGGGGAAGCCATGTGTGACGGGCAGGACCTTTCAGCCTTTCCCCCGCCATGCCCTTGCCTCAGTTTCGTGGCATCCTCTGTTGGTGGTGAGGATTGCCCATCTCAGGGCCTGAGCCATGCCCCTGTCCGGTCAGGGTCGGCCCCACGGCCAGGCGGGTCCCAGCCACATGCCTGCCAGTGCTGCACTGTGACTGGGATTTATTTATGCAACCTCTATTTATTGCTAATTTATTAGTATTTTATTGCCTCGAGAGTGCCCTGGCTGGGAAAGGCCTTCCCGCCGGCCCCTTTTGTACATTCGTGGCGAGTCGCTGCGACGAGGGAGTCCAGTAAAACGCGGGAGCTCCCGTCTCTGCGTGGGCAGAGCCGTCCTCGGGCAAGCGCTGCATCCCCTGGCACGAGACCTTTCCAGACCCCTCAGCAGAGAAACGGGCCGCGACAGCGAAGAGCAGGTCAGGACAACTGCATCAGAAGAGGGCAGTGAGGACGGCAGAGGTCACAGCAGCCGCGGGTCCTCCAGCCGAAGCGAGAGCAAACGGACCGAGGTTTAATCCCTGTATTTGGGGACAGGACTCAGAGACAAGGGGCTTGGGGGACAGGATGCCTTGCAGATGGGTGTGAGGCAGCGCCTTTCTGCGGGTGCGTGTATTGTAACGAGTGCGCGGCTTCCTATGGTGGGGTAGAGAAGCGATGCTCAATGACTAGAAGGTGTACATATAAAACCTGTATATCTATATATATAAAAGACCTATATTTTTATAAAAAAAAAATCCCTTCTGTTCACTGCCCCCAGCGTCTCTGCAGGTCCCTTCTTCACCAGCGCCTGCCCCCCGGGCTGCACCGGGAGGCTGCTCCCAGCCCCTCTTGCGCCCGCTGTCACCTGCCCCGCGACGGACGCTCCCCGTCCCACCCCAGCGTGGCCCCCCCATGCTGCCCCTGCCGGCACCGGGTCAAGGGGGTGCATGTCAGGAGGCTTTGGCACGGCCCTGCCCTGCTCCCGTCCTGCGCAGGGTGCCAGCGGCTGCTGTGGCGGTGAGTAATCCCCGGTGAGTTGTCCCGGAAACCTTTGGGCTGTTTGTGTCCTTGAAGCATCGCTGCCAGCTCGGACTTGGCCTTGGCAGCGGGAGGTGCCGCCTCTGCCCGGATTTGCAGAGGAGCTGTGAGGAGTCGGGGCAGGGAGAGCCACAGCGCTGCCGGGAGCCCGGGGCACGGCGCACGGCCACCCCAGAGCTCCCCACTCCCCCGCGGCTGTTGCAGGAGCGGGGTGGGAGGCCAAGCTCCCGCCCTGTGTCCGGCAGGGCAGTGTGTGACCGCACCGCCTGCCCCGGGGCAGGAGGGATGGTCGAGCCAGGAGCAGGCGGCAGGAAGGAGAAACCCCGGGTCCCCGCCATGCTCTCACAGCCGCAGCCTGGCGCAGCGACGGGGCTGCGCCGACTCGGGGTGCAACCAGGTTCACCCGCCCCGGGGCAGGGGGCTGCTTGTTGCCAAGCCGAGGACACCGTCGTGCCCCTGGGATGGCCCCGCTTGTGGCTCGCGGGGGCAGAGTTCATGCCCTGGCTCCCGCACTTCCCCATTACTGGAGCTGGGCTGAACCTGCGTGACCCAGAGGGAAGGCTCAGCTCCAGGGCAGAGAGCGCCCTTGCTGGGGGCACGGTGCCGGGAGGGGCCCCGGGAAAGCCAGGGCCGTGGGGCGTTTGCAGTGAGCAGTGGGCACAAAGCAGGGGCGTCCCGGGGCGGTGCAGGCCCTGGCATCCTGGGCTTGGCCCCATCCTGCCCGCTGCCACGCCAGCCAGGTTTCAGCTGCCGCATGCCCCTTCCAGACAGCCTGTTTATGGCCTTATTTACGGCTGCTGCTCTTTCGAGGAGGCCGTGGTGCAAACACAGGGCACAAAGTCCCCGGGAGCAAGGGCCAGCCTGGCTGTGGCACGTTGTCCTGGCCCCCCCACAACAAGGGCTTGTGGAAACGTGCCATTCCCCCTTCCTCGTGGGCCCCCGGGCAAGGGGTGATGGGCAGCCGGACACCCCACGAAGCCTCCTTTGTGCCCTCAGCTGGGGGCCGATGGCCCCAGGAAAGAAAACCCCACTGGGGCCGCCCGGCGCAGCCAGGAGCGGAGCAGCTGCCCCTTCTGCTGGACCCCAGGAGCCCTGACCGCGGTCGGCCCCGGAGCTGCCTGCAAGCTCAGCTGCTGCTGCGCACATCCCTGCTCTCTCAGGGCGCCTTGCTGCACCCCCATCCTTCACCCCATCCGTGCCCAGGGGTCGCCGCTCCCCATGGGCCGCCGGGGAGGGGCGGCGGAGCCTGTGGTGCCCAGGGGCAGTGGGTCGCAGCACCCCCAGGGCCCCAAAAGTGGCCGACAGGAGCTGGCCTACCTGCCTCCGCCCCAGGCCTGACTCCCCACACACTTCGCCGGGTTAATGTTTACTGCCGGCATCGCACCCCTTATCTGGGGCCGTTATTCCCATTAATAGATAATGTGCAGCGGTGCAGGCAGGGCCGGCCGCCTTGGCACGTGCCATCCACCAACCGGCGAATGCAGGGGCCACGGCTGGCGGGGCTGGCGCCTGGGTGGGCTCTGGGTCTCCTGCGGGCCCTACCCTGGGCTGCACGCACCCGGGGAGCGTGCGGCCTCGGCCTATGCTCAGTGCTGGGGTGCTGGCGTCCCTGTGCAGGGCTGAGCCGGCATCCTTCATGGGGACTGAGGCCCTGGTGCGGCTGGGCTGGCGGGTTCCCGCGCCCGCCTGCTGCTGCCGTGCTGCACCGCGCTGGCCCATCTCATCCCTGCCGTTCGCCATCCAGCCCGGTGCGCCCACGGGCAGGGGGGCCGGCTCCCGCACCGGCAGCAGCCAGCTGGCGTGCCCAAGGTCAGAGCCAGCGTGGTGCTGACAGCGGCACCTTCCCCTCCGGCTGCAGCTGCCAGCTCAGCACCGCCAGGCCATCGCCCTCGCGGCCGCCTCCCTGCCTGCCAGGGGTCGGCGGTGTCAGCATTGCTTGTGCCGCCTGGGCTCAGGCCGGTTCGATGCGGTGGCAGCTGGGTGCATTCGGGCACAGCCTGCGCCCGCCCCGCCAGTCACATGCTGCCACACCTGGGCCGGGAGCCAAGGGCACGGTTACAGCCGACGATCCAGTCATGCTCCTGCCGGTGTGCCTGCCGGGCACTGGCCCCGCGCCACGCTGGCACTGGAGCGCCACCGCCCCACTCCACCGGAGAGGCTTCCAGGGGGTGGCTCAGCCATCACTGCACCGTCTGGGCACGTCCTAGGGAGCCGCCAGGCTTGTGGCTGCCGGGAGCATCCCAGTGTGCGCCAAAGACTAAGTTGCCCATTCTCCCCCATGGGTCAGAGGCAGAGGTGGTGGCTGGTCCCTGGGGCTTGAGCAGACCTGGGCCCTGGTGTCAAGACCCCCGGCTCTGGCTCCCTTGCCCGCAGCCGCAGCCTAGCCATAGCCCTTGGGGGTCACGCGGATGTGGAGCTACGGCATCGCTGCGCAGTGACAGAAGCCAGAGCACTCGGCAAATGTGCTGCGCACCAGGTGCTGCCCCTCGCCGGGGCTGACCCCTGCCCTGGGCATGGGGGCTGTGCCCAGTGGCACTCGCAGCGTGGGGGTGGTTGGGTTGTCGCAAGGCAGAGGAGGGGCAGCAGCCGTTGGGGGCCTGCCAGCTCCAGCTGTGCAGGGCAGTCCCGGGGCCCCTGGCTGCGCTCAGTTCCTCCCGCCTTCCAGCAACCCAGCTCTGCCGAAGCAGGGCTAGCCCACGTGCTGCAAATGGGAAGTGGCAGCCCATTGCCAGCAGTGCCAGGCCTGCACAAGGGGCAAAGGTCGGCTGCACTGAGGCCAGGGCCTGAGGCCATGGGTGTTTAACGCTCTATGCATCACTGTGCATTCATGTCCCAGCCTTGCTGAGCTGGCTGCTGGGCAGTGCCAGGGCCCCCCGCTCCCCTTGCCACATTCAGGCCGTTTATGCTGAGCAGAGCACGTGGGATGGGGCAACAGCACCGCCCCACACCCCGGCCAGGGCTTGCTCACGCCAGGCCCTGGCATGCAAGCTGCCTGCCTCCCCACAGAGCCCTGGGCACAGTCCCGGCAGCTGCTCACGGGAGCAACGGTGCAGCTGGCTTTGTGAAGGGGCAGTGCTGTCTTGGAGCACGCCAGGGCCTGGCTGGAGAGCGGTGCCCAGGTGTGCCAGGAGCTGGCAGAACAGGCCAGGGTCCATGGCCAACACCCCAACTCTCTCCCTGGTGCCTTGGGGCTGGGCCTGGCCCCTCTCGCCCAGAGGACTGCAGGGTGCAGCTTGGCAGAGAAGGTGCGTTCCCAGGGGCTTCCCTTTGCAGGGCCGGGGCGGGGGCAGCGCAGCTGACAGGCGTGGGACGTGCTCTCAGCTGCAGTCTGTGGCGGGTGTGGGATGCAGCTGCGCGCTGCCCAGGAACTGTCTGCCGCAGGCAGGCCGGGCTCGCACGGCTTGGCCGGCGTAGGAAGATGTCAGCTCACGGCCCCAGCAGCCGCACCTCTAAAAATAAATCCCATGCAGCTGCTTGCAGCAAGCAGGGTTGGCTGCAGCCCAGGCAGGGCCAGCCCTGTGCCCTTGGCCCCTGGGCTGTTGGGGCTGGGCGGCAGGGGCCAAGGTCACAGGGGCCTGCCCTGCTCCTGCCTGGGGCAGGGGCTTCCCTGCTGCACGGGGCCCCATCCCCAGAGGCAGGCCAGGTCAGGGCCCCAGGACGTGCAGGGCTGCGGTCCGCTCTGGCTGCACAGCACCAGGCAGGCCCAGGCCGCAGAGGAAGGAGGGGGCGAGAGCAGGGGAGGCGTCCCTTGCACAGAGCAGCGTTGTGCAGAGCTTGGTAGCTACAGTCTCTTTATTGACTTTGTCTCTACGCGCTGCGAGGGGGAAGGACGAGGGGCAGGGGCAGGGACCTCGGTGTGCTCCATGGCTGGGCTGCCCCAGCCCATCCTGCCGCCCCTCCCTGGGGCCCAGAGCTGCCCCGGGGAGCTAACGTAAGGTTGCACCCCTGCCCCCTGGGCCGCTCCAGTCTGCGCCTCCTGGCTCCCTGGCTGCACCACGGGTCCGGCCTCGCTGGGGTCAACCATGCGGGGAGGGTCCCAACCCCTGCAGTGCCCCAGCGCCTGTGCTAGCTCCGCTCAGGCTCCCTGCCCGGCTGCTCTCCTTCCCTAGCGCCGTGTCTCCAGTGTGCATGTGCCTCCTGCCCTGACTCCTGCTGTCAGCACAGAGCTCAGGGAAGGCAGGCCTGACCCTGGCTGCAGGATGTCAGCCCAGCCCGGGCAGGATGGGACGTGCGAGGCCGGAGCAGAGCCAGCAGGTACTTGCAGTCTGGTTTGGGGTGCGTGTTTGTTTCCCACCTGTGGGAAGTGTCACAGGGCAAGCAGGGACCCTGGAGGAGGACTGTGACTTGCTCAGGGCCAGGCTGGGCCAGCTGGTTGCTGACGGGGGCATCATGAGGTTTTACTGGGACGAATGCGATGCAAAGCGCCTTTGCTTTGCTGCAAAAGCTTTTCCAGCCCAGGGAGCAGGGCACGAGCCCTGCTGCACTGCGCTCCTCCGCCCTTCCCTAGGTGCTGGGGAGAGATGCCCCCGGGCGCGGGGCAGCAGGGGCCCACGGCCAGGCTCACTTGTCAGGGACAATGTAGATGTCTTCATCAGTGAAGGACTCTGGGTGGCCCCTGTGGTAGGGGCTTGGGGTGTTGGCGTAGATGGGATGGTCGCCCAGGCCGGCGTCGCTCTCCAGGTAGCAGTGCTCCTCCCTGGCCTTCGGGGCCCTGAGGACAGAGGCAGAGAGGAGGGGGCTGCGTGAGACCACAGTCTGGGCCTGGCTCAGGGCCACGGACCCCTGGTCGTCACTGTTCTGGACCTCAGCCTAGCGTGGGGGGACCCAGCAAGGCAGGTGGGGGGCAGGGGAGAGGGGCAGGGCATGGCTGGGTGGGACAGAGCAGTTATCAGCCCCCAGGCACCAGCTTGGGCTGCCCTGCCCTGCCCTGCCCCGGGGTGAACACACTTAACTCCTTTGCTGCCAGTCAGGCACTGCCCCCTCTCCCTGAAGCCCTGCCCATGGGCGATTTCTGGTGGTAACCCCCACCCCCACCCTCATGGGACTCGCCTCTGTGCCCTGGCTAGCCATGGTGCTTCAGGGAATAACCCCTGTCGGTCCATCCAGCCCGGACCCCTGCCCTCTGGTTGGGCCCAGAAACTTTGGTTTCCAGCAGCGATGCAGTGGATGGGCACCAGATCAATGCCTGGGAGAGATGCCCCCTCTGCCCGCAGGTCGCAGCGTTCCCGGGCTGCATGGGACCCCACTGGCCCACCCCAGGTCTTGCTTGCTGGGTGCCAACACCCAGAGAAGCAGCCGCTGGGCACTGCAGAGGGATGGTTTCCCTCCCCGTCCCCCATGACACCTGGATGAAAGCAGGTGGCCTGTCTCTGCCTGCCCCCCCCCCCCCCGCCCGGCCATGGGTGCAGGTCCCAGCTGGGTTCCCCAGGGTAGGGGCTCTGGCCGTGCGGCGCTCACCTGCCCGGGGACTTCTTTCGCTCCCTCCCCTTGTGCTGGGGGGTGAAGTGTGCCTGTGGCTGTGGCTGCATAGGGCCGATGAAGACGTTCTCATAGTCAGGCGCCTGGTGGGGGTCCTGGGCAGCAGTCTGCTCCACGGAGCGGCTGATGTAGCGTGGCTGCCCATGGCCGCCCGATGAACTGGATTCCCGTTTCTTGAGGACACCGGTGGCTGGTGCTCTCCTCCTTTGCCACAGCAGGAAGAAGGCCCCCAGCGCGCCCAGCAGGAGCAGGGCCACCAGGGCCCCGACCACAGCAGTGGGCACCAGCCCCGGCCAGCTGCGGCACATACTGGCGTGGAAGTCAGTCAGGTTGCGAGGGCCCTGCTCCGCCAGGCAGTGGCAGGTGAGCTCTGTGCAGTTGTTGGGGCTCTCACAGGCGCAGCGGGCAGCCACGCTCTGGGCCACGTCGCACCTGCAGTCCACAACCATGTGCTGCAGTGTCGGGTGGAAGGCGCTGGTGGGGACGGCAGTCAGCGGGTTGTGGGCCAGGTCCAGGTGGTTCAGGTTGGGGCTGCCCTGGAAGAAGTCATCGTGCAGGGACTGCAGCTGGTTGTACTGCAGATGGAGCTTCCTGAGCCCCTTTGCTTGGGCCAGGAAGCCAGCGGGCAGTGACTGCAGGCAGTTGTGGGACAAATCCAGGACTGAGACCTGTGGCCCCAGCGTGCCGTTGGTGCTGTCGATGCTCTTGATGTGATTGTGGCTCAGGTTCAGTTTCTGCATGTTTTTCAGATCCACTTTGCTCCACTGTATGGTGAAGCAGTCCCTGCTCTTGTTGCTCGGGGCTAAGTGTAAGGAGGATACCACGGAGAACCTGCTGGTGCAGGCAGCCTGTAGGAGCAGCAGCGCTGCCAGGAGGGCCCTCATCTCCCTGCCTGGGGGCAGAAGAGAAGGCAGTCATCACCTGGCGCTGCAGGGAGACCAGCGCGGCCTGCTCCCTCTCCCAGCAGGACTGAGCCCCAGCCTGTGCCCATGCCTGGGACATGGCCAGTGGGGAAGTGGGGACAGCACTCGCCTCCCTGCATCCTGCCCCTGGCCTCCTGCACTTGCTCATGCACTTGCAGCTGCAGGACATGCAGGCAACCCCACCCAGGCGGGGCCTTGCCCTGCCCTGCCCTGCCCTGCCCTGCCCTGCCCTGCC